>JARFYF010000104.1:33131404-33142343 GCA_030265395.1 Rhina ancylostomus
AAATCAGCAGGGCATTCAAAGTTACTTTAATTGAAAATCCATTAATTGCAAGCACATACATCAAATAAGAATGATAACCATAAATCAGAACAATCAGACTGTCGGGAAACTCCACATGATCAAATAAGAACCTTCGTGCCTGCTGCTGACTTCATTTGCATTTGTTTCATTGTCAGCAGGTAACTATCAATGCTGCCATCAGTGATTGGAATCACTGAAAGACTCAAAATTTTGGGCTTATTTCCATAATAGCCCTAAAATTAATGAGTATGTTAGGTCATATACTCAGAAGGTAATTCTATGATATTCCTTGATGCTACAAGGTTTGTGCCCATATTCAATACATATCCAAATGATTACAAGTTCTCAGAATACAACGAAAATAACAAGATGCTGACTGAATAAAACTCAGAATCAGTAGGTTCTTGGTTCAAGTCTCACTCCAGAGACATGGCTTCAAAATCCTTAGCTGATCTACTTGTTCAGAGCTCATGGAGTGCTGCACAATCAGAAGGACCAACTTACCAGAGCAATCAATCAATCAAGGCACCATCTTTCTGAGATGGAGGTAAACAAATCCCCTCTGAAAATGCTTGTGTTGCTTTTTGTCATTTACATGGAATTCACATGCACATAATGCAGACATTGTTGGCAATGTCAACCTTTTTGGTCCACCTCTAAATGCATTTCCTCTGATTTTTCAGCAATTATGAGTCAACTATATTGGTGGGTACAGACCAGATAAGGGAACGACAAAGATTTCCTCACTCAAGGAACAAGATGTATTTTTACAACAATCCAGTGATTTCAAGGCTACTGAAAGTAACTTCAATTACAGATTTATTAAATTACTTGAAGTTAAGTTCCAAAGTTACCATGATTGAATTTGAGCTCAGCCTCCAGATCAATAGCCCTGAACTTTAACCATAAACCTGGTAACTTAACCACAACACAACCAGAATCTGTTTGAAGGATAGTATATGAGTTCATCCTAGTGACCAGGTACCATTAATCCCACAATATAATCATAAAAAGCAGAACATCTGGTCATTATTGTATTGCTGTTTGTAGCGTCTTACTGTTTGAAAAGTGGTTTCTGTGGTTGTGACATTGCCATAGTGCCTCCATTGCAAAAATTGTCAATGCAGTGTTTTGGGATATCCTTATTTGCTGGGAAAAGCAAGTTCCAGATATTAACAGATTCCAGATGAGGCAGGGCAAGTAGTACAATATGAAAATTTAATAAAAGCTATAAATAGAAGTTCATGAGACAAGCCTCCATATATCTATTCTTTACAAGTATATCAATGTACATCAGACAGCTGCCTGTTCAGTGGTATCAATTTAATATTAGTTTCCATCCCTCAACTTTCCATGAATCATTCCCAATATTTAAGGAGGGCTTGGACACTGAGACTAACACAGTTCTCACCATAATTTGTGATATTTATAGACATTGTTTTGTATCTAACATTTAAGTGGACTTGTCCTACACTGCTTCAACTTAATACTTTAGAATGATCAATGTTATACCCTATATGTTATGTATTTCTCTTAGTGGAAAATGCAACCACATATGATTTACTGTAGCTTGCAGCAGAAAACAAGGGTTAAGCATAATCACTTGACAATAATATCCTTGAAAACAAATAGAACTGTCATAAAGTGAGCAACATACAATAAGTATTTCCAGGCTACACATTTCTACAATAAAGTAACAATTCAGAGAAAATATGTACATGCTTTCAACTATCAGAAATAACCCTTATGTAAGCCCTTTTGCAAGCCCTTACAAAGCCCTTAATGCCTAAGTGCAAGCCCTTTTGAAACAGTATTGACAACATGCATGCTGAATGAAACGTTTAATGTTTCTGCCTTCATTGACTGGCAATAGCAAAGCTCAATTGCATTTTCCTCAAATGGGTAACAAATAGGTTGACTGCTTACACTTATTAATTCTATCTTGATTTTGTTGCTAGGAAACATCTCAGAGAGACACTAAATATATAAATGAGATTATTACATGAAATTTTAGTGTTTGAAATAGTTGACCACCCTACAATAGTCTTGGCATTGTACAATGCCTGGAAAGTCACTGCAGAGGCATTTCATAGGTGCTTTTACTTATGGTTGTTTATATTTAAATACAAATGTTAAAATCAGAAAGCATCCTGAGTAATTCCTAGAAGCAGTTGTCAGATAAAGTTTGAAGTTGAGTCTGAAATGAGATATTAGACCTGATGGCCAGAAGTGTGGATGAAGATAAAGGCTTTAAGAAGTATGTTCAAGGATGTGTGTAAACTAGGGAGGTTGAGAGGTTTACAGCGGAGATGTCCAGAGCCCGGAAATGCCAGTACTGGGATAATGCGTATTGGGAAACTCAAGAGGTCACCCTTGGAAGGACGACGATTTCTTCAGAGACGTTTGGACAGCAGAATGTCACAGAGGTAGGGCTGGATGAGGTCATTTTAAAACAAGCAGGAGGATTCGAAATTTGGAATTATATTGGATGGGAGACAATGTAGATCACTGAGCGAAGGATGAAGGGAGAACAGTTTGATCAAAGTTAGGATATTCAGAGAGAGTAAGTCAGAGTCATACCACATGGAGCTCATGTCCCCCATCAAATATCCAATTATGCTTGTACTATTTTATTCTCCCCACATTCCTGATGACATGTCCCAGATTCCACTACCTAACTACAGACTAGGGGTAATTTACAGTGACCAGTTAACCAAGCAATCACATACCTTTGGGACATGAGAGCAAATTCTGAACGAGAATCCCATGGAGTCACAGGGAGAATATGCCAATTCTGCAAAGATTGCGCCGGAAGAGAGGCTGCTAGAGCTGTGAGGCAGCAGGTCTACCAGCAGTGCGACTGTGCCACCTCTGAATACTGTGCTGCTCCATATGGTAGCAAAGTTTTGGTTATACTGAAGTTTAGGGATGGTGGATGCGTGAAAGTGTAGATGGAAAGAATTCACACGGACTCTGGGGTTTACCTTGAGAACAAACTTTTTTTATTACAAACTGATGTCAACAGGGGAATCACTTTTTTTTCAAAAAATGCTCCCTAACCAAAAGTTTATTTTATTGTTATCCTATTTGTTATCTACAAATTTTCCCTTTATCTCTACCCTATAAGCACTGTGTATAAGCCTTTCGTAGTGTCAAGCTTCGGCACTTTGTGTGCTACATGAACGATGTGCAGTTCCATTTCTACCTTATCTTACCTACAATGGTAAGTTTATGGGACAATTACTATGCCAGTAACCAGGCATGGAATTACTATAGTTCACTGCAGCCTTTAACTTGTGGATTGGGTTGGTTTGAGTTGGTTCCAGCCACTCCTGTCTGGTACCAGCCCTGCAGAGTCTCATTATCTTCCCTGCTGCAGAACTATCCCACTATTTTCCCTGCTACAAGAGTTAGATCGGAAAACAGAGGATCGTGAAATGGGAGATAACAAAGAAATGGATGGATGGGGCCCTCAGCAACAGATGGACTGAGGCAAGGAGAAAACGAGATGTTATCACAAAACTGGAAGTAGGTGGTGCTGTTGATGATAGGATAGCAAATTGGTTGGCTAACAGGAAACAGAGAGGAGGGGTGTGTGGGATTTTTGGCCTGTTAACATGATGTACTGCAGAGATTAACATGGGGCCTCAATTTTTGACAATTTAGTCAAGTCAGGTTTATCATCACTTGCACAAGTGTGGTGAGGTACAGGTACAATGAAACTCCTGCAGCAGCATCACAGGCACATAGGTACACATAACACAGAGAATATATACATAATTTACAGACATGATTTGGATGATGACAGAAAGGCAGGTAGGAAAGCAAGTTGTGAAGAGGAACAATGACGTTCCTCTTAACATAAGGGTAGACGTCTGGAATGGAGTATAATGTGAGAAATTGTCCATTTTGGCAGTAAAAATAAAAAGAAACATTTTATCTAAATGGTGAGAGATTACAGAGCTATGAAGAATCTGTTCATCCTCATGCATGATTCAAAATAGGCAAGTAAACAGATACAGCAAGTAACTTGGAAAGCTAACAACATGTTTTTGTTTATTGCTAGAGAAATTGGTGGGACCATATCTCAAGTTCTGTGTAGAGTATTGTTCTCCCTATTTCAGGATGTTAATGCATTGGAAATAGTTTACAGAAGGTTTACTCAACCATGGATGGATTATCATTTGAGAAAAGATTAGACAGACAAGGTCTCTATCATTGAGAGGGGACTTGATTGATGATACCAGATCCTGAGAGTCTTGAAGGGTTAATGTGGAGAGGATATGTGGGAGAACATGGAATCTTTTAAAAAACAAATGGTCACCTATTTAAGACAGAAATTCAGCCTTTTTTTCTCTCTCAGAGGGTCATGAGTCTTTGGAACTTTCTCAAAAGGTGGTGGAATTCCACCACCCTTTGAATATTTTTAAGACAAAGATATGCAAATACCTGATCAGGAAGAGAATGAAAGATTACTGTGGGTCAGGTCAGTGGGAATGCAGCATTGAGGCTACAATCAGATCTGCTACGATCAGAGTGAATAGTGTAGCAGGATTGAAGGGCCAAATGCTTCTCATTCTTATGCTAATATATCATTGCCGTCTCTGCACAAACTATAATGGTGACCGAGTGCATACTGGCTGCCAATAAACTCCAACTACCTCCTTTACCATGAGGAAAGTTGAGACGATAATGTACAGTATTGGTTTATTATAATCTGTTCCCTGTTTTCAGATTTCATTATTCTTCTTGTAATTTTTCTTTTATATCTTATGAAGAATTCAATTTTATAATCCTGCTACTACTGTTGTAATAATCTAATGCTGAATGCTAATCAGCTCCATCAATTAAACTGAGATCTACATATCATCTGCATAATTAACTAAATATGGGAAAACACTCTGTTTAATTCATCTGCTATCTCTTTGTTTTCTGAAATTAATTCTCCAGATTCACTTTCTGTAGGATCAACTCTTACTGTTAACCCTTCTTTTCTTAGGAGATGAGGGAGCAGATTTATATTCAAGAATATTTCCAATTTTAACATTTCATTTGATGCAGCTAAAAATATTTTGCTATATTTATACAATGACCGCTAAAGAAAATAATAATAATGCAACGTTATGCACTGAGAGTGGTTAATACGACAGCCCCTGAAGAAATATCTTGCCATTATCAATTGTAAAACTGAGCCAAGCAAAAAAGGAATGTTTCCTTTTTCTGGAACCAGATTGCAGCATCTTTTCTTTGGAACTAAGAATGCTCTCTTCAGCTGGCAACAATGCAGGCACTGTATTTTATTTATTGCTCTACAAACATTTTGATTCTCCCTGGCATAGCAACCATCACTCCAGATTCCTGCTTTTCCTCAATGTGACCTCCAAATCCCACCATACATTGCTTTTTTTGCTCTCTGGGCTACTGTTGTCTCAATCTTTCAATTTTTTTTCCCCAAGACTCAGTCAGATCCTAAGCTGTCAGCCAAGCTTCATCAAGGTGCCAAGCTGCTTTGCTGGCCTCTCTGGGTTTGGGGGATTTCTCTCCAAAAAATCTTCCCATTTTAATGTCTCATTTAGTGCATCGAACAACATTTTGCAATATTTATAAAATAAGCACAAAAGAAGATAATACATTGTAATACGATTATGCACTGAGAGAATGGTTAATAAGTACATTTCAGAGGGGAATATAACCTTATCTTCAGTGTTAATACTTCTTTTCATGATAGCATTGAACATAAATGAAAATGAATTTATCTCACAACTCTGAAATATTTGCAAACAAATTTATTCCAACACATATTATGAGGATTTCAATGAATCATAATTAATAGTCACATTTATACTGAACCTGGTTAGCTTTAAAATGATTATTTTCACACAGATTCCACAGTTAGAAGATAGACATACAAGCATAGGAATTACTGTGGCTTCTCAGAGTAATGCTCAGAGTGCTGATATGAGTTACTGCCTGTTGCTTGAATGAGGTGTTAACTCTTTATGCATTGTCAATGTTCTCTGTACCCTCTTTTCATAACATGGTAATCTGAACTGCACACAGTAGCAGTCCTTTGTTTCTCTGCAGTTGTCAAAAGTGGGATCTAACCAAGGGTTAATACAGGTTTTGCGTAATTTCCCATTTTTCAACGTATCCCTCTCAAAATAAACCCTTGTACTTTGTGTAATATTCATCAGGCCTTGTAACTTACAGCACAACTTTCAGTGATTGGTATGTTTATCTTTCAAGACTGCTGCCTAGATTTGCTCTGTAGAAGTAAAAGTGAGCTCTTTATGTTTCCAACCAAAAGGTACTACTTCACATTTATCTGGTTTAAATTCATTTGCAACTTACTTGCCTGCTCTCCAAGTTTATTGATGTCTGGCTAAGTTTTTTGTAGTTTTCAGTATCAGTTGTCTGACCCACCCCTCACTCCCACCCCCAATTTGATAGCAACTGCAAATTTAAAAATTGGATACATGATTTTAAAGTCTAAATTGTTAATGCAATCTGTTAACAGTCGTGGTCCAAGCACTTGTGGAACACCACTACCTACCACATTCCATTGTGAATGGATACCATTTACTCACACGCTGGATTCAGTGAACTTATTCACTTGTCCATTCTGGGGGACCTTTTGAAAATCCAGGTAAATTTCATCCACTGCCTTATTGTTGTCTGTTCCCTCTGTTACCTCATTGATAAAGTTAATGTCCATCAAGCAAGATTGTCTCTTTTGAAATCCATGCTAAATTAGTAAATTGATTATTGTCACATGTACCAAGGTACAGTGAAGTTTTGTTTTGCATACCATGCAAAACAGATTATTTCATTACAACAGTGCATTGAGGTAGTACAAGGAAAAACAACAGTAGAATGCAGAATAAAGTGTTATAGAGAAATACAGAGCAGGCTCTGTTTCTCTCTTATTTCTCTCTGTTATAGAGAAATAAGGTGCAAGGCCATAATGAGATAGATTGTGAGGTCAAGAGTCCATCTTATTGTACTAGGGGACAATTCAATAGTTTTATAACAGCAGGATAGAAGCTGTCCTATTCTTGTAATCTCTGGAGAAGAGGCCTACCTTACTCAGTCTCTCCTCACACGGCAAACCTGCCATCTGGAACCAGTCTAGAGAATCTTTGCTGCTCTATAACAAGTATACCTTTCTTCAAGTAAGGAGACCAAAAGTGTACACAATGTCCTTAGTGTGAGCTCACCAGGTTTCTATAAAACTGTAGTAAGAAATGTTTGTCTTTGTACTTAAGTTCTCCTGCAATGAAGCCAACATATTATTTTACCCTGAAGCAAACCACAAGTTGCTGGAGTAACTCAGCAGGCCAGTCAGCATCAGTGGAGGGAAATAGATTTTTTTAATTTTCAAAAATAGACTTTATTCATAATAAAAAATATATAGAAAGGAAGAAACAGTGCAAAAAACCTTTACATCCGTAGTGGTTACATTCAGTAGTGTAAACTTTAAAAAAAACACAAACATAGCCCCATGCCACTTGTGTGGCTCCCTGAGATGATACCCCTTTCATTGTTCAAGGGGCATTCCCACCCAACTTTGCCCCTCCATGTGCAGTAGCGGAAGGAGACTACACTATCGTCCTTCCCCACAGAGAATTAGCATTGGCTGCACCAAGCTGCAGTGCATCCTTCAGCACATACTCCTGCAGCCTGGCCTGTGCCAGTCAGCAGCACTCCCTTACAGACACCTCGCTGTGCTGGAAGACCAAAGTTTCAGGAAGACCACCGGGCGACCTTCACCGAGTTGGTGACCTTCCAGCAGTACTTGAATTCTCTCTCAGTGTGGGTCCCTGTGAACAGCCCGTAGTTCAGAGTCCTCTGATCCGCTGCTGCTGGTGACGAACCAGGACATGGACCCTTGCATCCACTTCCACACCCTCTTAGCAAATCCACAGTCTGCAGAAGTGGGTGATCATTTCTTCCCCACTGCAGCCATCCCAATGGCAGTGTACATTGGGGGTGATGTGTCTTCTGAAGGGGGAAGCTCTGACTGGGAGGTCACCTCTCACCGCCAGCTAAGTGAGGTCTTGGTGCTTGCTGGTCAGATCTGGTGATGAAGCATTCTGCCAGATGGTTTGGACCATTTGCTCAGGGAACAAACCTACAGAATCTATAGTGTCCCTGTCCCGCAGTATCTCCAGTATGTTCCACGATGACCACTGCCTGATGGACTTGTGGTCAAAGATGTTTACTTGGAAAACTCTTCCAGAAAGGGCAGGCAGGCAACATCCAGCTGACTGGGATGTTATGTAGCAATGGGGCCAGACTTATTCTCTGCAACACCAGGGACAGGTAGAACCTCAGCACATAGTGACACTTGGTGCCCACATGCTTTGGATTCATGCACAACCTGATGCAGCCACACATGAAGGTGGTCATCAGGATGAAGGCAATGTTTAGATTGTCAACGTTTTGGGCGGAGATCCTTCATCTGGACTGGGAGAGAGAAGGGGGGATGCCCAGTTAGAGCAGAGTCAGAGAAGGGGGAGGAAGAGGGTGGGGTATCCAGAGCCAGCAATGATAGGTGCATATAGTGATAGGCAGGGGAGTAAATTGGACAGAGGTAGGGTGGAGACTGGAATGTGGGATAGTGAAGTGATAACTGTAGAAGCTTGAAGATAGTCAAGTGTGGAAGGTAAATAGTGAAGGGCTGCAGAGATGGGATACAAAAACACAAACATAGAGGGTGGGTGGTGGGGGGGTAACTGGAATAGTACAGAAATGGAAGATAGAATGAGTGTAAGAACCTCTGGGGGGCTGGGATCTGGGGGAATGGGAGGAGGGTTCAAACAGAAGGAGGGATGGAGAGAGAGTTACCTGAAATGGGAGAATTCAATATTCATGCCCTTGGGCTGAAGGCTACCCAGGCGGAGTAGGAGGTGCCGTTCCTCAAGTTTGTGTTTGGCTTCGCTCTGACAGTGGGGGAGGCTGAGGATGGAAAGGTCAGTGTGAGAGTGGTTGGGAGAATTAAAGTGGCTGGCAACTGGGTACTCCAGACTGCCATTACAGACAGAGCGCAGATGTTTGGCAAAGTAATTGCTTAGTCTGTGCCTGGTTTTGCTGTTGCGAAGGAGACCACATTGGGCGCACCAGATGCAGTAGACCAGGTTGGAGGAAATGCATGTGAATCTCTGCCTCAATTGAAAGGGTTGTTTAGGTCCCTGGACGGAGGTGAGGGAGGAGGTGTAGGAACAGGTATTACACCTCTGACGGTTGCAGGGGGTTGCCTGGGGAGGGGGCAGCACGGATGGGACGGATGGGTGAATGAGGGAGTCATGAAGTGAGTGGTCCCTGCGGAATGCTGAGAGAGGAGGGGAGGAAAAGATGTGTCTGGTGGTGGGATCAAGGAGTAGATGGTGGAAATGATGGAGAATGGTCTGCCGAATGCAGAGGCTAATGGGGTAGAAAGTTTCCCCCTTCCTGGTTCTTCCATTCAGTCTATCTTCCATATCCATACCACCCCATCCAAAACCCCTCCCATCCTTTGTATTTGGTATCTTTATCCCATCTCTGCAGCCCTTCACTATGTACATTCCACACTTGATTATCTTCTAGCTTCTACAGTTATCACTTCATTATCCCACATTACGATCTCCATCTGGCCTTTGTCTAATTTTACAATTTATTCACCTGCCTATGTGGGTATCACTGCTGGCTCTGGATACCCCCTCCCCCCAATCACTCTGCTATAACTGGGCATCCCCCCTCCTGTCTCTCAGTCTCAGCCTGAAACGTTGACAGTGTATTTCCCTCCACTGATGCTGACTGGCTGCTGAGTTCCTCTGGTGACTTGCGGTATGCTTCAGATTCCAGTACCTCCTG
Source organism: Rhina ancylostomus (assembly GCA_030265395.1). NCBI lineage: Eukaryota > Metazoa > Chordata > Chondrichthyes > Rhinopristiformes > Rhinidae > Rhina > Rhina ancylostomus. Next base: position 33,141,278 of record JARFYF010000104.1, read on the forward strand.
TTTTTTGTATCTCTATTATTTTACTCTTTTGAATTGTCTGCTGGATCTGCATGTTAGCTTTCAGTGACTAGTGTACAAGGGCACCAACGTATCTTTGAAGATCAACATTTCCCAATTTCTCACCATTGACCAATGGTTAAAATATCCCACATTGTACTCCACATGCAGTGTTGTTGTGTACTCACTCAGCTTGTTTAATCCCCATAAAGCAGCTTTGCATTCTTATCACCCCTGACACTTAGTTTAGTGTCATCAGCAAATTGCCCGTTATCTATTCCCCACTAAAGATTCTCCCATCCCTGTCTGTAACAGATCCACATTTGCCTTAAATCATCTTCTCTTTTAACATACCTACGGAAGATCATACATCTGTCAGTGCCCCTGATGACGTCGCCTGTGGGAAGTGTGCCCAGCTGGAGCCTCTGCTGACCACATTAAGAAACTGGAGATGGAGTTGGACGTACTTAGGTTTGTCTGGGATGCTGAAAGCATCATAGACAAGAGCTTTACTGAGGTGGTCACACTTAAGGAGCAGGCTGCAGATTGTTGGGTGACCACTATGAGAGACACACAGTGCAGGGTTCCCCTGTGGCTGTTCCCCTCAGAAACAAGTATACCCCTTTGGATATGGTTGGGGGGATGACCTGTTTGTGCACAGCAGCAGTAGCCAGGTTGGTGGCACTGAGACCGGCTCTGAGGCTCAGCAGGTAAGGGAGAAACCAGGCAGGACGGTAGTGATAGGACACTCGATAGGGGGACAGACAGGAGCTTCTGTGGTCATAAAAGAGACGCCAAAATCGTGTGTTGCCTCCCAGGTTCCAGGGCCAAGGACATCACAGAGTGGCTGCAGAACATTCTCAAGGGGGAGGGTAAACAGCCAGAGGTCTTGGTGCATGCTGGTATCAACAACATAGATAGAAAGAAGGATGAGGTCCCGTGCAGCGCATATAGGGAGTTAGGAGAAAAAGCAGGACATCAAGGGTAGTAATCTCTGGATTACTCCCAGTGCCATGCGCCAGCGAGCATGGAAATAGAAAGATAGCTCAGATGAATGTGTGGCTGAGGA
>JARFYF010000104.1:33482359-33498760 GCA_030265395.1 Rhina ancylostomus
ATTTATCAGACTTGCATGATTGAAAGGTGTTGAAACTGTTTCAGTTCAGTCCAGACTGCTTCCAGTGAGAATTGAAAGAAAAAAAAGTGACAGCTGCAAATATCACCTTTATTATTGCCTGGGGAACATCAGTATATTTGGCCCTCATATTGAAACAAAATAAGCATTGAATAAATGTGTAGAATTTGTATCAGACCCTTAAAAAAATCAAGCAAGATTAGGCATCTATATTGACTGCAATAAACATTAAATATCAGTGAGGTGAAGTAGCAGAACATCTGATGCTCGAGGTCAATATTCCCAAAAAGTCATAAAATGACTCAAGCAGATCCAATGAAATATTCATCCGGCAAGGTGGGAGGGTAAAATTTTTGCCTCGGGCCCAATCAGCAATTCCAGCACAAATTGCATTTTATGAACTTTCATTCCCATGGGATATCACTTGCCAAATGCAAATTTTGCCTTGAACCAAGAGAAATGAAATCAATTTAAAATAATTTGTTCCTCTAAAGTATAGCTTTGATATATTTTTGAATGGCAAGACAGTAAAGTTTGATTAAAACATTTACAAATGGGAACATCATAAAAAAGCAATTCACCAGTTTTGAATAGTATGATTTTAAATGATTGAAAATGATACTTTAATAGTAGACAAGGTATGCCAGTTATACAGTTGTAAACTAAATGTCAGAAAATTATTTTGAAAACAAAAACATAGCAAATAGTTTTCTGAAGTTCCAGTTTTCATTTTAAAAGCATCTTGCAGGAGTGCCACATGAGAAAAATTTGTAGAAACTGGCAAATCTTTGCAGATTTGCAGAAATTAGGCAAAATTACATTCAGGACATGGCCTGTTTTATGATTGAGACCATATTGAGCACATTGTCTTTGAGTAAAACAGCCCTGAAGTCCAACTTGTCCATGCTGACCAAGACACCCATCTAAGCTAGTCCCATTCACCTGCATTTGGCCTACATCCATCTAAACCTTTCCTATCCATGTACCTGTTCAAATGTTTTTATAAATACTGTTTGTGTACCTGCCTCAACCACTTCCTCTGACAGCTCATTCATATACACACCACCCTCTGTGTGAAGAAATTGCCCCTCAGATCCCTTTTAAATCTTTCCCCTCTCAGCTGAAATCTATGCCTTCCAGCTTCTGATTTCCTTTCCCTGAGAAAACTGTGCATTTACCTTATCTCTGCCCCTCATCATCTTATACGCCTTTTAGGCTTCAATGCTTTCTAATCTTAATAATTTACAGAAACCTAACTTGCACTAAATTCAATTTACATTTAAAATTACAGTTTTGCCAGTTTTGAGCAAAATGCACCAAAATACATTGCACAATTGTGTGATATTCCAGGCTGAGTCATCGAGATCTATGCTTGTGATCTACAAAGGCAGAAATGCAAAATCAGCTAGTGATGTCAAAACACATTAAAAGCCATGCAGGGATGCACGGTTCCTTACAAGCACACTGGGACAATAATTTGTTGGTATTGATGTTCAACAGTGGTATAAAACTGTGCTTTCATGAATAAAAATCCTTCAGCATTCACGAGAATGTGACTACAAAAAATTGCACAAGCTATCACAAGTTAGACATCAGTTTATAATGAATCCACTAATCTCAATTTACTTCTGGCATAATAAAACAATTTAACCACCAGTACAAGATTAGATCCCATTTATAAAGTTTGTATACTTGACAATATTTCTGTGTCTATAGAACTTGTCAAAATACAAGATCAACATTTGGAGACTTCTGCTTTTTAGTCCAAGGTTATCACTCCGGGCCATGTAATTTTGTATGGTGAATGTGCACATAATCAGAGGATACTGCACAAGCTCCAGTGATGTCAGTTATCTTGCAATGGATTTCTGTTACCTCTGTTACCATTGTAGTTTGCATGTATGCCATGATGAGGTAGTGTGACCTACTGCAGGAAAGCAGGCTTAGAAAGAGGAAGTAACTTCAACTGGACAACACAGAGAAGCCTCTCTATTTACATCTTTGTTGGAGATTTCATTCCAGCAGAGATCAAATGGGTTGTCTGAGCTGCAGCAATGGAATGGATTTCTGTTTTTGACTTATTTGAAGCATTCCATATTTTTTAGTATGTCCTTGGTACTCCAATCTTCTCTCTGCATTTCCATCTCAGCTATGACAACCTTGAAGTGGGCCATGTTGTTTTAAAGATGTATCAAATTGCAAATCTATACACACCTACAGAACTTATTGATGTTTATTGAAGGCAGGAACGATAGTGGTGATGTCCTTCTTTGTTTGCTGCACAGCAAATGTGAGATTCCATGATTTGAATGAGGTCCCATCAGGAATTGAGCAGGTCCTGCTTTAACATTTATTTCCAATGGAAATTACACAAAAACTGAGCTGATGGGGGATTAGCACCAAATGCCACCACATTCAGTGCTCCAAAAATGGGTATAATCCAACTTTGAGGCAACACCGTTTAAAGCAAGTGAGTATTCTGAAAAGTAGTTAATCAGAATTTATCAGTCAGAATTAACAGTCAACAAAACATTAATTCAGAGATACTTATGCTTAATTTAGTAATGTTCTCATGAAGGGCAAGTTAACTTTAATGATGTTTTGCATTGCATTAGAATTTGTCATTCAAATGGTAATGTTGATGAACGAAGCATAAGAGTTAATTTTGAAATACATTGAATGGAATTTTCTATACTTTCTCAACATGACCATGTGATTTTGGACCATGACTTCAGCACTTCATGGTAATGATTTCCATTGATAAATACCACTTAGCATTAACTGCCAAATAGTATCTTCATAGAATCATTCAGTATGGGGACTGGCCAATCAGCCCAACTCATCCACGCCAACCAGTGGGAACCCTTTTGTATTAAACCCATTGCCCAGCACTTGGTCCATATAATTACTGCAGTCTGAAGAAGTAATGATTTCTAATCTAATACATTTATCAGTAGATTGTATGAACCAGTGGTCTTTGCATAGAACTTAATGTGATGTTGTGCCCTTTTGGTAGTAAAACATGGAGGTAAACACTGAAGGAAAGTTGAGCAAGCTGTGCTGACCTCCGAAGTTCTCAACAAGCGACACTGATTTGCAAAATCTGCTCCTTAATTACTTATTACAATAAACAGCTATGTCACAGCAAATAACTTGAAAAGAGAAATTGTCAATGCAGATCCCATTAATAGAACTGCTCTTTGATCAGTCCTGAAGCTGGCTGTTGCTGGGAAGAAACACTGACACCTTCTTCAATTTTAAAGACAGAAAGCAATGTTTCTTACTGTACTTCACTTAAACCTATTGATTCTGTCAGAATCATTTCACGTCCTGGGACATCTTCAGTCAATAAGAAGTTCTATTGCAATTTACCCATTAATTAGTCACAATTGTTTGCTTAGCTAGAGAGAATAGGGGCTTCAAATTGGTAAAATGTTATCAGGTTGATATATTAAAAAATCTTGTTAGAAGTGACTAATGTATGGAGAACATATCCAAATGGAGCTGTGATTGAACAGAACTTGGAATTGTTTAAGAAACAGCTGAATGTTTGAAAGGAAAGGATCTCGTTCAATGGATGCATCAAATTGAATGGATTTCCTCATCTATAATTACCCTGCAATATTGTATTGTATCTATCATTGCCAGGGACCTATTAGTCATAATTATTCAGCAATCAACACGGAAGTGATAGGTGAGCTAATTAAAGCAAGCGTCAGTCAATTTATTTTCTACCAAGACAAAAGTACTTAATGCTTTTGAGCAGTTTCTGTATCATGCATTTCTCAATTTAAAAATTTACAAATATCAAGTTTTGTAACAAAAAAATCAATTAGCAGCAATCTTTTGTCAGCAATTTCAAGCAGAGGTCTGGGGAAGCACAAAACGAAAGAAATACAACCCACAAATCCACCCAAATTAAGTAGAAACATTGATTTACAGCAACAGAATTACCAAAGAGGAAGAATACAGACCACACACCAGAAATGCACAAGCTCACCTGATATCAAACACATTCAGTATGTTTACAGATATGGCAGGGAATTTTAGTTTTTATCTCCAAAGAAAATAGGAGTTGAGTTGTGGTCAGATGTTGATTAAAAAAAAGTAAGCCAGGTTCAACTGACCATTTTGAGTTTTTACAGAAATGAGCCAAATGGTGGGCAACTAACCTACTTTGAGGAGATGGTATTAATGGGAGCTGGAGAGGTGAGGGGGCGGGATGGAGAATTGGGCACAGGAAACATGCCCATGCTGTTGGAGTTATTGGAGGGGGCTGGGAGAAGGGTCTGGGAGCAAAATCAGCAGCATATGCTGGGACATGGAAGTTAGCAGGGACATTTTTAATGGGGAGTCATGGAGTGAGGGGAAATGTGATGCATGGAGGAGTGCAGGTCAGGGGTGTAGAGGTGGTTAGGCTGGGTAACCAGTTCTGTGCAGAAGGGCCCGCATATGTGAAGGTTAGTAATGCAATTCCCTGTTAGGCACCCTAACCTTAATGAAAGTAAGAAATGGTTGTCCCAAACATCAACAACGAATGATGTTTGCCCACAGGATACTGTCATTTAATCCCCTGAAGTACTCCAAGAGGGAATGATGTCATCCGATGGAGTACATCAAGGTCAGATGAATGACATGCCAAGCCAGCAGTGATGTCAAATGACCTGTGAATGGTCCAGAAAAGAAAGATTATCAATTGCATAACACTGACAAAGAAAAGCACCATGTAACTGAATTTTAAAACAACTTTGTCCTAATTAGGGAAATGAAGGTCTGCAGATGCTGGAATCTAGATGAAAAGCACGATGATGCTGGAGGAACTCAGCAAGCCAGGCAGCATCTGTGAAGAAAAGCAGGCAGTCAATGTTCCGGGTCAGGACTCTTCTTCAGGACTGAAGATAGGAAAAGGGGAAGCCTAATATATAGAAGGGAAATGCAGAGCAGTCAGAGCAGTCCTAATTAGCACATAGCGTTCATGTGTTCAAAAGCTTGCTTGATTGCCCATGGGCCAAATTGTGTTGGCTACGATTGGCAATTCTGATGGAAATAGCTGGTCTTAAGACACTCCCAGGCAAGTAAGTCTCAGACTTAGATTAAACATCATGGGCATAACCCTCCCCACCACAGAGGACATCTTCAAGAGGTGGTGCCTCCAGAAGGCATCATCCATCACTAAGGATCCTCTCAATCCGGGATATGCCTTCTTCTCATTACTACTATGAAGAGGTGATACAGGAGCCTGAAGACCCACACTCAACGATTCAGGAACAGCTTCTTTCCCTCCACCATCAGTTTTCTGAACAGTCCAATAATCCAGGAACTCCATCTTGTTATTCCTTTTCTCTGCACTATTAATTTATTTTTATAATTTATAGTAACATTGTTCTGTACTGCTGCCGCAAAACAACAGATTTCATGTCATCTGAGTCAGTGAAAGTAAATCTGATTCTGACCAACCACAACAAGTTCAGGACAAGGTGCTGGCACATCAGTCACTCTGCTTTATCACTGGAAAATATGGAGTGCAGCAATAGAAACTGAAGCCACTGGAATTCTCAAGCAGTACACTGGGCACTTCATCTCTTGCATCCCACACAGTTTGATTTTTATGTGCCATTTAACTGAGGTGCACTGAAAAATAAACCCAATGGAAAATAGGGGACTTGCTGCAAATTGCACAAAACCTGTAATTTTCCTTCTGTCCAGTGAGCTGGTACAGGGACAGGGAGTAGTCTAGACATGCACATTAACGTCCAATGAGGAGAATCATGTGGTTGGAGGACACATATGTGCTTGTGAGTCCTGCTTCAAGGTCATTTAAAGAGGATCTACCTAATTAGTTCTTGTCCAGAAAGCCCATCACTGGAAACCTGGCTTGGGCAGCTCCTCGTTACATAATGTACTTACTCTGGCTCTACCTTTGGATTTGGTCCTAATGCAGGTAAATGTGAATCGTGTAGGTGGGCAAAAATGTCAGCAACGATGTACATTGTGGGCCGAAGGGCTAGTTTCAATTCTGTATGACTCTTTGACTTGGGTACCCACACTTTGTTCCCCTATCACTGTTTCCCATGTCTCTCCAGCTCTCATCCCTGAGCTGGATTTACCCCACCTCCCACCAACATGAACAGAGGTCTGCAAACTCAGTGCCACCCTATCCGTTCAGTGATCTGTTGATCTGACCCTACTACTAAAGTCAACATGGCCAAAGTTCCCCTAACTACTGACCCACCAATCCCATACTAATTTGTGGCAGCTAATCCTCACTCTGACATGCCCAACGATGCTAATTCCAGCCCCTGACAACCTCCCCACCCATCTCCCCCACCAGTCAATCCTAGTTCTAATTTCTCTATCTTCCACTTGCAAGACATTGATTCCCACTGTCCCCTCATTCTGATCCCATTTCCCCCCATCCCTCTCCCCCCCCATTCATCATCCTTTTCCACTATAAATCTATGTGAATCCCTGGCCTGGACTTTCCAAGATTTCCTTCATATATTCCACAATGCTGGCACAGACACAGGGAAGGTCATTCTCACTATTCGGTAAAACACAATATCTGGGTGCTCAAGCACTATTGAATTTCCCCAGTGTTAGGTTCTCAAAACAAAATTCATTGGCTTGTTACAAGAACTCAGGTCCTTGCTTGTTTATGTATGTTACGATCAATGTGCTATCTGAGCTTCTGTGAAGATTCCTGGGAAATGACAGCAAATTGGATGTTTGATAGGTACAAAGACAGATTCACCCAACACTTCATGCATTCACAGCAAGATTAGCTTTGTAAGACGTGAGATGAAGCATCTTCTTTCAAAGTGGACAAAAATAATTCATATGACATTATCATTGTTGTAACACTTCATCCTTCACAGCTATCTATTTATTTATTTATTTTACATACATATACACACACACACCGCATGAGCAAACACTGCCAAGTTTAGAGGGTATGGAAATCTGTTGGTATTATTGCCTCTTGGGTGGTGTGTTTTACTGTTTAATAGTTCATTATTTTCTCTTTGAAGATCACTGACTGCATCTTCAAAAGGAAATTTCCAGAGATACACTTGAGTATTACATGACACGGCTCTCCGGTTTGGTGCTGATAGGCAGCATATTTTGTGGATAGCTAGAGGAGAAAGAGGCAAGTTCAGTTTGTAAAGCTAGTTCTCCATTTAGGCTTTTATCATGGATAACTCATTGAGAATGATAGTGAACTGTGTTGAAAGAAGAAAAATCTAATTTAAAAAGGAGGACAGAAAATAAGGGTCAGATGGACAAATTTTTCCTCTGTGACCTGAAAAAAGTTATTCTGAAGTATAAAGATGGGCCGTTGAGGCTCAGTACTTTAAGCTGAAGTAAAAGTGGCAGGGGAAGAAGTTGGGAAGTGGTGAGGAGAGGTTAAGTACTGAACTTCAGAAGAAGATCAAAGTTACACTGAAACTGTGATGTGAAACAGCCTGAAACAAAACAGAAAATAAAGTTAAAATCAAAGTCAATGGTGTAATATAGAATTCATAGAGTGACTCAATGATATCCCAAAGCTTTACTTCTGTCTTGACCTCAATGTGAAACAACTGCTTTATGCTTCAACCTCATCATGGAGAGTGCCTTGAGCATCAAGATGAATCACCCTCCAGAATATTCTGAAGGTTAGCCATCTACAGAACAGGTTGGCTCAAATTATCACTTGAAAAAATATTGCAAAATATCCAGGATTATACTCAAGATGTATTACTGATTGGTAATCTTATGAAACTATGCACAAGGTCAGAGTTGTCTCCACTGGGGATGAATATCGTGTGTTTGTGTGAACATTTGCTTTGACTTTCCATCATTCATGTAAAGGAATAGAAATGATGGGAGAGACCACTCGCACATTCCTCATCACATTAGGCTCTCATTATGGTTTGGTTAAATTCCCTCTGTAGTCTGCCACCATATAGCCATGTTAAGGTCATGGTTTGCATCGTGAGATTGCAATAAACTTTCTCACTTGTAGAAAAACAATAAAGATGGAACTTTTGGGTGGAATTTTTGTTTTCCATTTATATGACAATACTCTCCAAATAGGCATTTACATGTTTTGCTCAGAAGTAGTGGGAGGATATTACAGGAGTCTATGAGGGATACTATCTCAAAATCCCCGATTTCCAGGTGGAATATACTGCTGGAAATCTTAAAATCAGAAAATGTGCAAGATTTCAAATTGGTGAATGTTTTACAGACTTAATCTTCCATTAAATACCTCTTGCATAATTTAGATGAACTCTTAATCTTTCAGTCCACCTCACTGTGGCCCTTGCACCTCATTTGTCTGCCTGCACTGCACTTTCTCTGTAATGTACTCCATTCTGCATTCTGTTATTGCTTTTCCCTTTGTAGTACTTGATGTAATTATGATTGGGATGATCTGTCTGGATGGCATGTGAAACAAAGTTTTTCACTGTATCTCGGTACATGTGACAATACTAAACCAATTACAATTAAAAGGGACTTCCTGAGGTAGATCATGATTGACCCGGTCCACATGTCATGTTCATCTATCATAACATGCCCACCATTGCACTTGGCTTCTGTAACTATGTGTTTCCCAAAATCTTCAGGGCTTTACTGTGGTTATCAGTCTGCGAAGTGCAGTAATTCATATTAGGCCTCAGATAATACAAACTAAGGCCCCAACAAGAACCATGCTGATGGCCTTCTGACACCACATGTCTCTGACATTTCAAAATAGTAGAAAAGAACTAAATACTTTTTTAAAATAATATGTGCATCCAATGTAAGTAAGTTCATTGAAACATTAATGTTAATTAAAATAAAGTTTTAAAAAATGCTCATCTTCACATATCTTTCATACACAGGTTAGCAATCCCATTGAAATGAATGGGGCTGTGCTAAATGCATCAACTACAGTTGAAGTAAAGTTGAGGAGCCAGATGTGTATCTGTTTGACCTGACAGGACTATCGTGAATCCAGTGGTGTGTTGGGTGATGGCGAGGGTGTGGTGTTTACAGTAGAAGTGCCATCAGCAAAATCCAACACAGTGTTTCGAACCCATGCAGAAATAAAGAGATACCATGGATTAATATGTAACATGTTTAAGCTTCTAATAAATCTTTCTAAATACTAAGGCACTACAAGCAGGAGAGGTGGGAGCAAGGGATTATTTATTACTTTATTATTGGTGGCACTTTAATACCACATTAAGTATCATTACAGAGTTCAACAACTTTTTGAGTTGACTATTCCTGATGTCCATTTCCCTATCACATGAAAATGCTCCACAAGAAGGCTCCATAACAAACACATCTATCCATGCAAGGGATGTCCTGGCAATTTCACTGGGATCCTTTAGAATGACACTTAAATGTAGAGTTAACTTTTGAAATGATATTCATGGCGCCAAGCATGAACAAGTATGCACATGATCACCTTGTGCAACTGCTCAATAAACTAAAGTAATTTGGAAACACGAGCGCAGACCTTTCAATCAGGAAATCTGTATGCAATCATTAATACCACTTCTTTCTGATTACCAAATGTTGTGGAACTTTTGCTATTAAGCATACTGCATAAATGCAAGCTGTTTTTGTCCGCACAGTTGTATCCATTGATGCAGTCAGGATGCCTCACTTCGACAGATGATTGGGACTGGATATGTTCATCAGTTAATTCACACACAGACTTATCTTGAAACACATGATCCAGAAACATGTCAAAATTGCAATGCTGCAAATGACTTTTTTTCAAACAATAACGTCATCGTCAACCATCAGAGCTCCGATTACAGGATCCTAACCTACACATTTCCACATTGCTTGGTTGAAATGGTTTTGCAGCTTTCCTTTTCATTACTTTGTTGATGTTTTCCTCATTGACTGTTACTAGGCTTGCCTTTTATTTCACATTAAATTTTAGAGACATTACCTTTTTCTTCATGCTCAGATCTGCACCACACCCTTGCTGCAATTCATCCCTAGCTTCATAGCTCACATAATCAACTTGATGTTGGCACTCAATGCCTTTGTCACTGTTAATGGCTTTGCTATACTCATTGCCAACGTGAAGCATGTCTGTTCAGTGGATTCCTAATGAAGTCCATAACAGAATGCACTCATGTACATATACACAAGAGGCAAGGGGATCATACAAATGACAACCTGTTTGCTTCAATGACTCTTTGCAATCTTTCTTTGGAATTTTCTATAAAACATTGTTGCAACACAGAGAGCAACAAATTATATGACGCAATCCTCATAGTGTTGTGAAATAAATCAAAAGGGAATTTGTTTGCTAACTGCACTCTTCCCCACCTCAAAGACCTGAGCAGTGCCTTCCTGAGCAAGGAGAACACAAGCACAATGTATTTTGTTCTGCTCCCCCTCCCACAGCACAGCAAGTGATTATACAAAGTGACAGAGGAAAATAATGTCAATTGAGTCGGTACTGTCAAATTCGTTGAAACATCACAGCCCACATTCAGTGTGAGACAGCCACCAAAGAAGGAAATAGCAGCTATGAATATGATCTTATCTGATTAAAAATTGCTTTGCTTAATTGGAAGTCCAACAGAGGCTGCTGAAAGAGCTGATTAAATGTTTCATGAAGATTAACTCCAATAACATGCAAAACAGCTACACTGATTGGTTTTCAAGCTGATTATTATTTTGAAATCCATGCCGTTTGAACTTGGTGACAAAAACACTAGTATCTGGCATCAGATGCAGAAATCCACATATTAAATAACATACATTAATTAGTTAATTTTCCCTAAAGTCAAACAAAAAATCTGAATTATGAAAATTGGAGGAAGTGACTGTTGTGCTGAAGGCAGGCACACTTCCCAACTGTGAAAATATGGGCTCAATTTCCCTAAATTAGAAAATAAAATAAAGGTTTATTTCTGCATTTAAAGTCTTCAGGCTGCAACACTGAATGATGTGTATTTATGATATAATGAAAGAATAACTTTCAGAGAATAATTTTTATAAAGAAGATTAATTACAAGGTGGGAAATATTCTTGATGTCTCCGTTGATCTGCATAGTGAGGTTATGAAGCATTTCAAGAAACGAGGGCAATGGCAGAGTCCCAAGAGAAAACTAGATTACATCCAGCAATATATCCACATTGATTCTTTTTAAAATATATGTTCCTATTTATGATAAACCAGAGTTCCAGAAGTTAACAAAAAAGGTCATTAGCCACAGTTATATGGAATAATGACAGTTATGATTTTTGGACCAGTGTGAATTAGGCTAATCTGGGGAAAACAAAATGAGTCCCATGTTGCAGAGTGTTTTTTTTTGTTTAATAAAATCCCCAAGGACTTAATAGAATATATTACTCATACTGGCTGTCACACCAAGCTGAAGTTGTCACATCTGCTGAGGCACAATCCTTTGCAATGCAGTTTTCAACTTTTTTTCAGAAAGTAACTGAGGTAAAAGTGCATTTGCAGCATTAATTGTGGCAGCAATTATATCATTGCTCCATTGATTATACCATTTCATTCTTCACTGCTGAAGGATGCAATGAATTACTCATCAAAAATATCTTGAAAGGTTACAACAAGTATTTGGAAGGATTCCATATTTCCATCAATTTTAAGATCCTTACTGCAGTGAAAGGCTTAAAATAACCAAATGTATTTACATGTTATTGGGGTTGATCATCAGCTGAGATATGTCTGTAACTGGGCTACTTTTGAACAAATGCCACAGCACAACATTCCTCTCAGAGTGTATCACCCACAGAAAATGTTGACAGCACATCACTTTCATTGGCAAATATTTTGGTTCTGTTTATTCCATGTGAATTTATACTGAAATTCAACCTTTCATGTTTCAGATCCTCTCACGATGACACGGAAAAGCTATTCAGCACTTCTTGAATCACAGTTCTCATCGTGCCTAGATCCACATTCAACATAATGCATTGGCACAAATATGCTCTTGACTGCTCCCTCCAACAGCACAGGCTCACTCTCCTTCAAGAATATCCTGGTCTACAGATTCACTCAATTCTTTGCTGCACCTGATGCTTCAACAAATGATTTTTATCCTTAATAGAACATAGAACAGTACAGCACAGGAACACACCCTTTCACCCACGATGTCTGCACTGAACACGATGCCAAATTAACCTAGATCTCTTCTTCCAGTACATGATCCAGATCCCTCCATTCCCTGCATTTTCAAGTGTTTATCTAACTGCTTCTTAAATGTCACTATTGTATCTGCTTCCTGCACTACCCCTGGCAGCCCGTTCCAGACACCTACCACTCACTGAGCATGAAGATTTGCCTCGCACATCTCCTTTAACCTTTCCTCCTCTCATCTTAAATGCATGTTCTCTGGTACTTGACATTTCTACCCTGGGAAAAAGATTCTAACGGTCCACCCTATCTGTGCCTCTCATAATTTTATAAATTTCTCCCCTCGGCCTTCAATGTTCCAGACCTCTGCTCTTAGCTCAGATCCTCTAATCCAGACAACATCCTGATACACCTCTTCTGCACCCTTCCCAAAGCCTTTGCATCCTTCCTGCAATGGGGCGATCAGAATTGCACACAATCCTCCAAGGTATCAAATTTCCTCTCAGGCATCAAAGAATGCAAGCTTCAACAACTAATATGCCTCTGGATCTTTCTGTTCCTTCCACCTTCCTTTGACACCATCTATCCTCCATCACATGCCCTACGACTATCAAATGGACCTCTTGCACAATGAAGATGAACTGTCCACTTTGTCATGATCTTTGCACCTTATTGTCTACCTGCACTGCTCTTCTCTGTAACTAAAACTATATTCTGCATTCTGTTGGTCCTTCTCCCTTGTACTACTTGTACTTATGAAATGATCTGTACGGATGGCATGCAAAACAAAGTTCTTCACTGTATCTCAGTGCATGTGATAATAATAAACCAATTACCAACTAACCCTTCACTATGTGGTCTTTCAAATCATCAGTCCACAATGGAGGCTTCAGTTTCATTCTCCTACGGCTTTCATCTGAATGAACTCTGAGCTTAACATGATGTTGAGTTCACCTTCACTTCCTGGCCTCGTTCTTTGCCCAATTGTCTTCACTCTAGATCGTGAGTCATTTTTCCCATCTTCAGAATTCTCAATCCATTTAGACCCTTCCTCTGACCTCTCATCCTCTCTTGATCTGTTCATCATGAACTGCTGACATGATAGCAACCATCTCAGCTTTTACATTGCCCTTACTCACTCTAATCCTACCTCCCTCTGAACCTGCAGCACTTTTTTCACTGTGGATCAACCTGAACATTATCAATAAATCTGTTTACAATGGTGCTGCTGCTATGGCTTGGCCAAGTGATTCGTTCCTCACAAAGACTAAACACCAGCTCTCTGACACCTCCTCTTATCTCCCTCAGATCCATGACTTCATACTGAGCATCAGGCCATTGTCTCCCAAATTGTCGCTGAAAACATTTCATCTGGAGATCTTACTTCTATAACCTTCGGCCTCATAGTCCCTCAGTTACACACAAACTGCTTCTAACTCCTGCCCCTGTAGACTCCTTGTGTTCACCTGTTCTTGTCCAAAAGGTTTTATTCCTTGGAAGTATTCATTCTCTCCTGTTGCATTCTCTTCTTACTTACATCCATGAACACATCGAACACCATGCTCTACTTGTTTAGTTTCAGTTTCTCATATCAGGAGAGCCTAACAGACTTTTGCTTCTTATTTGAACAGCAGCTGAACCAGTTCCATCCTGCCTCCATCCCAACCCCTGCCCACCACCAATTCCCTTCACTTGATTGAATTATTTCTCACATTGAACAAGTCCTCATTTAACTCCAGTAACTTCCTCCAAATCATAGGTGTAGCCGTGGGAACTCACATGGGTCCAATCTTTGCCTGTTCCTTTGTTGGATACCTGGAGCAGTCTTTGTTTCAGTTGTGCACAAACTCAGACCAACATCTTTTTCTGGGATACTGATTACTGTATTGATGCTGTTTCCTGTTTTCAAAAGGAACTCAAGAAGTTCATCAACTCGGCTCATATTTCCACTCTGGCCTCAGTTTCTAGGATCCCTCTCCTCCTTTATTTGACTCCTTTATCTCTACCTTAGGAAATAGGTTAACATCAATTTGAAGCCCACAGTACCCCACACTCATGTAGACAACACCTACTTTTCTGTTTCTATAAAAAAAATCTTTTTCATTATCCCAGTTTCTCTGCCTTCTTCACATCTATTCTGATGAAGACACTTACTACATGAGTGCATCTGATATTGTGTTTTTTTCACTTGAACGTGACCACCCTTCCACTGCAATTGATAGGGTCTCTCCATCACGTCTATTCCATTTCTTGGAACCCACCTCCTTCTGATTTAATTTAATGTATTACACTTGGTACTGTGACACAGTCTGCTCAACAGCAGAAAAATGAAATGCGGATTGGGTGACCATTTTACAGAACACCTCCCTTCAGTCTACAAAGGTAATCCTGCCTCTTTAATTCTCCATCCTCATGCTAGCTTGAGGAACAGCTTCTCAGTTTCATCTGAACACTTTACAGCCCTCAGGACTCATTGAATTCATCAATTTAAGGTAGCCAGTCTTTGCAGTTGAATCAAAACCAGCCAATTCTGATGGGCAGGCGTAGTGTTGCGGTTAGTATAACGTTATTACAGTGCCAGTGACTCGGGTTCAACTCTGGTTGCTGTCTGTAAGGAGTTTGTACGTTCTCCCCGTGTCTGCGTGGGTTTCCACCACATTTCAAAGATGTACGGGATAGGAAGTTGTGAGCATGCTATGTTGGCGCTGGAAGTGTGGTGACACTTGTGGGTTGCTCCCAGAACACTCTATGCCAAAGATGCATTTCACTGTGTGTTTTGATGTACATGTGACTAATAAAGATCTGATCTGATCTGATCTTGAAGGTCATCGACCTGTAAAGTTAACTCAGTTTCTTTCATCACAGATGATGCCTGACTGGCTGAGTGCAGGTCCTCCCTTGCTTATGAATGCCTGACATATGCACAGCCGATACATACGAATGAGTATTTGGAAGACCGGCGGGATGGAGTTGCCTGCTGCTGCCTGGCTGCAGGAATCTTCTGCCAGGCGGAAACTCAGTTTGTGGTCGCATTTCCATCTTGTGAATTGTTTGGGTTACAAATAGTTCACAGGAATGGAACCTCATTGTAACCTACGGAGGGGCCTGTACTTCCAGCATTACTGTTTTACTTCTAATTTTCAGCAACTGTGGTGCTTTCATCTCAAACTTTGAGCACTGTTTTATTCTTTTGTCACACCTCTATCCTCATTCATCTCTTCTTATTCTTACAAATTGCCATTAATTTGTATTAATATACAAATTGAGTATTTCTGAATACTCAGAAAAAGTTTTCATTAAGGATCTGATCTGTACCTTTGGCTCCACTCTCAGATTGCCCATGTTGTCCTCAATGTACCCTACTTTTTCTCAGGTTATTCTTTTGCCCTTATTATGCTTATCGAACACCTTCAGATGTACTTTAATCCTGCCTGCTAGTGACCCCTCTTAGCCTTCCTAATTTCCTTTTTAAGTGCCTCCTTACATTTTTATACTCTTTATGGGCCTCCTCCTTCATTAGTTCCCTATAACTGTCATGTTTTTTCCCCCTTTATCTATCCCTCAATATTCCCCAACATCCAAGGTTCCCGCTACTTGTTACTCCAGGCTTTCACCCTCACAGTAACACATTAGCCTTGAACTCTTGCTATTTCCTCCTTTGAATGTTTCCCATTGTGTAGACGTAGACTTACCTTCAAGTAGATTCTCCCAGTCTCCCTTATGTTAATGAAATTAGCCTTCCTCCAATTTAAGACCTTAATTACTGGAAAATCCCAATCCTTTTCCAGAACCACTTTAAAATAAATAGTTATGGTCACTATCTCCAAAGTGATTCCCCACTGACACTCGCTCCACTTGACCAGCTGCATTCCCTAAGGTAAGGTCCAGTAATGCTCCTTCTCTTGTTGGTCCATTGACACTGTGTCAAAAATCTCTCCTGCACATGACTCAAAAGTTCCATCCAATCTGAACCTTTAATACCAAGAGTAATCCAAGTTAATATTTGGGAAATTGAAATCCCCCAGAATGATAACCCTACTTTTGCTGTGTCTTTCTGATACCTGCCTACATATCTGTTGCTCTATCTCCTGTTGACTGTTGGGACGTCTTTATTGCACTTCCATCAAAATATTGATACTGTGGTGACTTACTGTTCACGAACCGGCTCCCACGACCACGAGCGTTGTCAGAGGCCTCGACACCAGATGGCGCGGGGCACTCCTTCTTTGTTGGGCTAGTGGAGCCCACGCGTGGGAAGGTCACATGACCTGCGCGTGACG
>JARFYF010000104.1:33602948-33614191 GCA_030265395.1 Rhina ancylostomus
ATCTGCACACTAGGGGCAATTTAGAGTAGCAAATTAACCCACCAACCTGTACATCTTTAGGATGTGGGAGGAAACCCAAGCACCCAGGAGAATGTGCAAAATCCACACAGACAGCAATGGAGGTCAGGACTGAACCTGGGTTTCCGGCACTGTAAGACAGAAAGACCATCAACTGCACCACTGTGCAACTGGGGACAATGATTAAATAGTATCCTTCACAAGGTTTTCAGCAAATATATTTATTGTATTTCATGCAATTCACAATCCGGCTATACAGAAACAATATACATATCTAATGGGAGTCTTGAAATTTTATCTGCCACAATGAGGCAAGTGACTGTAACAGGAGAAATTGAAAGCATTGCCAGTCAGGAATCCCTTCCAGATGAAGGGTCTCAACCCAAAATGTTGACTGTCCATTTCCTTCCACAGAATCTGCCTGACTTGCTGAGCTCCTCCAGCAGTTCATTTTTTGCTTCAGATTCCAGCATTTGCAATCTCTTGCATCTTGTCACTCAGGAATATTGTGTTCATAAAGCAGGGTGGAAAGTGCATTCACTCTACTGAAAATAGGGATGGGATCTCATGGTGCATATGGTTATGGAGGGGAGGTGGTTGTCAGAGATAAACCACCAGACATAAACACCATGGACCAAAAGGCTAGCAAGTTGTTGCAAAATCTTAAGAGGTCCTAGAGGGCATAAGTTTAAGGTAAGAGGATTAGCAAGATCTGAGGAAGAATTTTTTTCACCCAGAGGGTCATTAGAATCTGGAACATGCTATGTGAGTAGTTATTGAAGGCAGGTACTCTCACAACATTTAAGAAGTATTATGAAGAACACTGGAGTCACCAATGCAGAGAACCAAGTGCTGGTGAATGGCATTAGTTCAGATAAGTACTTGATAGTCAGCAAGGACATGATGAATTAAAGGGCCTGTTTCTGTGCAGTAAGATTCCTTGACTCCAGGACCTACCAAACAGAAAATTGCTGTATCAGGCTCAATGACCATAGACCTGAGAAGGTTCATCCCCGAAGAGTGATAGAGAAGCAAGCCTGAACCATCCTCTTAAGGCCTGCTCCTGAATCTACAGTTCCTGCTATTTACTAATCATACACAGCATTGCCTCATAACATCAGAGGCACTATTTGATAGAGGAACATGAATGTTTGCTGCAGTGGTGATTTCAGGACATTTTACAGTGCTTTATAAATATGGAATATTAAGATTGTCAAAATAAGATAATCGACCTGACATTAACTCTGGCTCTCACTCCCTAGATACTGTCTGACCTGATGAATATTTACTGCATTTCCTGTTTTTAGTACAGAGGTCAGAATGTTTTAAAAATATTTACCATCCAGATAATATATGAAATGCCTATGAGTATTCACTTGTTTTCTTGACTGCAGAAAGTTTATGATGAAGATTCAATGACCATATTTCAAACATAATTAGTACTTTGATGTGAAAGATATCCTCGTTTTCATTTCAAATCACATTTCTAGGTCCTTAAGTGTCTGCAGCACAATTAGCTGACAGCCATATGATATGCTGCAGCTTAGCAGTTGGAGTTCTTCCACCTCACCTTCATAGCTAATGGATCATCCTCCATAATTTCTGCCATTTCATACAAGATATCACCGCCAGGCACATCTTCCTCACCCTCCTCTTTCAGCATTGAAAAAGGATGTTTCCTACTCCAGCTCCCTGGTTTGCTCCTCCATCTTCACCAACCACACCTTCCTGATAGACACCCCAGTCCACCCCTGTAATTGCCATCAGCAACTCCCCAGAAATGATAATCTGGGCCTTTAGGCCCTAATTACCTAATGTGACTGCTGGCCTTCTCCTTCCACCTCACCTGACCCTTCCTCATGGCCCGTCCTCACAGTGAAATCCACACCTTCATCTGTGAACTGGTATGGTCATCAGCTTTCCTCTGTTCAAAAGCTGGGAAAGTCCTTGGAGTGCATTAATCATGCAAGCCCTGTTCTATTTCACATAGTGTCTTGGGCCTCATGGGCAGTATAACTTTTCAGTAGCAGGTCCTCACAAAATACAGAGACACAAGAGACTGCAACAAACAATCTGCTGGAGGAATTCAGTGGGTCGAGCAGCATATGTGAAAGGAATTGTTGACATTTCGGGTCGATGCAGGGTTTTGACCCAAAACTTCAACAATTCCTTTCCCTCCACAGAGTTCCTCCAGCAGATTGTTTGTTCCTCACAAAATATATCTGTAATTCAGTGTACGTTGCACATTTAAGGCACATTTCCAGGTGCTGGTTATTTTTTTATTTCAAGAAGTTCCTCAAACGCACTTGGCCCTTTATGCAGTTACCGTGATCGGAAGGACTGAGGTCAAGAAGAACTTTGGACACAAGGAGGCAAACTTTGAAGTCAAGGCTTTGCTAAGTTTATTTTCTGACAATAATGTTCCTATTTTGGTACCAATTTTAACATCCGATCCACTCTGTGCACCTTTCTGAAGGGCAAATGTGATTTATGGTTTCACATTCTTAGTCACTGTGCGACAGCGCCCTACTTGAGTGCAAGAGGCTTATTAGACACAAGTCTTGCATATAGCCTAGTTTATTCATCAGCAGGAACTAATTTCAAAAAAGGATAGATAGCTGAATTCCTTACTGTGATCTAGAAAGCAGTTCAAGAATTTTACAGTGCTTATCAGTTAATAACTACAAGTTTATACTTTATGGCACAGAACTCCCTTCACAAGGATGTGTCTCTTTAGATTTACACCATGGAATGAAGCCTGAGCCCCAACACCTGTCTTAACCATAAAAGGAGAAAGTTTATTTTTAATTCCCGTTGATACTTAGATCACACTTGGAAGTCAAACAACTATCATGGAAGAATAAGCAGGCAGAAGCAACAAACAATCCAATGGAGGAATTCACTGGGTTGAGCAGCATCTGTGGGAGGAAAGGAATTGTTGACATTTCAACCCGAAACATCGACCAGTCCTGATGCAGGGTCTCGATCTGAAACATCAACAATTCTTTCCCTCCCGGAGATGCTGCTTGATCCACTGAGTTCTTCCTGCAGATTGTTTGTTGCTCCAGATTCTAGCATCTGCAGGCTCTTGTCTCCAGTAAGCAGGCTGGATTTCTTCCCTTTTGACGAGAGTGTATCAAAAATATAACCTGATATGTGTTTAAATTATGGAGAGGTTTTATATGGTCAATGTAGAAAAGATGCTTCCATCACATGGAGCTGAAATATAAAAACACTTTAAAATCAAAAAAAAGAATTGAGATTTATAATTTTACTGGGAATGTGGGACTTACTACAACAAAGAGCAGTTGGGCTGAAAGCACAGGTGTATTAATTGGTAGCAACACATAAAACGCTGAAGGAACTGAGTGGGTCAGGCAGCATCTATACAGGAAAATGGACAGTCAATGACCTGGGTCGAGACCCTTCATCTGAACTGAAAGATAGAGGGGAGGTCGCCTGTTTAAAAAAGTGGGGGAAAGGTGTGGAGCAAGAGCTGACAGGTAGTAGGTGGATCCAGGTGAAGGGAAGTGAGAGGCAGATGGGGGAGGGGAGTGTGTGAATGGCATCAATAAGCTGGAGGTGATAGGTGGAAGTGACAAGGGGCTGAAGATGATGGAATCTGAAAGGAGAGCAAGGTGGAGCCTGGAATAAAGGGAAGGATGTGGGGAAGGGAACCACTGGGAAGAGTGTGTGGGTGATAGGCAAATGGAGAGGATGGGGGAGGGGAAAGAGATATGGTGATGGGGGCCAGGTGGATCAGGAGGAGAGAAAAAAGAGAAAAGGGACTGAGGGGGAGAAGTTACCAGAATTTGGAAAATTCAAAGCTCACGCCACCAGGTTGCAGACTACCCTGCCGGAATATGTTGTTCACCTAATTTGTGTTCAGCCTCAACTTGGCAGTGGAGGAACAGTTAATGGGGAAGTTAGATGATGTCATGGAGAAAGGATAGGAGGACTTATTAGCACAGCACAGGTGAGGTGGGAGAACATTCTTGTGGAGCATAATCATAGGCGTAGCTCTAAGGGACAAAGTGGCATGTTGATATGCTATAATCTTCAAGTAACTATGAAATATAATTCCACAGTGACTTATGCAGAAAGAAAGTGTCAAAGAAAAGGAACTCAAGTAGAAGAATAAACAGAATGATGAGGTAAATTTCCAATAAGGGTAACATTTTCTATTTTGTTGTTTCCGCATATCTCATTTTAAACATATACTATTGATATGACTGCAGCATCAAACCTCTGGTGTTGAAGCAGTTTACATTGCACATTTTATGTTAATGGAGGCACTGCTAAAGAGTACCTATGATTATTTGATACATCTAAAGTGTAATATGACTGTGACGGATTTGAACTGGATTCCATTCATATATTTCGAACGTGAACATTAGTGACATTAGCCAGTATGTGCATTGAATTACAGAATGAATTTCAAATATTTAGATCACAACACCAAGTACAAAGTAAAGAGGTCATGTGACTTAAGTGAACTATTTGGCCTATCACATCTCTGTGAGCTATAAACAAGCAATCCATCCTATCTCTCTTTTATAGTTCATTGTCTGAGACTAGGTATTTATCTTTGTTGTATTGGATGGTGTTTGGGAGCTTGGTGCTATTTAAATGTAATGGTGCAGGATAGGATGGGATTTCAGATGGAAAATTCTTGGGACTAACATATGTGAATGCAGAATATCGAAACCTAGGGATTACAGTTAAGTTTCTGAGGCTGATACAGTGAGGCCTTCCATTCCAGTCCTTCCATGCCAGTTTTAGTCAGTGACAAAAAGGGATGAAAAATAAATTCAAGCATTGTCCACATTCCGTGAACCGAAAAAAAAAGGCAGAAGTCTATCTCTTTAGTTCAGCCATAACCCAATGTCCTTCTCACACACACACAGACACCATCACACAGACACAATCACACACACACACACACACACACACACACACACACACACACACACACACACACACACACACTCAAGCCCAAAAAAAGTTTACTCTCCCCTCTCATTCATACTTCCTCTCTCAGCTGCCTTGGGCTTTGTGCTCCTTTCATTTTTGCGGCTAAGTCTCCTCTTCAAAATTCTTCAGATATGGAGTGGATGAACTCAGAGAAGAGAAAACAATTGGGAGCTGTGTCACTGGAGTTGTGAATGGCTACCGGGGTTCAGTAAGAATCAGATGTTGTACATCAGTTTGGATGAGGGTGGGGGGAAATTAATTGTTGTTTGGACAGAAAATGTGGTGGGTTGAAGAGGAGGACAGGGGTCAATCCAAGAGTTCTGGGGTGAGTCTATTAACTCATCAGCACACAGGATGTGGAATGAAAATTGCAGGCTCTATGAAACTCATATCAGCTCCAATTTTCACATACAATTAATGTTCTATTGTATACAACACAGAAATATAGCATTGTGCAATCCAATTTTAGGGCATACATACTGTCATCTACTGAAGTATCACTCTTGCCTTTACATTTTTTTTCTTTAATTCACAGTGGTCCAAAATGCTGGCAGAGTTGTAATTTCAATTCGCCTCATCTTCCTTGAAAAGATAGTAGAAAGCTTTTCCTTCCAGTGATAATGGAATTAAGTCAGGATTCACCCACCACAAAATGAGGAGGCAGTACAATATCTGTGGAAGCAAATGTACAATTGACATTTTAGGTGGAGACCCTTTGCCTGTCTCGATCCAAAATGCCAAATGTCCATTTCCCTTCACAGAGATTGCTCAACCCGCTGACCTTTGTTCTTTGCTCCAGATCCCAGCGCTGCAGTCTATTGTGTCTCCAGGTAGTACAATATGTCCAGAGCAGAATGGAGACAGCTTGGAAAGGAGCATGAATGAAGGCCTGCTTGTAGTCTTCATGAAGGTAACTGCTGCAGAACTGAGTGCTGCTGGCAAGGTAATGTTTAAGAGTTCTGTATTGCATCCCATTGCTAGTATATTTCACAGCAGCAGTGCTCTGGTGACGGAAAAGGTGTATCCTGAAGGGACATTTAGCAAAAGCTGTGACCGTGTGCTGCAAAGTTTCATTTGTGTTGTTATGGCTGTACCTATCCAGATGTGTGGATAACAATCATGCTCCTGTCCAATTCAAATTTCAAGGAACTTGGAAGAGAAACCATTCAGAAGGTGATGTAAAGCTGAAATGGCAAGCAGACCTGGGTGATTTCTTTGAATGGTGGCAGACCCATCTTTCTAATGGGATGGTCTGAAGTTAATTAATAGTTGAAAATGATATGGTGACCATTCATTATCATTACATAGCAAATTAAACCTAAGAAATAATCAACTAAACACTTATCTGAATAGAAGCTGGTTTTAGAAAATAAGATAAATGATAATTCTGCTCAAATGTTAATTTTCTATTCAACAAACAGCTCCATTATTATGAAGACACAAGAGACTATAGATGCTAGAATCTGGAGCAATACACAAAATATTGGAGGAACTCAGCAGGTCAGGCAGCATCTATGGAGGGAAATGGACAGCTTTTAAAGGAAGGGAGGTGGGGCTGGATTGAGGGGAGGGGAACTGGTGGGAGGAGTGTGTGGGTTGATGGGCAGATGGTTAGGATGAGGGAGGGGAAAGAGATATGTTGATTGGGGCTAGGTGGATCAGGAGGAGAGAGAAAACAGAAGTTGGACAGAAGGGGTCCAGTTTCTGGAAGTTGGAGAATCCAATGTTCATGTTGCCATGTCCAATGGGTTCCTACCTTCCACACCTTTATTCCAGTCTCCACCTTCCTCTCCCATCAGATTCCATCATCTTCAGCCCTTCGGCATTTCCACCTATCACCTCCCAGCTTCTAATGCCATTCCCAGTCTCCCCTTCCCCAACTGCCTATCCCGCCACCCCCCTGTCCCCTCCCTGCCCCACCTGGATCCACCTATTGCCTGCTGGCTCTTGCCCCATCCCTTCCCTCCGAGTTTTTTTGCTGGCTGTCTCCCCTCTATCTTTCAGTCCTAATGAAGAGTCTCAACCCAAAACATCGACTATCCATTTCCCTCCATAGATGCTGCCTGACCTGCTATGTTTCCCCAGCATTTTGTGTGTAGTTCCATTACTACAACTGTTCCTGAAACAAGAACTTCCAAAACGTAAAGATAATATCTTTGTGTAGGCTCCCCAAAAGATGCTCATTCAGAATGGCAATATTGATTGTTTGGAACTGTCATCTCACCATTTGATACTCATAACAGAATGCCACAACTTCATTCCAGCTGATCACAAGTTTTTATTTTTTAATATTTTCCCAATGGTAGCAATCTTGAATATATTGTATTACGAATAAATAGTGTGACAACTGGCACTGTAAATACCATTCTCATAGCATAATACACTCTATCAGCATGCAGCAATCCACAGAGCACCTTAAAATGTACTCCACACAGCAATATTATCAGGTTTGCAAAAAGAAAAAAAAATCTTTAATATATAATCAACTCAAAAATGATAATTATACAGAAGCATAAATATCCTTTTCTCCACATTACAAGCATGTGGCACTCAGATTACTTGTTATAAAATAATTACTGTTGTATCATACAGTGTGATTTAAAAGATTTTTTTCAAGATTTGTTTTTACTGGATTGGGATATTGCATCTTATAATAGGACTTTTGTGCCAAATATTTTATATATCAAAAATCAGGTTATTGAACAGCGCTGCGGCAACCAAGGAAAAAAAGAAAATTATGACCGGACAATTGTCCTGCAAAAGGAAGAATCAGTCTCATGTGACTTTCAAATCTTGAGCTGCATCTCTCTCTAGGGAAATTAGTGCTTCTAACTTTCAGTTCAAACCAAGCTGCAGATCTCTTCAGAGCAGAATTCGCCCAGTTAATTAAAAACTAAGTTGACAGGCTTCCAAAGGCATCAGAAGAAATAGATACGTATAAGACAAGTGCGACATAAAAAAAAACTACAAAAACAGAGAACTCCAGAAGGGAGAAACAATACCATTCGGGAAAGAACCTGACAGCAGTGTCCTCAGGCTAACAGAGACACTTGATGTCTGTGTTAAAAGCTCAACAACTTCGACTTCTGCAGTATCTTTTATATTTATAGGGATGGTACAAAGCAATTTACAGAGTTTTATACAGAGTTGGAGAGATGAAGGGAGGTAGAGAGCACAATTATAATGGAACTAAAAGGTATTAAATGAGGTCCAATGCAGGGTTTGAAAAGCAGGGAATATATCAATTTGGCTGAGATATAGAAGGCATGTCCAAAAGGTGGGACAGGGCGGGTATGGAAATGGCTACTAATGACAAAATGGAAACTGAGTAGTATAGAGGACTAGAGCATGTACATGAAGACTTGGAACTAGAGGAGATTATAGTGGAAATACTAATGAGATGGACAATTGCTGAGAAAGAATTTTGCTTTTGATTCTCTAAGGCATGTGAAACAAATACAGCTTGCCAAAGGTAGGTGTAACAGGAGTGCACTATTTAATGGAGGTGGGAATATGGGGAACGGTATTTTGATTAATACAGGTTATGAATGGAAATAAAAGTGTATGGAGTTGAAAAGAGCATTGAAAAGCAGAGATTCAGAATGTTCCTGCAGAAAGGTATTGAGTGATCTTGCTTGAGTGAAAGAAAAGAAAGAAAATGTGTTGGATCAAATAAGGAGAATGAAAACAAGCAAATGATCAAGCGTACCATGAGCCAGGTGACCAAATTTGATTAAATGAGGTCCCTAGAGCAACATGATGCACAGCTAAAAGTCAGATACCAACTCAGTGAATCTGCAGCAGGGAACCATCTGAATGCTAACAACAGAAGCAACATATTTTAGGTAGAACTAAGTGCTCCCTGAGCAACAGAACAGGTTGAAAATTTACAGCCCTGCTACTTCTGATGGTAAATGGTGGTAAACAACAAATGTAAGGAAGAGGCTTCAAGAAAATTCCCATCTTTAATGAAGGTAGAGCTAAGAAGTCTCTAAAATTGTTCCGGTAAGGCTGAAATGGTTTTAATCATGTTTGGACAAAAGTGTTGAGGCAATGATCCAATGGAAACTCCTTGTGAGGTCTCAACCATTCCAGATACTAGTCTTAAGTCAACTCAGTTCACCACAACTTAGATTACAGGATACAACCAAGAATGAAGCTAAGGTTAGGGTCTCTGATAATGTCCCAGTAATAATGTGAAGGACTTATGTTCTAAAGCTAGTTTTACTTCTAACTAATCTATTTCAGTTTGCCTGTAACTGGCAGCACCCCATCAAAATTCAAGTTCATCAAGAATCAAGAGCAGAAGTTCCATTGACTGGAGTCATATCTAGCACAAAATAAAGTTTGAGGTGGTTGGAAATCAATAATATCAGCCCCAAGACATTGCTGCAGGTTTTTCTCAGGACTGGGTCCCACAGCAAATCATCTTCAACTGCTTCAATGACCATACTTCCATCATGTCAGAAGTGGGCATTCAAATGAGAATGCAGAGTGGCAAGTCCACTCATAACTTATCATATATTGAAACTGTCCATGCTTTTGTGCAGCAAGACTTAGATGACACTAAATCATGGGCTGATAAATGGCAAGCATTATTTATGCCATATGAATGTCAATGACAATCTCCAACAAGAGTGAGACTAATCATTTCATGTTAATGGCAGATTTAAAATTAATATTTTAGGCCTCACCCTTGATTAGGCATTTGGTGAACCAACCAAATAATAGCAACTTTACAAGTATATCAAAAGCTGAATGTTCTGCAACAGATGGCAGTCCTCCATGTTCTGAGAAAAAAAATTCCACAATTGCAAGGCATGTCATGTCTCACTAATTATAACTTCAGCAACATGAGAAGATTGATATATGTAGAACATGGAACACTACAGCACAGGAATAGACCCTTTGGCTATAATGTTGTGCCAAGCTAATTAAGCTGAGGACACCTCAGAAATTCAAAATTTTGAGATATTAAAACTGTTCAAGTCACAAGGTCAAAAGAATGCCAAGTAATACAGGGAATTTCCAAAAGATGTACATTTTTGCACAATGCATAGTTTGAGAGTAGAGAGTCATGGAGCTGTACAGCAGTTTTAGCAAGATGTGAATGCATAAAGCCACAAAGTGAACATAGTCACATTGATAGTAAATAACAAAATACCTTGCATACCCCCAAGGCACTGTGATTTTTCAATGACGTCAAGTCTATGTGCCGTGGCTCTCTTTGTGCTTGTTATTGCAAGAGGAGGTATAAAAGAGGGTGTGGAATATAAAAGTAGGGAAGCCTTGTTCCAAATGCACAAGATTCTGGTGAGATCATCTTACCTGGAGCTCTGCACACAGTTCTGACTTCCTTATTAAGGACGGGTATATTTGCACTGGAGACAGTTCAGCAAAGGTTTGTAAGGTTGATTCCTGAGTTGATGGGGCTGTCTTATGAGGAATGACTGAATTGGTTTGGACTATGCTCTTTGGAATTTAGAAGAATGAGAGGCTATTTAATCATAGAGCATTAACAGAGTAACTCTTTCCCTCCTGTGGAAATTTAGTATGAAGGAGGATTCTGAATCAGGCATTGCCCATTTAAGATGAGGACAAGAAGGAATTTCTTTCCTCAGGTGACTGAAAATCTTTACAATTCTCTACACCAGAGAACTGGGGAGACTGCGTCATTAAGTATGTTCAAGGCTGAGATCGTCAATTTTTTGAACAAGAGAGGAATCCAATGTGATGGGGAAAAATGCAGTAAAGTGGAGCTGAAGGCAAAATCAGATCAGCTACAATTACTGCATGGCAGAGCACTCTCAAGGAGCCACATGACCTACACCTGAATCTCTGTACCATGTTGTGTTTTATGTCCAACGTAAATACAAGAACTAGCCTCCCTTCCATTGACTCTGTCTACACTTCGTACTGCCTCAGAAAAGCAATCAATGTAATAAAAGACCCCTCCTACCCTGGTCATTCTCTTTGCTGCCCCCATTCCATTGGGCAGAAGATACAAAATTTTGAAAACAGCTAAAGGAGTGTTAAAATCCCACTGTTATAAGACCCTTGAACTGACCCCTTGCATGATAAAGATGAAATCTTGATTTCTCAATCTACCTTGTCATGGACCTTGCACCTTATTTGTCTACCTGCACTGTACTTTCTCTGAAACTGTTACACAATATTCAGCATTCTTTTTTTTCTTTCTCCTTTGTACTACCTGCATGTACTTATGTTTGGAAAGATCTGTTTGGATAGTA
>JARFYF010000104.1:33648993-33669530 GCA_030265395.1 Rhina ancylostomus
ATTGCTGGAACAAGAAGGCAGTAGGTTCTATCAGTGTGCCATCCAAATTGTCATTATTGATAAATTGACAATTTTTAAAAACAAATAAATTGTAATAACATTCTAAGATGATTTAAAAAGTCATTCCCTTTCTTTATTTTTTTTTTGGACAGAAAAAATGATGAGACAAGATGCTTAATCCTTTAGATATAATGAAGAGTTCAGGCAATGGGGAACACCTTGAGCCTAAGGATTTTCTGTGGTGCAGGCAAAGCATATAGTTTGGATGCAAAGGCTGAAAACTTATAACGTGCAGGTTCAGCTCAGCATGTAAGCCCCATATTCCTACATTCATTCTCAAATTACATGTAGAAACCAGTCTCTTACTTTGGATTGATTTTGAGGTTCATGTGCAATCCATCCACATAGAAGACATCAAGACTGGGGTTTGATCATTCCAGAACACTTCTTTTTTCCCAAATAGTGAGACAAGGGAAACTTGGGTCTATTATTTGCATATCATTTGAAATAAGTGGAAGATTAAATCAGTCAAATCAATAAAGCTTAGTGTTATAATAAACAACACTTGGACATGAATCACTAGCAGAGCCACTGGCAGACCAATAGCCTTTTGTTGCAACTGTAGCCACAAAGTTATCTCTATTAGTCATGAATGAAAGTTTCAAAAAGTGAACCAAATGTTTACGCTAGATACTCAAATTTCACTCTGGCTTAATATGAATTCTCATATATTATCCTCCCAGATGCAGCTATATACATCCATTGTCAATGAACATTGTCCTTTTCTAAAGAGAACGATTAATTGATGGACTTAATGCTGACCCACTAGTCAAAATTAAAGGAGTTGAATTGATTTTGAATTTGAAAATCAGTCCATGATTTTCCTTAGAGTGCATTAGCAGCTTATGGTTTGTTTTACTTACTCTAACTCTGCAGAAAAAGTAATCTGAATGCAGAATTGGGCCAAATTTCAATACTTTGAATATACAAGCTGAAAATCTAACATTCATTTTAAATTTTCTAACAAGCTTGTTTTATTTAAATCAGTGGAACTCTCTAGCTCCTCCATTCGACTTTGAATCTTGACCTTCCTCCTTTCTGTGAGCTATCCTGGGAGGAGGAGGAAGGAGGCACAGAATTAGGTTTCAACTACCTTTGCCAACAATTGCTGTACCAGCTGTGAACTGCAGTGATACTCCCTGGAAGAGCTGGCTTCATACTGCTTTGTTCCCAAGTCAGCTCACATGATTTACTGCACACTACTCAGTGCGAAGCCACAGTCTCTTCACACTGATGCTATACTTGCACAGTGAAGGCAATTTTAGTTCTCATGCATCTTGGAAATCCAATCTTGACACTAACTAAACCTGAATGTGTTATCTGCGCACCAGTCATGTGTGAAAACAACATGCACTTGGATGGAACAATTTAGGCATTGTGAACAGTAAAAATAACTGCACCAGCACATTTCTTAAATGATGTATTTAAATTAGATGGCAAGGTTCACAGCAAATGCCATCAGTGAAATTCAAGAGTGGAAATGAGTGATGAGGTGCTCCCTTTGAATGTTGCCAAAGAATGACTCAAAGCAAGGGAGAAGGTGGGTGCACTGAGATTTAACTTCAACACAATGAAACAATGAAATGACAATAGTTCATATCCTTTCTCCATCACATCCAAGTTTCAGTTAATTTATAGAAGTGGGGCTTTATTTAATGCAGTAGAGGGACAAATGAAGGAAATAAAACCATAAGAAATAGCTAAAATAATTAAAGTATGAAAGAGAAAATATAATAATTCAAGACCTAGACTATTTAAAGCAATAATAAGTAAAACCTTACTAAAGACTGGAACAACACACAAAGGAGCTAGAGGAAATCAGTGGGTCAAAGCAGCATCAATGGAGGGAAATGGACAGCTGACATTTCAGGTCAGGACCCTTCGTCTTACTAAAGACTGAGATACCTTCCTTGCTTATCTCCTAACGGGCTTCCATGGTCCATGCCAACTGTCCTTTAACAAGAAGTCACCAAAGTCAAATGTGGCACCAGCCCAGTTAGTTACATGTCTGAAGAAATTTTCTACCTGAATTATTCTCAATAATTCTCCAGCAATACTCAACAGTGTTGATTCAGTTTCACCTCTTGGTCCAAGATAGGGATGCCTTTTCCATACAATGTCTTAAAACTATGGGTTGATTCCAAACTTTTCTTTCTCTGTTGAATTTGTTAATTAAAAAACATGGAGACAATTTTCAATCCCCACAGTGGCTGGGACAGGGGAAGGTGTAATAAACTAAATATTTTAAATAATCTGAAGTTTTGTTGGAGTTAAGCTAGGAGAGGGCAATCAACCTGCTCTCAAGAGAGAGGTTCATTATAAAAATGAGATTGTACGCCTCCAATTTTGACAGTTTTTCTGTCAGACTTAATGGTTGTCATCAATGTTTCCCGTGTCGGTGAAAGATGACAGAAGTATGCATACCTCATTCACAGCATCCAACTCTTTTTAAGTACCTTTCCAGCAGTGTTTGGGACCCCTGGTTGAATACAATTCCAGCAGTATTTCCCACAACCCCTTGGCAAAGCTGTTCCCCAATTTATTCTAATCTCCATTCAACTTGTGACTCTTCTCTACCCATAGAAAACTCCAGGGACTGAGTCATGCACTGATCACTCCTTGTGTGTCACAAAAATGTTGGCATGTCATGCTCCCATTTCTGAACCTTATCCCTGCCCTCCCGTCCAATCCATGCTCCAATCTTAGTCCCTTTCTGCTTGTGCAGGAATTTTCATACAATGCAGTCTCTCTATCTGTTGCCTTCTCTGGGACAAAGAGGGAAAATGAGCAAGTTCCCATGATTAATATCACCAATACAACTGCTTTTCCCAATTACTACAATCATCACCCCATCACTCATAAAAGTTGAGCCCATTGTACCTAAGACTATATACGATATAATTAAGGCATTATCATTATAAACAGGTTGAAATAGAAGCGAACATCTTTGCAAGGCAATGGGATAGGTACCCAGTTGAAATCTGATAAACAGTAACATATATGCCAAGTAGGACACACCCAAATTTTCAGAGGATGCAAATATTAGGTGAAAATAAATAGTACCCTTTTCATCAGAATACACTTTCAATACATGTTCACACATCTTTAGTCAAGTATTTGGTCCAACTATTTTCAAAAATTGATTAACTTTTCATCAAGTGACAAATGAATCAGTACTTGCAGCTTCAAACAACACCATTGGTTGAAAACTGCAGTGCCATTCCAAAAAAACACACACCTATAATTACGCAGATCAAGATGGATTTTAATATTTTCTCAGTAAACATTACTAATACCATCATTTCTGAATAATCAAATCATTGTCTTGTTAATTACATTTGATTTACAAATGAACAAACATGCAGTGAAGAAAACTGGATCTAATAGTACATTCTCATGCAAACTTAATTAAATCAGTTACCTTGAGGATCTTCAGCTTGCTACATTTTTTCTCCAAATCTAACAATTAAATGAGTCTTTGCTTTGACCGAGAAAAGTCATCTTTTGTTTGTGGATCCTGGACAGCCCAGTAAAAAATAAGTTTTATGTGCTAGAATTTTCTAAAAGATATATCCAAGTCATTATTTCTCTGGAAGATGATAACTAATACTTCAAATGGTGAGTTTATTATTACTTGCCCAGCTATTGTTTCTATGGACAAGAACTACTTTTCAGTTACTTGGAAACTGCCCTTTTCTGTTGAAACCAAACATTTTGATAACTTTTTTTATGCTTTCATCAAGCAGCAAAATACCTAGTTATGGACAGTTCCAGAAGCTGTGCACTACTGAATCAGGTGAAATTCCAAAAAAAGGAAGTAAAATAGAAACAATGATAAAAAAAAATCAAGGAGCCAAAGATAAATACATAACAATGGATTAGAAAAGTATTTTTGAGTTTGCAAGAATCATCCTTTATTCACAAAGAATAGGCATGAACCTATGTAACAGAGCAATTAGTCATTTTCTGAAGCTGGCTGACATGTCTGTCTTGCTGCAAGTTCTAAGGCAGAACACCAGAGAGGATGAGATGATAAACAGTGAACCGATATCCAGTTCTTTATCAAGCCAAGGTCTGCTTTAAAAAATGAATAAAACCTGCATGTTCAGGCTAATGATGCTATCTATAAAGAGATATTTCATTACACATGACAGCAAGAATACTGTGATACTACTTTTCAAATCTAAATTAAGCTCCTAGGTTGTATAACTGAGCATTTTATTTGCAGGCAAGCTCAGCATTGATTTCCCATCCCTAATTACCCTTGAGGAATTGGTTCTGAGGCATCTTCTTGAATTGCTGCAGTCCTTCTCAATGTTCACTGACAATGCTGTTGGGCTGCTATTCCAAGATTTTGAAACCATAATGCAGAAGGGATGAATACCACCATCTGAGGAAGTGAACTTGCAGACATTGGTGTCCCCTTGCATCTGCTGCATTATTCTTTTTGGTAGGAAAGGTCATGGGCTCATAGGATGTTGTCAGAAAGCCAAGTCAACTGACTGCAGTGCAGGTTGGTGATACAGAAATGTCTCACAATCTAGTGACCTCTGTTCAATCCCAAATTTGGATGCTGTTTGTGTGAAGTTTGCATGTTCTCCTCATAAACATGTGGATTTCCACTGGGTGCTCTGATTTTGTCCCATGTCACAAAGATGTACTGAAGGGTTAATTGCTACTATGAAATAGCCCTTTAGTGTAGGTAAATGGCAAAATAGTAAAAAAGGAGTTGTTGGACATGCATGAGAGAAAAAGTTGCATAGCTACAGACAGTGAAATAAGAAGGGAACGGAGACTGATGGGCAGGTTAGGCTGCACCTGGGGCTCCATCATAGGAAGGACAGGGAGGCTTTGGAAAAGGTACAGAAGGGTTTTACCAGGATGCAGCCTAGATTAGAGGATGTATGCCATAAGGAGAACTTGCACTAATTTGGGTTGTTTTCTTTGGAGCTGTGGAGGTTGAAGGGAGACCTGATAGAAGTTTGCAAGATTATGAGAGACATAGATACACAGCCAGTAACTTTTTCCCAGGCTAGAAATGTCTAATACAAGAGGGCATGCATTTAAGGTGAGAGGGGGATAGTTCAGAGGAGGTGTGGGGGCAAGTTTGTTTTACACAGAGAGTGGTGGGTGCCTGAAATATGCTGCCTGGGGTGCTAGTGGAGGCAAATACGATAGAGGCATTTAAGCGGCTCTTAGATAGGCACATGAATGTGCAGAGAATGGAGGGATGTGGACATTGTGTAGGCAGAAGGGGTTAGTTTAGTTAGGCATTTAATTACCAGTTTAATTAGTTTTAGGGGCTGAAGGACCTATTCCTGTGCTGCCCTTTTCTATGTTCCATAATGGCATGGCTCTGTTGCTTGGTTGGCATGGACTCAATGGGCTGAATGGTCTCCTTCTGTGTTGTAATAAGTAAACATTATTATGACATATCACCACCACAGTGTAATGATGGCAGGAATTATTGTTTAGGATTGGTGGATGGGGCAGCAATCAAGTGATGCCCTTTGTCCTGGATTGTAGGCAAATTGCTGGAAATACTCAATAGGTCAGGCAGCTCCAGCGGCAAGAGAAACAGAAATAAGGTTTAAGATTGATATCTTTCATCAGATGAAAAGTCATGACCTGGATCCCTGATCTCTATTTCTCTTTTCAGAGATGCATAAGGAGAAGTTGCAGCTTTTTTTCTGTTTTGTTGATTTTTATCCTGGATGGTGTTACAGAGTTATGCAGCATAGAAATGTGCTCTTCCACCCAAGTCATCCATGCCGACCAATGCGTTGGATTAATACCTACTGATTAGTTAATGTTCGACATATATATTAGTGGCTCAAGTAATTCAAAGCAAAAGATCCAAATGATGCCTCTTAAAGCACAAGGTCAAATACAGAACAAACAAATAATATCTATAAATCAAAACACATCAGTCATCACATTCCAACCTTTCTGATCCCAAGGGATCTTTCAATCATTGGAACAGCATTATCATTTCACTGCTTTCTCAGAGATGAACAACGAAGCCACAAAGATATCACATTCTGGTAGAGCTCAAGCAATGATAATCTTCACGGTACAAACAATATTATTGATCCAGTATTGCTAATACTTTGACAAGAGTGTTGCACATTTAATAAAATGAAAGTTCTGGATGCACTATTTAATTTCAAATAAACCCATTTTAAAGTGAACATGCACATAATATTAACAAGTCCCTTCTCACAAGATATAATGGTGATATTTGAAGCATTGACATGGAGGTGCCAAGTATTGGCATTCTCAGTATATAATACAGGCAAAGACGCACCTTCGCATAGTCAGTAGTCAAGGCACAGAAGATCTCTGACACACATTAGGAACAATGGGTGTATGACTACAATGCTGAGAAGTTTACTCCCTTTCAGTAGTGCAAAATAGTTGTGGCTGCGTGTAGTTTCCAAAATTTATTTCCATTGAAGTCAATGCTCACCTGCATCCTGTGTGTACCACCACCAATCATGGCTGCACCTCAAGGCACATCACTTCACATGAATGCATTCTGCAAAATTCAGAAAATAATGTACAATACTTCCCTGCTTAATTTCCAAAACATTGGCTGTAAGTTCCTGCAAGTGCAGAGTGGAAATGTTACAGTGCCCTCTACCAGGCATCTACGACCTCTCCAAAAAGGGAAGTCAAATGTGTTTCCCTAACTGAATGAAAGGTGAAGTGCTGAATAGTGCAGAATCTGAACCATGAAGCACAATCTAGAATAATAAATTTAATGTTACAACTGAAATCGTCAGAAAATAAAGAGATGACAACGAAGACTATGTTAAGGGATTTTAAAAAGGCACAAATCAACAATTACAGCAACATTTACAACTTGCATGAGTGAGACACGTAATAATCATAGCGTGGAGTCACAGAGTAAAATAGCTCGGAAACAGGCCCTTTGGCCCAACTCATCCATGCCGACCATGGTGCTCACCAAGCTCGTCCCATTTGCCTGCATATGGCCCATATCCCTCTAATCCCCTCCTGTCTATGTACTTATCCAAATATCTTTTAAATGTTGTCATTGTACCCACCTCAACAACTTCCTCCAGTAGCTCATTTCAGATATGCACCACCCACTGCATGAAAATGTTGCCCCTTGTGTCCCTTTTAAATCTTTCACCTCTCACCTTAAGCCAATGGCCTCTAGTTTTTAGTTCCCCTTCCTGGGAAAAAGACATTCACCCCAAATGATTTGTATACATCTCTATAAGGTCGCCCCTGAATCTTCTACGTTCCAAGGAATAAAGTCTTAAAAAAATCACTTGTAAAGATACTCATACTAAATGGTCAAGTCTTAATTTTAGTGAGTTTAGCTTGCATGCACCAAGTACAAAAACGGCATGCTACTCAACGTATTTGTATGTGAAATAAATGCTGTACGTGTAGCTCATAGCTGAGTAGCACATTCTGGACAGGAACTGCCAGATTTTCATCTTTAATTGAGCATCTGCTTTTGTCTGAAGTTGCTGCGTTGCACATCTATAAGTAAACGCATTAGATTCATTGTTAATTTGCCAGAATTTTCTGGCCCACTCCTTGCATTGATTTCCTTTGTGCATGATGAAGCAAAGTGTCTGGCATCCTTGAGTTACTGCTAACGGAGAGAATCTGAATGCTGAATATGGCTGATAATTTACAGAAGTTGTATTTTGTGGCACAAGATCAAGGCAGCTTTGTGGATGGAAAATGAAAGCTGAGGTAAAGATTATAAGATGCCATAAGCTCTTTGCATATGCACAATTTATAATTTTAGCCAATTTGAGTGAGAGAGGGTTAATGTGCAGTGGTAATAATTGCTATTTAGAATAAGAAAAAGTCATTTTCCCTATTTGCATGCATGAGCAAACTGTGCATGAAGGCTCATAGTCACACACCAAGCATCATGTTCACACCATTAGAATGTTTCCTGTGTTGGCTACACCAGGTGTTAAAGCATTACAATTTCATTAACTGTTAATCATCATGGAGCGATATAGGAACACTGCACACTTACATTTAAAATTCACACTTTTTAGTGTCATGGATAAGCTCAGTAGAGTGTGTCTTCCAAAAATCATCTTGTTGCATTAGCGAGTTAGCAATGTATTATTTATTGCACTTACACTTAGGTAGGAGGTATTTACAGACAGAGAATGCAAGTTACTCTTCTGAGAATGAGATGATTGTTGATGCAAAATGAAAGCATTCGTTATATGAAAGAAAAAGACAGTAACAATGCCACTTTGATGGGGGCCTGAGATGAGATCGGTGGCAAATGTTGCTTGTAATAAACGGATCTGTTCTGCTGGAACCTATCAATATTCTAATGAGATTTTTTTTCTTGTAAATTTTAGCTGTCCCACATGCCAATAAGCTCAAATGATTTTTTTCCAAAGGAACTATCAAAATCCCATGTGTCAAAAAAAACTGGAGCACTTTCACTAGGTCTAAATACCAAAATGATTTCCATGCATACAGATGTGTTAAAAGCACTGTTGTGCAGTGAAGCATTTCTTTCATTAGCATTAACTGGGTTATTGAAATATTTTATGTAAGTCATCCCAAATAATTGCATATTTTTTGAGGTGCCAGGGCACAGGTCACAGGTCACTTTAATGTGCAGGGGAACTTTGTCATCACTAAATGCTGCTGGGAACATGGATTAAAAAAAATTAGAGTTAACACAAGGAAATAATGTTTGGAAAGCAGAACATTGCAGGGATTAATAAACAGGCTAAAAATTACTCTTGCTGTTTACATCATCAACGAAATCCCTTAAATGAATTATTGCCCTATGGTGTAGACATGTCATGATATTAAGTGTGATTACAAAATCATCCCCACTGTTGAAATTACATTTTCCATATGTTATGTAGGAAGAATTGCAAACTGCACCCACTTTAAGAGGAATGAGTGATTGTACGGTAAAGACAGATCGTGGCAAAAAATTCAGAAGTTGACCATGTGCAATATCCCAGCATGAGATAACCAAGGGATGTGCAATGAGATGTGCAAGCTGTGAGTAATGAGGCAGAGGAGTTGCCAGTTTAACCATGTCTTTTCTTCTCTGACCACTTTTCATTTTTGACTGGCCATGGAGCTACAAGTTTTATTCTGTCCCATCTAAGTTGTGAATTTCATTGTGAATGTATGAAATTCTCCTTCCACTTGAAATATGGCTAAAGTGAAAAAGCATAAACAGTGAGATTGTGTCTGACCACCTGGAATGTAATTTATAAATTATGACTTTGTAATTAATTAGAAATTTTATCAAGCAGCTGTCATAGTTGACCTTTCCTGATTCCTGTACCTGGTGGCAGAGAGGATTTGCTATTAAAATAAAACTCTATTAGCCACAGGCAACTGAAATTGTAGTTTTCCCTTTGATCTAAGACTATTTTGCACTCCCTTCCCGATGTAGACTGAGCAAACAGGCTCCTGATCTTTTACCTCTCCAATCTGGTTTGAGAGGCAATGTTGAAGCACCCTTGGAGGGTTGCTGTGCTACACTGCAGTCACAGTGGTGGAGTGGATGCTCACTTCAGAGGACTGGTTATCAGTCAATGGGCTTCTTTGCCCTGAATGGAGCTGAGCTCCTTGAGTGTCATTTGTACCACATCATATAAGTGAATGACGAATATTCCAAAATAAAGTTTGGAATATCTAGTCAATGAAAATGCTTTGTGGAGTTCAAGGAATAAGCCCCTCCACGGGATACCAGTCTCTGACCTTCTATTGTAACCAGAGAATTCATGTGGCCTGTTGACTTAAATTTCTCATCAATGGTGATGTCCAGGATGATGGTGGTAGGGAATCTGATATATCAGAGCTAAGATTACATTGGAAAACTATTCAGTATCACTTTTTCAGTCAATGACATCACAACCTTTTAACGTAAGTTGCAGGCTTTTTGCCATCCAATATCCTTGGACAAATGCACTAAACTGTAAAATTTACATAGTAATTGGAACCGCAAATGAAAAAAAAAATCAGTAATTTCTCCAAATACAAGTCTCATAAGAAGTTAAAACCAATTCAAAAATAGTACAAATCTGAGCACGTCAGTGGTTTGAATGTTACCAGGAAATGACCAATGCCCTGCATTGTCAATGAGATTTCCCGATGTAACTGACTACAACTTTGGGATTCCCATGAAGATGTGGAAATTTTGGAGTTATGGTTTGCTGTTAACGTCACTGAAATCCCCATTATGTCCACTGAAGGAGTGGAAAGGTGAAGCCATTCCCTGCCACTGAATGACGAATTTACTCAAACAGCAGGTTCTCACTTTGAAATGGCCACTATGGCAGCTTCAAAGGACGGGAATGACCACATGAGATTTAGGCAAGTCCCTGCTAGTTTAAATGTTTTGGTTGTTTAAGTAAAAATGAATGTTTTAAGTATTTTATATTTTTTACATTTAACAGTTTCAATAGCCATTAATATTTGATGTTTTTTTCTGAGACATATTCTTTTTGACATAATTGCGGCTGTCTTAGCTTTCTGTCAAAGAATACTTTTGGTGTCATTGCTACCTGAGCTTGCTCTGCCCCTATCCCACTACCTATTCATTATACCATTATAGTGCATAATGCCTTCATAATGAACAGGGTTTTGGCAAAATGGACGCAGCTGGCTTCTCTCCACAAGTTTCTGGTGGAGGAACCACACAAAGTAAATCCAAACTTTTATTGTAGAGAAACGTGGATAAATTCTGATTCAACATTGTAGAAGCTTCCTCACTTAAATTTGTATGCGTTTGTTGTCAAATTATTTGTTGAAAATATTTTCATGAGGAAATAAAACTGGGACCTGATGAACCATTAAAAAACACAGCTGGCCATCAATGGCAGTTCCAAATATGTCAGGAGATACAAAATCTAAATTATGTGGAAGCATAAGGGTCATTCATTCCGAACATCACAAATGATTCAATTACATTTACAATTGAATTAATTTAGCTTCAATTAAGACAATGAGGATTTATCAAAACGATTAAATCAATCTTTTGTGGGCATGAGTAAGTTTATCCACTTATAAATTAACTAAATTGTGTTATAAAACCTGAAGAAAGTAGAATATCTCAGCAGGGAACAACGCAAAATGAAAAATAAAGTTCCTGAGAAAGCCTAATGGCACAGCATATTATGGAAAACCAAAACAATATGTCAAATTGCATTGGTGTATGATCATCGAAGATGAGAGGTAGGTGGTGTGTTGGACTTATTGCTCTCCATATGGTGAGCGAGAGACCTGGGATATCTCATGTGTTAGTTTGGAACATTTTCTATCAACTCATCTGCTTGTACATATGGTGAGATTTGCATTGTTCTCACATTCCAAATAGCAAAGGTAAGCAGAAATAATAACTATTTGTCAATGCAGCATTGCAAATCAGAAATAAGGTAATTACCTAAAATTAACGGTCTGATACCTACAACTTTCACAGTGCAATATTTAATATGTGTGGCTTAGATGCAGCACATCTTTGAGATGAGGATTGGGCTCCTGTAAACATATCTGTTGAGAGACTATTAACTAGTTTTAATTGATAAATACATTCCTGTTGACCTGGCAGACCCATACAATGGAATGAGGAGGAAACTGAGCTGGTGGAGTCTCTGAGATCTCAAATTGCAAAAGTAAACAAGCTAGAGCAGCAACATTATGTTCTGAAATCACATTATTAAAGTCAGAGAGGACTGATGTAACCATGGATCTGCACTGTAATACAAGGAGCAAAAGGCAGAAAACAAAGTAGTCAAGGGACAAAATAGAACACTGCATAAAATTAATGAAATTTATAGAGAAAATGCTTTATTTTTTTATTGAAGCTCAAAATGATGGTAATTCTTAATTCACTTCAACAGGTATAGGCTCACTAATCAACCCAGTTCCAGCTGATGAAGATGCAATCCTAGTGCTAGATTATAAAGACTAAATGTGCAAAACTGGTAGCTAATGTGAAAATTTGTCAATGGGATCCCATCGATCAATTGCAGCACAGTAAATAACCAAAACCTCTTAAAATTTTCAAAATAAAGACAAACATTAAAAATATCTGAAAGCAATGTACAAAGGTAAATAGAACTGAAGTGGAGATCTTTTCTGTATACTTTGGACGTCTGTATGGATCAAAAGGTAAACTGAAATATTGAGCAAATTATAAACCCTCTGAGATTAACCAAAAACAACACGCAATTGACTTTTTAAAAATATTAAAATAAAGATTTGGAAATAGTGTAACAAGTCAAAAAAGTACAGTTCTTTCCAATGACCATGGACTACAGCTATTGGGAGAGCTGAAGGGACTGAGCTGTCTTAGTTGACTGAGTGTAGGTCTTGAAGGTCGTGAATGTGAGTACATTCATTACCAATGGGATGTAATCAGCTGGATTTAAGGCATTGGTTCAGTGATCGTGGGTTCAAGTTCCACTTCAGGGAACTGAGCACATAATCTGGATTGACACTTCAGTGAAGCAATGAGACACCATTGTTCCGTCAACTGCTGTTCTTCAGATGAGATATTAAACTCTTACTTTCCATGGCCTCTCAGATGTTTTCAAGAAATCCCATGACACCACAGAAATAAGGGCAGAGAAATTTTACTGGGACACACTATAAAGGCAACAGTGTCACTGTTATGACTGTTTTATTTAAATTCCCAATGGTTCAATTGTGCTCTATAAAATACTGAGATGGGCAGGACTAAAATATTTCTGGATTTCTTCCTCACACTGCGCATGATATACTGTATAAAATTATGTCCCTGATCAAATTTTAACGGTGTTCCCAATGTGGATTAGAGTACCATAGCAACCAGCTGGGCACACGAAAAGGATCACTGATCAACCCAGTTCCAGATAATGAAGATACAATCCTAGTGCTAGATTGTAAGGGCGAAGCAGGCAAAAGTAACAAAACCGGAAGTTAATGTGGAACTTTGTCAATGGGATCCCATTGATCAAATTAATTACAGCACAGAAAATAACAAAAAATGTTTTAAAACTCTCAAAATAAAGATAAACATTAATAATATCTGAACAGAAATGTACAAAAACAGATAAAACTAAAGTGGAGATCTTTTCTGAGACATAAGGTAAGTGACACTCAAACAAATAGGGATTGGTTCAGTTTCATTCAAGAACAGTTAAATTCTGCAGTCAAGGAGAATTGAAAGAAGGATAGCACTTGGATTTGGTAATAATTAAAAAGTCTCTTTATAAATAAAAGTTATGATGAAAAGATTTTCAAAAAGTTGTATTTGGTCACATCAGGCAGATTTAGGTGGCACGTCAAGATAATGCCAGTATTATAAATGCTCCATCCTACGAAACTTTAAACTGTTTTTTCAATACGTTGGATAAGAATGTTATGAAAATTCAATGCAAGGAAAGTATTTACATTTGTTCATAGGATATGGATGTTGCTGCTATTTAATACACATCCCTAATTGGTCAAGAAGTGGCATTGAGCTGGCTTCCTGAACTGCTGGAATCGACATAATGAAGGTACTTTCAATGACTATATCTTGGGCTGTTTAAGAATTTTATAATGGTACATTCAGCAGTTATCGCATACTGCTGTTCAACTTCTCTTGTACTGATGTGATTAACCAGCAAGT
This sequence comes from Rhina ancylostomus, assembly GCA_030265395.1. Lineage (NCBI taxonomy): Eukaryota > Metazoa > Chordata > Chondrichthyes > Rhinopristiformes > Rhinidae > Rhina > Rhina ancylostomus. Next base: position 33,662,696 of record JARFYF010000104.1, read on the forward strand.
TCCTGATTAATTTTGACCCACCAGTATGTTAGTCATTACAGGTTTGACATTGACAACAGGCATTAGAAAACAAAGGGAAGTAATTGGTGGAGTTTCTTTTGTTAAAGATAACCAATGCCTAATGCTTAGATGATATGAACATGAGTTGCATGAATGTTATCCAGGTCCCTCTGTGTATGAGCACATAGGAACATAAAAGATAGGCTAAGTGGTCTCCTATACATCCCCTACCATTCAAGATGGTCATGGCTGCTCTGCTCTTGGCTTCAGCTCTACTTTCTGCCTATTTTCCAGAAACCTTGAATCACCTATGGACCAACAGCCTATCTCAGTTTTCAATATATCAGCTTCTTCAAGCTCCAGAGAGAAGAAATTCCTCCTGAATTCCATCTTAAATGGATGATGCATGAAATGAGCATTTGGAGTTTTAAATTAAATTGGATTGCTTTTTTTGTTATTATTGCCCCAGGATGCTGAAAGAGATGAAGTTTATTTTATATAAATCACTGATTTATATATTTAACAGTGCACTCAAGTTTTACCTCGTTTCCATGGATAGAAAAGATTGTAGGTCAGAAACATAAAACTACAGGGTCAACAGTTATAGGCTGAAAGGGAAAGAGATATACAATACAACCATCCATAAATGATGATCAGAGAATTGGAAAGTAGCATCTGGTAAAGGAACTTCTGCTTCACCAATCTGATTATATCTTTTGAAAAGAGTATTGGATGAAAGATTTGTTAATAATACGTGCCAAGCATTTTCAAAATTAATTGGTTTATTATTGTTACATGTACTGATACAGTGAAAAGTTGTTGTTTGCATGCCATCCAGACAGATCATTTCATACATAAGTGCATCAAGATAGCACAAAATGAAAAAAAGAGAATGCAGAATTTAGTGTTAGAGTTACAGAGAAAGTGCAGTGCAGGTAGACAAATAAGGTGGAAGGGCCATAATAAGGTAGATTGTGAGGTCAAGAGTTAATCTTTATCGTACAAGAGGTCCATTCAAGAGTTTGATAACAGTGGGATCGAAGCTATCCTTGAGCCTGGTGGTATATGTTCTCAATCTTTTGGATTGGAACAGAAAAAGGCTGCTGGATACATTTGAGCCAAGCAGGACAGGAGGAGCAGTCTTGGCTGAGATGTTTTGAAACCAAGGGATTCCATTAATGATAAATAGATTACATGGGTTCACTCAGTGGTTGGTTCCTGCAATGATGTGAGTTAAATCCACTGCACTTCCTTATTTTTATTTGTGATCTTGATGAAGTGACTAAAAAGTTTATTGATGATACAAAGATGTGGACATTAGATTCAGGCGAAGCGAATAGTCCTGCATGTGGGATTTTTTTTAAAAATCATAGTCAAATGCAGAGGCCCTGAGGAACTTCTGGCCTTTACAGAGATGCATTCTCAAGACCGCTGAGCACTGAAATGCTCAGAAACGGACTATTCAACTGATGCCGAATCATCAGGATGCCTTCAGAGAACCGCAAATATTTACTCTACAAAAACCTGCAAACTTGAATTGAGTTTGATTTTTCAAAAAGGAATCAGATTATGTTGCTAACGTGCACAGGTTATTTCAGGTTAATGGGCAGGACAGAAGCAGAAGTTGCAAAAGTAGATGCAGCTTAGGTAATACTATGCATGTTTTTTTAACTTCCAGAAACAGTTGTCTTGCATCTCGATTTGCTACTGTGTTCAAAAGGGAGGTAAGTGGTTTAATTAACAACACTGGAAAAACTATGTGATAATGGTTTACCTAGGCCTTGTAATACGGGGTGGCTAGCAAATCATAACATGATTAGACAGAATCAATACATTTAATGAAAGGGAATTTGTATTCGAGAAACTTGTGCTTTTATTTTGAGAATATTGCTGGCATGACACATAAGAGATTTTCAAAAGGCAGGTAGTCCACCTGTCTTCTGTTTGCCCACAGTGTAACGCTATTACAGTGCCAGCAACCCGGGTTCAATTCTATCCACTGTCTGTAAGGAGTTTGTACATTCTCCCCGTGTCTGCGTAGGTTTCCTCTGGGTGCTCTGGTTTCCTCCCACAGTCCACAGACATATGGGTTAGGAAGTTGTGGGTATGCTATGTTGGAGCAAGAAGTGCGGTGACACTTGCGGGCTGCCCCCAGGACATACTACACAAAGATACATTTCACTCTGTATTTCCATGTACATACAACTAATAAAGAAATCTTATAAGAAATCTTATAAACTGTCCATGTTCCTTTGTAGTCTGTGAACATCTACACAACCTACTTTTCTACTATCTTTGAATTATCAGCAAATTAGGCTACAATTCATGCAATCCCTTTATCCATATTGTTAATATAGCTTGTAATTAGTTGACGTCCCAGCATTAATCCCTATCGCGCTCTATTACATACACATTGCTGATCTGAAAATGGCCACTCTTATCTGTTTTAATTTGCCCATTTTCCATCAATGTTAATATATTGCCCCCAATACCTTTGCTCTTGCCTTCTTTCATAACCTTTAATGTGGTGCTTTATAAAATGCCTTCTGGAAATCCAAGTATACTTTGTCTGCTGATATCCCCTTTGTCCTGTTGCTGATCCTCAAAGATTTCTAATAAAGAACTCCAATAAAATTTTTGGAGCAATTTCTTTAAACTTGTTGACTCTGAATTGCATTAGGAATTTCTAAATCCCCTGTCATTAATACTCTTCTAGATTCTAGCATTTTCCTAATGACAGATCTTGGGCTAACTGGATTTAATTTTCCCCTTTCTGTGTCTCTCCTTTCTTGAACTTGGATGCGAAATTTTGTATTTTCACCAAATGCTAGGACTTTTTCAGTACTGAAGGAATTTTGGAATATTCCAGCCAATGCATTCACAATCAATGTAGCAACTTTCAAGGTGTTGGGTTGCAAGCCTTTTGTGTCCAGGGCAATTGCCCGGTTTTATCCTATTAATCTGTCTAATTACCTATTCTCTAGTGTTTGTGATTTGTTTTCCATACCTCCCTCCCTTTTTGTACCATAATTAGGATGCTTTTAGTGTCTTTTACAATGAAGACAGTTACAAAATATTTGATCACTCTCTACCAGCTCCTCATTTCTTATTATTCATTCCTCAGTCATATCCTCTAAGGGGCAATAACTTTTTATATATTGTAGAAGTTCTTGCCATATGTTTTTGTATTTCTTGCCAGCTAACACTCAAAGCATATTCTTTAAGCATGTTCTTTCTTTTAAATTAATTCTTATTGAGGAATATAGCCCTAGTTCTTAGATTTTTTTTCTCTGAAAGCAAACAAATGCAATATTTGGCCTAAACTTGGAAGAACCTCTTTGGTTGAAAATACTCTATTTCCAGATCCCATCACACATAGCAGACACTTTCATATAATAGTACTTACCAGATGTGTGAGGGACAGTAAATTTATCAGACTCATTAATAATCTCATTGTGTCAGTGTTCCATGTTGCATCTCCCTAGCATCAATTGGTTCAAGTTTTAAAGTAAATTAGGTAATAAACTGCATATTTGTTAGTAAGTAAAAAGCATGGCACAAGCTTGTTCCATTGTGAAGAAGTGATGGTATTTTCTTGTACAATATAATTGCATTATTCTAATTTTGTGTATCCTCTTGAGATATTTTGTCAGGAAGTATTATTGTGTCTTTATCCTTTTCTGAATCAGTTTAAGTACTACTTATGTCATCAAATAAAATTGTTCGTTTATTTTTCAGGTTATTCCAGTAGAGCGATTAGTTAAAGGTCGCTTTCAGGATAACTTGGAATTCATCCAGTGGTTCAAGAAGTTCTTTGATGCAAACTATGATGGTAAAGAGTACGATCCAGTGCTTGCTCGACAAGGTCAAGATGCTATTCCTCCACCCAATCCTGGTGAACAGATTTTTAATTTGCCAAAGAAAGCAGCAAGTTCACCAAGTGCAGGTAATAATATTACTTTATGTTCTGTCATATCTCGACTTGCCCATATTCTGTCAACTCTGCATATTTTGGTATTCGGACTATCTTAGTTAACCTTTTTCAGTGTTTTCCTATTTGGAGCCTCTTTGGTTGCAGTCCTACACGTTATCTTTGGTATGTCTCAAGTCTTCATAATTGGTGCCTCCAGTTCATTAACTTTGTGATAGCTCTGCTATATCATCCACAAACGGGGAATTTATTTACACAAGTACTGGATGCAATCTCTGTCTTTCTGCCGTAAGCATGTTCTTTTATTCTCCAGCTTCTTGTCATCTGGATGAATCAAATTTCCAATAACTCAGTATTCCTAAAACTGACACAAGTTGTTTGATTCTTGGCACACTCAATGCTACAAGCACCATTCCATTGACTTGTCTCCCTCTTCATTATGAGACCAGTGGTGTAGAACTTTACTAATCCCATCGATCAAGAGCTGCACTTCGTATTTCACATAAGGTTTCAGTAAAATTTAAATCTCTGATATTCTTGTTTTGGCTTCTTCTGGCACTCAGCATCATACATTGCTGAAACAATTATCTGTGCCTTAACCACCTAACAGGTTGATTGTTCAGTGCTCTTATTTGCTTGTTTTCTTCCTCCTTTCCATTCCTTTTCCTTTTTCCAGTTTAGGAGTAAAATAATTAGTATTCTGGGTCAATTGACATTAGAATGTTCATTCACTGCCACTAACATACTTGGTAGATACAGGCATTATATCGAGACTAACAGCTTTTCAGTGTTGGAATCAGCTATGGAATATCCCATACTGCTGGTACAAGAAATTATTGTGATGTGATAGAAGATCAGTCTTGGTAATGAGGTGATGGGAATAATTAGTGCATAACAAAATCTGGAAATGTATTACTGTGACTAGAATAGCAAGAAGCAGTTAAATATTTCTGGACTTGATTATCCTTGTCTTGCAATTTTGCACACAAATCCTGAAGTGCATCTTGTGCAAGGGAAAAAAAGAATTTTGCCACATTATTTCAGTGGCTAGCCAATACAAATAATTAGTAGTTAAAATAGACTTCATAAAAATAATAAATAATCAAGAGAAATGTGGCATAAATCTTTTCCTAGATCTGTATCTGTCTTCGGTTCATTTGTTGGTAGGATATGGATCAACACTCGTGCTCTCAAAAACCAGTGTACAGTTTGGTAGAATTGTATTAAATCTGGAATTCTAAATAATATTCCTCATCTCTGGAGATGTACGTTTTATACAGTTGATTGTAAAATGTGAGTGATAAATTTCTGATGCATTTTTTTCTTGCCCTTAATTCAATTGAAGATTTGACTTCTGTATACCATATTTTTTCTTCTCCTTTGATCACTGGTCTCAGATTGACATCCTGCTTTCCCATTGTTTTTAACAATGACAATTTTACATAATGCTTACAAAACTGTACAAATTTGTTACTGTTAAACATTTATGGCTTTACTCACTAATTTTAGCTGATGTTCTCCATCAGTATGGTTTGAATGAGTGGCTTGCAGTGTGGAATTATTTGAAGGGAATAGCATTTACTGATCCCACGATATAACATGATGTGGCATCAAATAAAGAGTATGCATTTATGGAATTCCATTTACCATTAAATATCATCTGCTCTTTGTGAAATCATTTAATAAACACTCTGGACAGTACATGAAAACTTATTAAAGTGAAGTCTTTGACAACTAAGAAAACTTTGATTATTAGTTTAGTCCTTAGCCACATGTTAAAGGCACCAAGAAAGGTTGTTAGAATTTACCCCTTTCACCACCCCCTAACAAGACTATGAACTTTTTAAATAGTATTTTATAGAAAAGGTCATTTTGATTCAAAAGTATAATTTTTTTGTATTTATAATTGTAAATAGTGCTGCCCCACTAAATTCTATTGGGCAATTTCCATTGTTGTAACTGAGAAACTTTGAACATCTTCTCACATGATTAGGTGGTATTGGAGCACCTTCCATGCAAGGTTTTGTTTTTAAATATAGGGTCATTGATATCTGGAAATGCACTGCCGCAAATATTATTACTGCATTTAAGAGGCATTTAAACAGATACTTAAATAGACAAAGCAGGAAAGAATATAGTCCTAATGAAGGCAAATGAGATTAGTGTTGACCGGCATAAAGGTCAGCATGGATGTAGTGGGTTGAAGGGCCCATTTCTGTGCTGTACAACTCTATGAATCTATAAAGGTATTTGACAAAACTGCTGAAGGTAGTTAGGCTTAGGGCACTAACGTTCTGGAACCAATAACCACAACCTCAGTCCTTCTTTGTGTCGTGACTAATCAGCCAGCAGAAATCTTACCCCTGACTCAATTCCCATTGACATGAGTTTTACCAGGCCCCTCTCAATCATGGACAGCGTTATCATCAAGTGTAGCCATCACCTGTAATTCTTTTTTTTTCCATGTTTGGACCAAAGCCATAAAATGGTCTGAAGCCGAGTGGTGCTGACTTGAAAAAGTCATCAGGTATTGGTGAGAATGTGCCATATGCTAGAATTTGTCATGACACCTTCCATTACTTTGATATTGACAGTGAGTCAGATGATGTGGTGATAATTATCATGATTAGATTTTTCCTGTGGTTTTTTTTGTGGATGGGATAGACCTGTGCTATTTTCCATTTTGTCAGGTGTATGCCAGTGTTGCAGTTGAATTAGAAAAATATGGCCTGCTAATTCTGGTTCACTTTAATCAGGCTATTTTCAAGGCCTGTAGACTTTGCTTCACCGGGTAATTTAAGGCATTTCTAAGGTAGTGTAGCGACTAGCTACACTGAATAAAGACACGAGACGCTTGTTTGGAGTCTAAGAGGCGACTGAACGAAAGGGGTGCGCTGCCCCTTT
>JARFYF010000104.1:33726337-33743169 GCA_030265395.1 Rhina ancylostomus
AAAAAAAAACAATATATTTATATTGGGTCATATGGTAATTTCATTGATGTATTTTATCAATTTTACAAGATATATTTTAATGCTGAAAACTTTACATTGCCTTTGCATCTATGAACTGTTTAATTTGAACAGCCCCTGAAAGGACTACTGATGCAGAGAACTGGTAGAATGTCACCATGCTCTAATTTAATTTGGGGACATGGTCAGTCTTGTGAATACAACCAATTTCCAGTAAGATGCTAAAAAGAATAGTGCAATTGATCATGGAAACTTGACAAAGGCTGAATGTAATTTTCACTTAAAATTCCCAGACTCAGTGTAATATGTGCTGTGGTGGATCTTAAATACTCGTGGAGTTTTGGTGTGTTTTGCTTCCAATAACAGCCACAGGATACAAGTTTCATCCAAAGGTATTTATTCCAACATTTGAATGCAAGCAAAAAAACTGCTGAAATAACTCAGTGAGTCAAGCAGCATTTGTGGAGAGAAATGGACAGTTGAATCATCATTGAAGTTCCCTCCACAGACACTGCCTGACATGCTGAGTTCCACCAGCAGCTTGCTTTTTGCTCCAGACTCTAGCATCTGCAGTTTCTTTTGTCTCCCTTGAAGACAAGCACCTTGTTACACATGCTGTTGCAAACTTGTTCATGTCTCCATGTCATATGATTTATACAAATACATTACGCTGGTTTCCACTGAAAAAAATACGTATAATAAACATCTTCTACAGTTACAGTCTGTTGTCCGACTTCCTCAGACAATTTTTAACCTCCTTAGCTGTGTATTTGTCTCAGATATTACGTTTACTCCTGGAACTTGTAATCTCTTCACTTGTGTCACAACTATTGTACATCTCTTCGACAGAATTTCACTTTGCATTGATGTCAAGAATAGATTTATCAACATATAGTACATCTGTGTCAGCAGACATGTTTCTTGTTGTGTTCATTTGATCCACATGGTCACTCCTAACATGAGTTCTAATTCAAACTAAGTACCTTCTTGCCATACTTCACCAAGGTACCATTGGTTAGTCTTGTCCTTGCTCACTGGTCTGATGACTCTCATTCAGTTGAATCATTTTTCTCTTCCTCAAAACATTGTCTCCTGCTTCAGTTGTTGCCTCTCTATTTTCTCCTCTAAGTTCTGCTCCTTCAGACTCAATCATACATGGAGTAAAACCAACGGCAAAGTGTTGTTCATATGGTGTGTAAACAAGTTAGCCAATCGATATTTCACCATGAATCTAGAATCATGGTGGAACACTTGTTCCTTCAGACGACTTCATATACATTCTGGCATTGGTCTTCATATTGACAATACCAGTGCATTCGGCATAGATCTTGTCAATAATCCTTTTCCTGCAAATACCTTGAATAGTTAATTAAATGTCCTGATTTTAAACTACCTTGCTTGGTTAACACTTCAAGGGTTGTAAACTTTTATTTGGACTCTTTTCCAGGCCAGTTCATCCTCCCAAAGTGTGTTTGTAGACCTGTTTTCGTCCTACATCTTGCTGAGCTGCCTGATCAGTCTCAATAGCTGTTACCAGGAAATCATCATTTGAGGTGTGGAAGTCAAATGTTCACTGCCAATATCAGATGATTCATGTAACAATCTGGACAGAGCATCTGTTTGAACTGTTAATACCTCTGCATAATTAATTTCTGGATTTACTAACCAATCTTTACTTAATAACATTGGTCAACCAGTGTGGTCTGCTACAACAATGGCTACCTTGAGTCATTGGCCATAGTAACATGCATTGCATCTGTCTCAAAGCTTTCAAAACGTTTCTTAGTTTTTAAGATTAACCATTCTGCTTATGTGTTTATGAACGGCTCTTTACACTCATCCTTCCCCAGATTGAGACAGTTTACAGCTATGTCAATCTACATCTCCAATGACTTTCCTTTGATCAGGACTGGGACCTCATTATCTTGTTGTCTCACACTGTGGTTGCTTGGAACATAGACATCAATGCTGTGCTATCTGCAGCAATCATAAAACTGTGCAGATTCCTTTTTTGTGACTTCTTCAGAGAAATGCATTTTCTCTCCACTTTTGGACACTTAAGATGATGTCCCTGTCTTTTTGCCACAGAGTCATAGAATCGTACAGCACAGAAACAGGACCCTTGACCCTCCATATCCATGCTGACCTTTTTGCTCATCTACACTAACCCCATTTGCCTACATTAGCACTGTCTCCTTCTATTTGTCAATCTGAATACTTCTTAGACAAAGTAATTGTATTCAATTCCACCACCTCCTCTGGCAGTATGTTCTTGATATCAACTACTCTGTATAAAAATAAATTGCCTTCAGATCTCCTTTAAAACTCCTTCCTCTCACCTTAAAACTATGCTATGTTTTGAATACTCGTACCATGGGAAAATGATTCTGTGCATCTACCCTAGCCTTTCATAATCTTATATGATATTATCAGGCCATCCCTCAGTTTCCTTTGCTCCAGGAAAATCACATCCTTCCCATGGAGTATTGACCAAAAGTGCACACATTACTCCAGAGTTTTGTAAAGTTGCAACATTATGTCCCAATTGTTATACTCTATGCCTTCTTCACCACCCTATTTGACCTGTGTAACCACTTTCAGGCAACAATGGAATTGAACACACAGGTCTCTCTGTTCTTCAACAGTCCTGAGTGCCCTATCATTTGCTGCATATGTTTTACCCCTATTTGATTTCCCAAAATGCTTCACTTCACAATTGCCAAGTCTAAATTCCATCTGCCAAGGTTTGTCCAACTTTGCAATTGACCTACACCCTGTTGTAGCCTTGGACAACCTTCCTTGTCATCCGCAACACCACCAACTTTTATGTTGTCTGCTAACTTACTAATCAACACCACCAACTTCTGTGTCATCTGCAAATTTACTCATCACTTACATGTCTTGTGTTCTTTTTTACAAGTTCCTGCTATGTGTTATTTCTTCCAATATGACCCTCTTTAATAACAGATGTTCAAGAAATGACTGCCAGTAAATCTACAAACAGTGACCTGCAATATTTGTATTTACATATTGCTCTCCTGGTTTCTTGACCAAAGCTTTGGGAATTGTCCTTTGTCTGCAGGCTACTTTGGGATCAATGGCTAGATGTAATTCCCTGGCACTTTTGGCTACATTTCAATGGAAATTACAATTCAACACAGCAAATCAAACATGAAGCTTTTAATGCCTAATGGCTTTGACAGATCCTTTCCGCTTTTTGACCTCAAACCAGTCTGACAAAACAGTACCTTGCTCAGTCTTTGATGTAGTTGCTCATGGTTTCTCCCAGATTTTTTATAGCATGGTCAAGTTTTCTTTTCCATCTCAAATGGATGTGGATTTAAGTATTCTGTTCTTTCAACATGGAAACCTCATCTGTAAATAAGACATCTGTTGCTTTCTGAGAAATTAGAGAGCAAGTGTTGTACTTAAGAGGGAATCTCTGTGAATCTTACTGTTTTATTATATCCCCTCACTCTGGGACTCAGTGGGTTGCATTTTCAATATTGCCTTCCACCTCAAGAATATTACAGAGTATGGGAAACATTTCTGTCCTTCCCTTGTATGTTATACCTCCAGGCTGCTTATAAAGACTCCTTGTGCTTGAGCCACCATTTTCTTTCCTTTCCCACTAAGCTGGTGTTGTGGTACATCTTGCTATAACTTTACTTCAAAATTAGACACTTTAGAATTGAGCACTGCAGTCTTGCTGACAAATGGAGCTGCTCAGAACTCTGCAAGTCTTCCTCTAGACCAACACACAGGATCTATGCAAAATGGACTCACTGAACCCAAAGTTTGAAGATTGAACCTATGGGACCCATTTTCTCTCAGTTTTCCCTCACAATAACTGAGCTTTTGTAGGGTCCAGATGGTAAGAATGCAACTCTTAAAGCTTCCAGTTTATTTCTCCTCGTTTTTAAAAAAATTTTCTTTCTAAAACATTTCTAATCCTTGTTGCCAATTTTAATGTACCTTTCAGTGGACCTTGGATAATGCTGCAGTTCTAGGAAGTTCTACCTACAATAACAGTAACACGTTATAGGAGCTTCAAGCAAGGGTGTCTATACTTACACTGACAGAAGGAAACTCAGTACATCTGCTGCTTACATCAGGGATGACATCAGTTTACTCTCACACCACGTGAGTTCTTATATAACCATTTATACTTCTGCTGACTTGGGCAATTTCAAGTAAAACTCCAGAGAAACTCTCCTACCAGTTATTTTTCATTAGCCAGGAGAGTTGTAAACACACAAATTATATTTAAGATCATTGCCAAAGTCTCCACAAAATTAGGAGAAATATTATTGGGCAGTGAGCTGTCAAGATCTTGTCTATTAAGTATTTAGCTTTGTGGATCAAAGAGGAATCAAAAATTATGGGGTCCAGACAGAAAGTGGAATTGAGGTTGAATATCAGATTAAACAGCAGAGGGAGAGCAGGTTTAAGGGACCTTCCATTTGCTTAATTCTTACATTTTTATCTCCATTTACTGCTACAATGAGATGATTCACATGTTTATAAATATTAATCCATTTAGATATTAGAAATGGGAGCAAAATATTTTCATGCTATTTTCAAGAAATATCACTGCCCATTTAACCAGGCATAAAATATTGGTTCAATCAGATTGACAGTATAAGGTACAAAATAAATTAATTGCCATATGAGTTTTAAGAGTGGGTTCAATGATTAATGAAAATCAGAAGCAACCTGCTTTTGAAATTCACTTCTGAACATAATTACATCTTTGGCCTTGGTTCTGCCACCTATAATGTCTTCTTTACACGAGCATCTGCTATCCCCTTAAGTTGAAAATGAAAGCCATAAATTAGTCAGCATGCATAATTCATTCCTATAGCCAAGAGAACGAAAATGACCCAGGAGCACACTCATAAAACTGATAACATGAGCTGGTTGTCAACTTTCTCTTACTCTGCTCTTACTAATCACAAACTCTTATGTTATCATCTGAATTCCACATCTCTACTGTTCAATGAGTGTGTCATCAGAAAGATCTATTACATAAAGGTCTACATCCTGATAATGTCTAGGAAAAAAACAAAAATAAAGACCTTATATTCTCATCCAACCTCATGCAATAGTTGAAAGCGTAGAATTCAAAATGACTCAGAGGGTGGGAGCTCAATTTTCTGCAGAGCTGGCAAATCATCTGACTTCATTAGCCTGGAGTTCTCAGTACCACTGCTGCATTTCTGTTTCATGTGGGCTGGCTCAACTAAATGACTGTTGAAAAGGTGAATGGTCAAAAAGTCATTAAGCAGGGTTTAATGATTTATACAAAAAGGTAGAAATTCAAGTCAAATCTCAGAGTATTATAATTGCTCTGTACAAAGTGTACTGATCCATCTGTGATTTGTAACGTCAAGCAGTGCATGAGCAAAGAGGAAAAAATATGAGCAAAGAAAATGAACTAACCTGAACAAGATGGGTAAAATGAATGCTCCATATTAACAAAGGTTCTCTAGGCCAACAATGCCTTTTTTTATTGAAGATTTGTTGCTGGTCACTGAATTCCAATGAAAATGTAAAATAGGAGCATTAAAATGAAAAATGTTGGATACTGTTTAACATAGCTTGCACTTTAATGCATCTTGCATCTCAGTATATTTTGTTATGCACAAACTAATGTAGTGTAGGAAAAGGCAACAATCAATGGGGATTTGGAAAGATGCAAGACAAAAAAGAGAACGAGAACCATGACCTTCTGGACAGAAAACAGTAATGAGGGAGTGTGATGAACAGATGGTTGTAGCAGAGGTTAGGTCACCTTGGGAATACAACATCCTGTTCTAATGGATACTAACTTCATTTGAAATCTAATGTAGATATGTTAGCTGATCATGGAGTGTCTGCGTACATGATACTGTGAAATGTTCCAAAGGATGTTAACAAGTTCAGCTGTGCTGTAAATAATTCAATTAGCCACCTTTGTGGTGAAAAACAATGCCATATCTCTTTCTGCTTTTTTGGCAATGACTTTAATTGCATTTACTGGCACATTTTTTTAATAGAATTCTTGTCAGGTCATGAGTGTGAGAGTTAATGGACAAATTTGTGCCAGAATACTGGTTCAGTGGAGCTTGTCCTTATGAACACACTGATCTTCCAGCAACATGTGGTGTTGCAGTAGCATAACGCAAATTGCAAGTCACTGGATGAGTTATGCTTCCCTGTCTTTGATTTTGTAGAAAATACAATTCACATGAACCTTCCAGTGAGTTTCTTGGTACTTACTAATCAAGTTTATGTTGCTAAGCCATTTGTGTACTGGAATAATTATGGAGTGGTCCACAACAAGTTAAAATTAGAAGCTTTAGAGTGAGTTGACTCCACTGGACGAGAAAGAAAATGACTCCCAAGTTACTCTCTATGGTCGGCAGAAAGGACCCAATGGCATTTAGCTTGAATGCTCCGCTCTCTTGGAGTGTAGCATGGATTATTTGATGTTTTTGCGGATCAAGACAGACTAGATGGCAAAGCTCAGTCAGTCCCTTCTCACAGACTGCTCCTCCATCATTTTCTGGTGTGTTGCAGCACAATCACTGCATACTCTGCATGTTGTGAATTGCTGAAGCCTATTGCATACATGGGTATGCTCTCAAACCGCTGATGATGCTTCAGTGAGAGAAATCTAAGACTGGTAAATGTACCCATGCTCCCAAGGAAATGTATTCATAGCAATTCTGTATTGAATCTGTCAACATTTTAGAGATAATACATATTACAGTGTTCTTAGACCTGCAATGTTCTTAGACTCTTAATTCTACCTCTCTTGGTTATGAAGTCATTGTTACTTTTGCATTTCTTTTTGCAGTACTTCAGATTGCACTACATTCTTTGCACCATTCTGTTGTTTCGCACTCATAGCAATACTTATTGTTGTATTTATTATCACCATGTATGCTGTTTACTGTGAGCTTCACGTAAGCAAGGAATTTCGTTGCATCTTGGTTTATATGACAGTAAACTAATCCGAATCCAAATCTCGGATAACCCAGCACCATTGGGGCTTTAGTAGCAAATTTTTCACACTATTGGATATTATTCCTATTAGCAACCATATTTTTTCAGCTTTTTCTGTATGTTGCACACCAGTATAATAAAACTTCTCATGAACCTGATGAGAAAGGGAGCAAGAAACAGAGAAGCATTCCAATCTTGGCTCCTGCCGCAAACCTACCTATATTTCTAAGCCCAGTCCCAGACTCCAACCCCACCTCTGACTACACACCCACTCACAGTCCAGAACCTGGCCCTGACTGCACTTTGGACACCTGACTCTGGTCGCACACCCCACTTGCTCTGTGGACCCCCAGCTAACATTCCCAACCAGTAAGTAAGCCAGATGCCAATATGAATGGGCAACTGAGTGTCATATTATTGGAGTTTCATTATATACATCTTTATGAAATTCTCTAAGGGATTCTGAACAGTATTTAAATTATCCCTTTTGATTACCTGCTTTAGTTAGCAATTAATTAAATTTAATGTATAATTAAATATAACTCATTTGTTAAATCTAGCAGTGTGAGCTATTTAATTGATCTTTGAGAGATCAAGTAATACTTCTGTAGATTTGCTGTAAAACTGGCAGAATGCTCAAATGTAGGCTTATTTACTCAATAGTATCATTTCTATTGCAAGCCATACAGCATCAGAATAGGGACATTGGTGAATCATGCAGTAGATGCAGAAACAACTTTAAATGCCATGTGGTATTTTAACTGTGCAGAGACTAATAGTGCAGTAAATGTGGGATCATTCACCTCAGAACCAGGTCAATGTCCAAAACTTTCAAAATGGTAAAACACTTATAGTGGAGATCCAGAGACCTGGAGATAATTAAAATGAGGTGAATTATTATAGAAAGTAATTAAAGTAATGCTGGCCTTGTATCTTGGGGCAAAAGGATATTTGGACCAACATTTGAATACTGAACTATTTCCCACACCAAACCTTAAGAAGCACATATTGGACTTGAACACAGGGTCTCACAGATTTCTCAGGACGATGTGTGGACTCTAAACATTAAATTACAGGAGAGATTGCAGAAACTGTGCTTGCTTTCATTGGAATTTAGAAGATTGGGGTGATTTAACTAACATATGTATATAACTGGAACTGACATGGTAGACAGAAACTATTTCCTCTGGATGGGAGTCCAGGATAAGGTAGCATAGTCTAAAATCTTTCAGGAGTGAGGTCAGGAAATGCTTCAACATGAAAATGGTGCCGAAATTTGGAACTTATTTTTGTAAAATTTCTAATTCATTTCTGCAAATGATCAGTTGTTACTTTTAAATTGGAGATAGACAGATTTTTGATAACCCCAAAGACATTACAGGATGTGGGTAAATATAAAAAAAACAGCTGTATGAAATTAGGTCCCAGATTGCCCATGGCTTTACTAAATGGCAACATATGCTTAAGGAGCTAAATAGTTTACTCCTGTTCCTCTGTTCTTACTACTTGGGGATATAACCATTACAACACAATAGTTATATGATCTCTGGTTTCAAGATTAATTTTAAATGAACTATGACAACATTCAGCACACACTGATGCACATAGATCTAATAATAATTCAATTTCCTATTTTGATTTTGTTTATCATTGTTGAGAATTTGGCTGACAATCTACTAATATTAGGAGTGTAACTGATGCTGTAATAGCACAACATAATTTTAGTTTCTCTTATTTGGTTGGTGATGCTGGTCGTGGGGGGTTTGGGTGGCAGAGGGGAAGCTATCATTCTTCACATGTGCAGCAACACCAAAGTACTCTTTGTTTTTTGCTGGGAAGATAATTGCAAACTCAAATCTATTTCTTAGCCCATGAACATTAAAGCCTGCCCAGAATATGCTCCCCCCTGATGTCTTACTGGAAACAGCAAGGGCATGTTAATCCATTTAGCTCTTTACTGCAGTCTTCAAAGATTATCAGATTTACTGAATCAACTCTGCATTTTATTGCATGACCTTTCATAATAATTCAATAGTTCTCAAGTATTGGATCACAAACAGTACTTTATTCCAGAACAACGTCTACTCACTGAAACATTAGCACAGTTTCTAGCCCACACTTCATTTTCCAAACGGAACTATGCTGCTGATCTAAACCCTTACAATGCGATGGGCTATTCCCCTGATATTGTTTCAAACAACGAGCCCTGTCAAAAACTTTGGCTTTTGCTATTTATCTCAGAGGTACTGAAATAGCAACATCGCTCTGAAAACTGGAAAGCAACAGAACAAAGAGCTGATGGTCTTAAAATACACATCCTGTTAAAATATTCTTTCTGTTCATTGCAAAATCTTTTAACCCCTTCCATTTCTGGCCAGACAATCTCAAGGTAACAGTTGACCACTTCATAACTAATATTATTGTTTAAGGATTCAAATGTGTACATTTATACCTTGGAATTCACATCAAGGTAACGTGTTTAAGTATAATGTTGTACCCATTTAACAATGCTGTGTGCTCACTTGCCAAAGAGGCAACTGGATAACAATCACGACTAATATTTCTGATGTGTAACTGAGAGAACGATTTATAAAAACTACCAGTGTCAAAGTACCAAATGTTGCAGTCAATCAACCACAATCTGATTTTCTTCTCTATATCTGGCAATATTCTTGGGCCAGAAAATTAGTAGTTCTATTCCATTAGTGGAGTGCAGGAAAGAAAGAACAAATGCTGCTCTGGAATCAGAGAAGTGGAGCATATGGCTGAATAGAAATACATGGTGAAATCTGATGCAGATTTGGAGAGAGTTTGAGGACCAGAATGCTAAAACTGCAACTAAATTGTAAATAGAATCAATGATGCTGTAAAAGTACAGGGTTGAGGACTTTAGAAATCAAAGGAAATGGAAATGGCATTCCAGATTATCTGGAAGATTGTGAATACAGTGTTATGGAAAAGACAATGGAGTACAAAAGTCACTCAAAAAAGCAATGAAAACGATCAGATTAGAAGAAGAAAGTTGAACCTTGGTATTTGTATTTGTATTCAGTACTGGACTGAAATGCCTTAAATTGCAATGTTAAAACACATGCAGATTTCATTCAAAGTGCTCCATTCAGTTCTGAACGCTCGCTAAAACAGTGAGGTGTTGCATTGAGGTGGAACATCACAGATGATGCCAGGTTTACCAGAATGATGCCCAGGTTAAAATAATCAAAGACTTTTTACATATATCAGGCTTGTGGTCCCTCGAAAGTGAAAGATAGGGTTAACAAATTGGATATTTATAGAATTAAAGAACTATCAGAGCAGGGATGCAACCTGAAAATTGAACCCAGACTACTCGGAATGCTATCAAGAAATACTTCTTCACAAAAGATCCTTATAAATCTGGAAACCCCCGAAACCCCTCTCAAAAAAGCAGTTGAGATGAGGTTAATAGAAAATCATAAAATTGATGTTACTATGGTTATAGACAGTTATGCATAGATAGAATTAAAATACCAATCAAACATGATTTACTCAAATAAAAAATTAGCTCAAGGGGTGTAATAGCCTATTCCTGTCCTTATGTTCCTTTTCGCTGACAGCAGCAGGAACTTCTTTTTCCAGTGTGAACTGTATATGATCTTTTCATTGCAGATGTCACCCAATTCTGCCTCATTCTGCCATTCATTCTTATTGAATCATTTTGTGTCTCTCCCTGTCCTTAGAGTTTACCCATGGTCAGCCATATCAGTGCTCAGCAATCCCCACCATGAACCAATGATGTTCTTTCTCCTCCTCAGCTCTTCTCTCATTTTCCAATGCGTCCTCTTCAACTTCATTTGCCCTCTGGATCAAATTAGGTCAAAAAGCCTTTGAATTTAATTGAAGTTCATTCCTGCAGAAAACCAATTCATGTTCACTGATGCCAGCCACCACCTCATTCCTTCACCAAATTTCAACCCAACATTCAGCTTCTGCCATTTAGCAATATCCATCCTTTCACTAGCTTGTGTTTCTTTGTTAGATCTGGTCTTCATTTACATGGCCATCCAGCACCATTTCCATCCCATTATGTCTGCTCATGAAAGATTGTGCCTTCAGTATCTGAAATGTGAGGTGCAGATTAAGCTACCACTAGTATCCTCCATCATTCCTTCATCAAGGGGACTCTTCCGATGTTGTAAGGAATTATGGAAATAGCCCTGCATTAAAAAGCATGTATCCCACCATGGTGCAAAATAAAATGGAGATGGAGATCAATTTCAGTGTGCAGCAAAATGTGAGGTGGGTGCTCCATCGTCCCTCCTGATTACTGGAGTCGGTCTTCATTGAGGTTGGAAAAGGCCGCGTATAGTGGTCGGTACTATTCCCTTCATTTTTCTTGGAGATGTCATGTGTTATATTCAGTCAATACATTGGGCAGGTCATGTCATTCGAATACCTGGCACCAGACTCCCAAAACATAGCAAGATCCATCAGAGGAAGGGACTACCAGTTGGAAAGGGGAAAAAAGTTCAAGGCTTCGAGGAGTGCAACATCTCCACTAGTTCCTTGGAATATCTGGAACATGACCATTCAAAGGAGCATATGAGATGATAAACCATGGCCTAAGAGAAGACTGAAATGATAGTACCTAAGCAGGTGCATTCTTATGGGGATGCTTCCCGCCTGACATTGTCAATTATTGTAATGTGTACCATTTAACTTTTTATTCATCCTTTCTGAGAGATGATTTAGAGGATTTTTGAGACAACTAGGATACCGCTTATTCACTGAGGCAGTAAAGTTATGCTGCACAATTTTATGTACAAATCTCTTTCACAATTTTCAGAAATTTCTTTGTAAAATTGTATCTTATGACCCTGTTTATTGCTGTCATTAAACATTCTTTTGACTCACTCTATAAAAGGATCAAGCCTGGTAAAATATACCAACATAACAAAGATTTATCAAGCACCATTTTTAAGAAATGTGATCTTCTTTCTGAGCTACAGCTGTGCTCCTCAAAAGACAGCATTAGTCATGATAATTGTATAATTAACCAATCATCTCCTTATCAGGACTGTAATAATGGGCAGGATGTATTAATATAAATGAATTTGACCTGATTGTTTTATGACATTCTTCTATGGAAGGAAAACAAACAGAAACATATTTGCATAAAAATTGAACTAATTTATTCTCCATTTTTTAAAAAGTGTAATCCATGCATGACAATCATTGTGTGCAGGTTTTGAAGATTTTGAACCCAAATCCTGTGGAAGATCTATCTACTGGAAAATTGGACCAAGCACTTCTTGGTGCTATTCATACTAGCATGGATGTGATTCCCTGGCATCAGTGGTACACCTAAAATACATGAACAATGCTCACTACTTTGACTCAGACAGAAAGTGGATCAAAAGGTCAGCACCTTTCATTCACGGTAAGACAAAGAGTAATCCATTCCACAAGTCGGCAAACCATTCATGAATGAAAAGGTCACTGCTAGAACAAAATTTTTTATAAGCATTGACTCTAGCACAATTATTTTTATTTGCTGATCTCACTTCAGTCAACACTGGTTTTTGATTGCGGAACTTCTGCACTCTGCACCTCAGTGCCAAAATGCTGTGGATCTGTGAGCCACTGAACCAACTGCTTCCAATGGTTGAGGTCCACTCATGCCACTGGGCCTGACTGTGCTGCCTCATAACATTGCAAGGTAGAAGTGAGGTCTCCATGAAGAGACCAGGCATTGCTTCTCCTTCATTTTCCCTTTTCAATCATCCTGTCTGGCTGCAATAGAGAGAGTTGTTGCCTATTTTCTCAGTGATCAGCATGCAAACTCAGCAAGATGCTGCTCTCTGTGAATGCACAGGTTGCAGCCTACCACTACAAAATGGGAGAGAATTAAGATCATGGTTTCTTAAAATGAGGATTTTTTTTGTTGATCCCCCCCTCGATTTGGCATTATCACCACACACAAAACAGATTTTGCACATCTAGTAAGGATGAAATCTGATTTCCAGACATATATTCCAAGTGTCTTGAACTCATTCTACTTCTGCTGTGGATTATCATGTATATAATACTAGGTTCTGATCTGTACAAAGTAATATGCGATAGTCCCAGTAATTAGATGCACATTGTTTATTTTTCATTGGCTAGATTCCCAGTAAAAGATCATTCATATAATTTCTACAGCAATCATACTTGCAGTTACTTTTAAATCTAATACTTGATGAAGTGCACTCCAGATTTTCCATGAAGTGAAGTAGTTTCATCTAACTAAAACACTTTTTGTTTCAAAGCCAATTTGGCAATGGTAGCTTGTTGCTGCTCCTGTTCTTGTTTCAAAAGCATATGGCAAGTACCATTTGGAAAAATGTGTTTGTCAAGAGCAAATGCATTGGCACGGAAAGAAATGTGCTTTACTGACTACATCATCAGCAAATGCTACTAAGGGGCCTTCTCTGATCAATTAAAAATTCAAGCCCATCATCTAGACAGGTCTCTATAAATAGTGATTCAGTTGACAAAGTTGCAACCCTATTTTTCAAATTCTTGCTATCTGACATTTTAAATCATGTTGATCTAAATTTTTTTTGTAATATGATTAATGCTTTTCATTTTGGTAATGGTAATGGTGGAGGAGAAAAATTTCTGATGGACAACTAAGGAGATAGGAACTGTGCAGAGGACAAGAAATCTTCCCATTCTCTCTATTTATCAGCTGGGAAGGCTGGTCAGGCAAGTTCTATTCTGGGTTAAAGCACAAGGCATTGAATGAATGAGATTTGTTGTCATCTTACAAGCCACTTTAAAATTGTTGCTCCCCTACCTGCTTTTTCCTGTTCTCACACTAGTTTAATTCTTCACATGAATGTGAAATATTTTGACCTGCTGTGGAAACATGGCAAGATTATGCTGTGCACTTGTATTTTCATTCTATCAAACTGTGAGCAATGTGGATGTAGAGGTTGCATTTATTTATAAAAAAACACACTGGGAAATTCACCATTCTGTTTTGTTTTCTTTTTCATTGCAACCTCATGCTGGATGTCAGTGACAAGTCTACTGAGCATTTCCTGTATGATACCAGCATGTATTGTAGATTCAACAATTATGTAATTATTGGCTTATCAATGAATTAATTTCACAGATAACTTTCAAAAACAGATTACTTTCTCTAAACAAACACTTCAGTCACAAAATCATGCAGCATAGAAACAGGCCTTTGGGCCCAATATTTGTCCCAGCCATCAAGTACCCATCTATATTCATCCCATTTCCAAGCACTTGGCCAATAGCCTCTGTGCCAAGTGCTCATCTTTAGACTTAAATCTTCTGAGAGTCTCTGCCTCCACCATCACTTCACATGTGTTCTCGATTTCAACAACCCTTTGGATGAAAAACTTTCTTCCTTAAATCCCTGCAGGTAATTCCCTCTAAATTGCCTAACCCTTGCCTTGAACCACAACCCTCTGGCAGGAACCACTCCTGCTATGGAAAAAGGTTCTTACCATCTATCCTACTTATATCCTTCATAATTTTGTATAGGCTCATTGAGGTCACCCTAACCATCCACACTCCAAAGAAAACAAAATCCAGTCTATCCATTCTTTACTCATAACTGAAACACTCAGAAAACATCCGTGTAAATCTCCTCTTTACCCTCTCCAATTCAATCAAATCCTTCTTACAGTGTGGCAACCAGAACTGCACGTGGTTCCCACCACTCTATTCCTTGCCCACATTTTGGTAAATCCGACCACCTGACTGTGCTTCTTCTAATTACATACAGACAGAGACTGAAGAGTGCGGCACTGGTGAAGAGGACTACAAAGAGCTGGAAGACAGAGGTGGAGGAGTGAATTCAGGATTGCTTCCACTTGGTGGACTGGACCATGTTCAAGGATACATCAGTGGACCTAAATGAATATGCCACAGTTGTCACTGACTTCATAAGGACATGTGTCGATGAGTGCGTACCCACAAAACATTCCAAGTCTTCCCCAACCAGAAGCCCTGGATGAACCAGGAGATTCATAATTTGCTGAGGGTTAGAACTGCGGTGTTTAGGGCTGGCAATCCAGAGTCACATAAGAAGTCTAGGTACAGCCTCTGTGAGGCCATGGTGAGTGCAAACTGACAATTTTAGGCTAAACTGGAATCACCAATGGATCTTCGACAGCTGCTGCAGGGCTTGCACAATTTTACTTCCTACAAGGTGAGATTGGGTAGCACAAGTGACAATGACCCATCTCTCCCAGATGAGCTGAATGCTTTTTATGCACACTTTGATAGGGAGAACTATGACACACCCACATGAGCTCCCACATCTCTGGATTACCCTGAAACCTCAGTCTCTGAGGCCACCCTCTGGGCATCCTTCAAGAAGGTGAATCCACAAAAGTTGTCTGATCCAGATGGCGTACCTGGCCAAGTGCTAAAGATCTGTATGGACCAACTGGCTGGCGTATTTACAGACACATTCAACCTCTCACTTCTGCAGTCTGAGATTCCCAACTGCTTCAAAAAGGCATCTATTGTACAGGTGCCCAAGAGGCACTTACATCAACCATAATGAAACACTTCGAGAGGTTAGTTGTGGCACATATCATCTCCTGTCTCAGAGGTGACTTGGGCTCTGCTTCAATTTCCCTACCACTGCAACAGGTCAACAGCAGATGCAATTTTTCTGGCTCTTCACTCTGTTCTGGACCATCTGAACAACAGGTATTCATATGTCAGGCCACTGTTCATTGACAACAGCTCAGCATTCAACACAATCATTGCATCCAAACTCATCATAAAGCTGAAGGACCTGGGCCTCTGTATTTCCCTTTACAACTGGATACATGACTTCTTCATTGGAAGACCTCAATCAGTGAAGATTGGTAACAACGTCTCCTCCTCGCTGATCAGCAACAAAGGTGTACCTCAAGGCTGTGTGCTTAGTTCCCTGATCTACTATCTATACATACGACTGTATGGCTGAGCACAGCTCCAATGCCATATATAAATTCGCCGATGACACCACCATTGTTGGACGAATGACAGGTGTTGATGAGTCAGTGTCCAGGAGCGAGATAGGACATCTGGTTGAGTGGTACCACAACAACAACCTCTTGATCAGCGTCAGTAAAACTAAAGAGCTGATTGTTGACTTCAGGAAAGGGAAGGAGGGTGAACATGCGCCAGTGTACATTGGAGGATCAGTAGTGGAGAGAATCAGCAGCTCTAAGTTCCTGGCCATTAACATATCAGATGACCCGTCCTGGGCCCAGCACATAAATGCAATCACAAGGAAAGCATGGCAACACCTTTACTTTCTTAGGAGGTTATGAAGGTTTGGCTTGTCACCGAATATTCTAATAAACTTCTGAAGTTGTACTGTTGAAAGTATCCTGACTGGTTGCATCATGGTCTGGTACAGCAATTCAAATGCACAGGAATGTAAGAAGCTGCAGAGAGTAGTAGAGACAGCCCAATACATCACGGGCACATCCCTCCCCACCATTAAGAATCTCTACCTGAGACACCGCCTCAAGAAGGCAATATCTATCATCAAGGATCCCCACCATCCAGGCCATGCCATCTTCTTGCAGCTATCATCGAGCAGGAGGTACAGAAGCCTTAAGTCCCACACCACCAGGTTCAGAAACAGCTACTTCCTTTCAACCATTCAGTTCTTGAACCAACTGGCAAAACCCTAATCACTACAGTTTGGCCACACTGTGATCACTTTGCACTAAAATGGGCTTTTGTTTTGTTCTAATTGTGTTCTTGTAAAAATTATGTATAATTTATGTTTTTCTTGTGAATGTTGAGGGTGGCACAGTAGCATA
>JARFYF010000104.1:33839690-33851165 GCA_030265395.1 Rhina ancylostomus
TGAACTCCACTTCTTCATTTCAACATGTCTGCCACACCCTAGAGCATCCGTACCGTGGCTGTCCACCCCCAAATACCCGTTTTCCTCCACAGGTGACCGACAAAGTGAACTCCACCGGATTACTCTCAACAATCCATACGTGAATTGAAGTGACAGTCACAGTTATTGTTTCTCATCCATCGACAGAGAAAACAAGCAGGCTGCTCTCTCCCTCTCATTCTTGTCTCTTTCTCCTTCGGACTGACTCCAACTGGCTGTTCCCACAACAAGAATGTCATGACGTTCTTTATCTTCTGTTGACATAAGCACGCCACACACACACATATATATATATATATATAAATAAAGGAACCTTCACTAATAGTAACCTAGTCTGTAACACAGGCAATTGCAGAGGATAGGTACAATGCAGACTGAAGGCAATAGCTTAAGTGCTTCCAACAGTTGGTTGATGAAAATTTGTACCAAGTCAGTAGTGGACACTGGACTTGCCAAATGACCATTTACAGGATGGTGGAAGGGAATGGAAAAGGAATACTGATGAGGCAAGGTTAATGTTGCCAGCATACAGTGCTGTATCACATATTTTCAGAAGATACTCAAGGGTATTTTTGAGGAGTCCACTTTTCTATTCTTCCTATCAAAGTGATTAATTTTAAACTTCCTCATATGTACTTTATCTACAAGCTTCTTGTCCTTTTACTTGACAAGACTAAGTCAAATTGCAGGCTCTTTACATCCTTCACAACTTACTTTCCCTCTGTGCAGTCAGTTAACCTTGATATACTTGGATATACTTGTTATCAGAGCCTTATCTAAATCAGTGAGATAGATTGTAAATAGTGAAGACAAGCACTGATCCCTGTGGCACTCCATTAATCCTACTTTGCCATTCAAACGTGACCAGTTTATTATTATTCTATTTCCTGCCCATTACCCAATCCTCAATCCATATAATTATCCCTCAACCTCTGTTTTTGGGATTACAAACTAGTTTCTTTTCTATCAGAAGATTACCTCTATTTATTTCTGTAAAATTCTTCTGTGTGACACTTTAATAAATTATCTCTGAAAATTTAACTAAACAACAGCTACTTTTCTCCCTCATCTACCCTTCCAGTTGCAGACACAAAGAACATAACACTTGCATTAAATACTATTTTCCTTCACTAACATGTTTTTTTAAATCCAACAGTGATTTTTAAGAGCCATATTATTACATCTTCATCGATTCCAACAATTTTCTTACTGTTCTATTGTTATTACTTTAGCTCCTGCTGATCTGATCCAGTGTTTTACAACAGTGTTCCACAACAGTTTTCCCTGGCTAGAAGTGCATCAACATGAATCAAAGGCTTATACTGATTTCAAAACCAAATAAAATTCATGCAGCAGCTGCTGAGCTTTTATACACTGCTTCTTCCTTTCGTAATAGATGATGCCGATCATCACTTGATCAGTGAAATTCACTGTAAATGGAAAAAACATTACACCTAAAAACTATATGTAGAGAAAATTGAAAAGTACATATACGTTTCACTCAGAAATGGAAAGTCAAGAATTGGTGCACCAAAAGCAAATTATTAGTGTAAGTAGTTTGTAAAATAAGTATTGAAACCTTCCATTCAATTCCAACCACATCAACTTATCGCCAACAATTGACTTTTTTTGAAATGACTGAGTAGACATTTCTCAAGGGAGCAATAGCAGTTTACCAGAAAGGATTTCAAACAAAATAGGACACATGAATGCAAAGTATTAAAATGGAATATATTCTCCCAAGGAATTTATGATCAAGTCATGTGTACTGAAAATAGAGTTAACATTTATTGATACAAGATCCAGCTGAAAGCACTTCAGAGACTAGGTCATTTTGTCTGCCCTTGAAAATTATTTAAAGATAAAGTCCAATAATACCTTTCCAACTCTACTGAAATATTGACAAGATCGGAAACTCCTTGTTCAAAATTCTCCAGAGGTCACTATGTTACAAGTGCACCTTATTATTAGATCAAACCCTGCTCACAAAGTGTCATCATCACAGCATCTCCATCCAGAAATGTAGGTTGTGATGAAGATTTTTTTCTGATCTATGTCTTCTGTTACAGTCTTCATGTGTGATGGCAGGTCTGGCCTTTCCTACAGATTGCTGCAATGGGATGTTGAGAGTCTTCACGTTAGCACAACCCACGCCCAACATTGCACTGTTAAGTTACTCTGAGAACTGTTGATCAAAAGCTAGAAGGTGTGGAATTGAAGACCAAGAAGCATTTTGAGCAGATGAAAATAAGTTTTGAAATTTTGGTTTAGGAGCCAATATATGTCAGCAGGACCAAACAACCAAAAGTCAAACAAGCAGATTAATCACTGCTATGCGCAGAATATGCCATTTCAATCCTAGTTTTGAAAAAACAAATCAAGACAAGGTTAATAAAAAACCTAGGCAAAATGCACATCATACTTTTTAAAAGTACTACTGGTGTGCAACTCACAAGAAGATAAAACTCAAGCCTATCAGGTTGACTCAGGCATGGTAGTGTAGTGGTTAGTGTAATGTTATTACAGTGCCAGTGTCCCACATTCAATTCTGGCCACTGTCTGTAAAAAGTTTGTACGTTCTCCCCGTGATTGTGTGGGTTTCCTCCAGGTGCTCTGGTTTCCTCCCACGTTCCAAAGATATATGGGTTAGGAAGTTTTGGGCATGCCATGTTGGCACTGGAAGTGTGGTGATACTTGTGAGCTGCCCCCAGAACACTCTACACAAAGATGCATTTTACCGTGTTTCGATGTACATGTGACTAATAAAGAAATCATATTTTGTTTACTTAACTGAACCTTACTGAAGGAATAATCACCCAGGTTAACTTCTTAACTTCTCCATTTATCTTTCTTAAATGTAATTGTTATTGTCCTTGATCTTTGTTTCTTTTCTTTGTTTTCTCCTTTATTGCCAGAATATTATATTCTTCAATTTTTAATTGCATTGGTGTAAAATATTCATTGCAATACATTATGGATGCAACTTTTATAAATAAGTACAGATAATATGCAAGTACCATACAACTTCTCTATAGCATTTCTCATCATATCATAGTTTCAGATGTACTATGGGTATTATCATGACACCCATCCTGGCCCCAGAGCAAAATGTTTAATTTCATTGCAATGTGAAGGATATGGAAGTCTGTAGTCCATTTTGCATATGTTGTTGAGTTCTCTACCTTTCTTAACTTTATTACATTGCAGTAGAACAACAAATAAATCCATGGATTGAATAACTGGGCAGAATTACGGCAAATGATTTCTAATATAGGCAGACATGCCATCATGAGTATCAGCCTTTGTGGAGCCAAACCTCTGAGGTAAGTGACAGCAAGTCTGTGTGGGGTTTGTACCAAAGGGGAAAGTTGATATTTGCACAACTGTCTCCAGCCAGTTACAGTTATGTGGGATTCTTTTGGCTCCACTGTTCTGTGTGGTTCCGATGGTCAGCTGTGCCCCATTTATTCCAGTGTCACAGGGAGCAGTAATATTCCCAGCTAAATCCGACAAGACATTTGTGAGTGAAGGTCCTGTGACAATGGCAGCACTAAGGAAATAGCAAAGGATTCTGGAGGTGGATCAGCAATCCAGCATTGGGGATTTGTTCTACATTTTGCAGCTGTGGGACACTGAATAAAGATTGAAAGGAGAGACTGGGTGTGGACATTGGGGAAATCTGTTCAATCGGTATGCATGTACATACTTGAGTCTGGGTGAAGTAGTCTTCTGTTGGGTGAAGGCATCTGGATCTGAAACTACATCATGGAAATGGAAATGGAAATGAGATGCAAAATCTTTGAAAAGGGATTCAAAGATGGTAAATGTCAGCTTCACTTACAGCACGGGTAGCTTATAAACCCAATGTTAAAATTTATTCCCTGACACCTTTTATATAGAGGTTGCATCGTACAGGGGTGCAACCTTAAATATGCTCAAGTGAAATGACAAATCTAGGGAAGTCATTCAAGTATTTTCTAAATATCACTGAATATATTTGCCTTGAATTCTGTTTTTGTTTAAAACTTTCCACCCTTAATATATTTTTGCAACTTGTCACATAATAT
Source organism: Rhina ancylostomus (assembly GCA_030265395.1). Classification (NCBI taxonomy): domain Eukaryota; kingdom Metazoa; phylum Chordata; class Chondrichthyes; order Rhinopristiformes; family Rhinidae; genus Rhina; species Rhina ancylostomus. The sequence continues at coordinate 33,843,797 of JARFYF010000104.1, forward strand.
CACTTGCAATTCATCCTCACTGTTTCCTTAAAAGAAAGCCTCACCTGCTTACATCAGGCATTCAAAATATCAAAAGAAAACTTGCTGCGAGTTTGAAAAATTGGCAGGAATAACAGATTCTATTCACGTATTAATGGAAAATGTTACAAATACTATTTGTTGGGAAGGAGTAAGAAGGAGGAATGATTTAAGACCACAGACAGTGTGTGACGACAGACTAATGAGGGCAAATTCCTGATTATTTATTAACTTTTCCCAAGGAAACATAGTATTTTGATTAAGTTGTTGTTATTACTAGATGTAAGACTGACTGCATCCATATATGTCTGAAAGTCTTTAAAAGATTTTGACCGCTTTCTCAAAAATGCTCATTAGGAGCTTCAGTACCACAGAAAGATGTTCAGATATTCATTATAAGGTGGGTCAACAAGGATAAAAGACAAATTCCTTTGTTTATAAATTAGCAGGTATAATAATATGTCAAGCTGAAATTTTAAAGAAACCTCTGCACTTCAAAAATGCTTAAAAATAAACTAAATTTGATGACAGGTCTCTTAAAAACCAATGTGACACACCATTGCCTTTTGATCAGGTCAGCACATCAGAACTATTTAACATCAGCAGGGAAAAGTAAACAATTTATCCCATTTGCTGATGGTTTTTGAACAGTTGTTGGACAAGGACTAAATTCCAGCCCCCATTAAAAATTTTGTTTTGTTAGGAAACATGTAATCATTCCTCAAAAGTGGCATCAACAAAATATCCATGAAAGACAACAATCAAAAAATCTGGATTTCTGTTGGGCAAGCAATTAGGTAACATTTCTATCCCACTAAGTCTTCCTTCCAGCAGGGAAAATATCTTGAACAACAATTACTGTTCCCTTCACTTTCTTTGCTTCATAAATATGGCTCAACATAATAATGCAGGTGCCTTAAAAGTTGTAAACAATGCAGTACAACAGCAAGTAGCATTAGATCTCATCATAAGAGTGCAAGATGAACTGGTATTGCAGCAAGCCCACATTTACTTGGGTTGTTTAAATTTGTAAGTTAACTGGAATCTTGCTTCTGCTAAAATCAAATGTTGAATTACAAATTAAAGGCTTAAATATCAATTAAACAGCACTCGAGTTCATCCTCCAGTTTTGCTGAATACAGACACATTTCTTCACTTCCATGATATATCAAGTGTCAATGATGAGTCAGCCCTCCCAGACAGCACTTATCCTCCAAGCTCAGCAGACTCAGACTTCATCCAATTCCACTTAGTTTTTTTTGCATCATGCTCTGCAATGATAACAAGGCTGTTCATTGTTCCTACAAATAAAATGACATAATTCTGATGTGCTGAATCTTTACAAATAATGAAAATGGCTAAGAACATTTCCTTAGAACGGAGAAAACATGGGAACACTTGATCAAACTGTACCCTCCATGATTTAGCTGTTGCAGGACTGCAAGGATTTTCATTAGCTTGTTTGAGGAGAATCACTCCCTTTTGCACTTACTAAATTGAGTGAACAAGTGATTAACCCAATAGTGAAACATACAATACGAATATGGTTTCAATTTCGCAAAATTTTTTTAGATTGAATTAATTCATTTTATGAAGTCCTATCTAATCAATCTTTTTTCTTTTAACCATTTAGAATTGACTTTGCTTTTTCTTTATTGAAAATGAAAGGAATAACATGTTTTTGTGATTTATTCATTGATAAGTGTTTCATGTCTTTTGAACAGTTGTTCAATAAATACAATTTGCCTAGATCACATTTTTTTCAAGATTTACAGACTAAAAGTCACTTTACCTTCTTTTCAGATACCATATAAAACTGAAATTACGGGAAAAATCTTAGATCTTAATCCTTATCAGAAGGGCTTGATAGCAACAATTTATGATCTGATTATGAAAATACATCTTGAGACATTTGATAAAATTAAAAATGAATAGGAAAGAGAACTCCAGATACTCTTACCTAAAGAGACATGGAAGAAAATTCTCCTATTAGTTAATACATCTTCAACGTGCGCTAGACACTCTTTGATACAGTTTAAGATGGTCTACAGGACCCATATGTCGAAGGACAAGTTAGCCCATTTTTAATCACCATATAAATCCTATATGCAACAGATCTAATTTGGAGGTGGCTTCGCTGATACATATGTTTTGATCCTGTCCTCTTTTGGAAAATATTGGAAAGACATTTTTAATATTATTTCAACTGCATTGAATATTGATCTACAACCCCATCCTATTACTGCAACCTTTGGGTTACCAATGATGCATTCTGGCCATTTATCTGCTTCTGCTTGTCATATGATTGCTTTTGTTACACTAATGGCCAAGAGATCCATTCTATTTAAATGGAAGGACCCTATCCCCCAACTACATTTCAATGGTTTTCTCAAACTATAACATGTTTAAACTTAGAAAAAATTAGGAGTGGTATTGTTGATCCTTCACTTATATTTGAGGAAGTTTAGAGTCCATTTATTCAATATTTCCATATGATATGAGCAGACCTTTTTCAAATCCCCTTCAATAACCTTTGAAATATAGAGGAGTGGAGCTGACAACTTAAGAATGATTTGTTTAAATTAAGGAAATATCAGTCCAGTTCTTTTTTACCTTTGAAGTTTTTGGTTTGCCTTTGTTTAATATTATACTTTTCTTTTTGATTTGTTTTTTTTTCCTCTTCACATAATTAAATTCCTTTTCATTTCTTTCTCATCATGTACACTTTGCAAGAGTGCGGGAGGTCTAGATTACGTATCTTACTACTTGTGAGTATAAATATTAACTGTTATTATTGCTATCCCGATCTCTTTGTATCATATGTATAATTATTAATGTTATGTACATCAATTTGAATTAATTTGAAACTCAATGAATAAGTTTGAAAAAAGGACTGAAAATCAAAAGGTGAACTATTAATGTTAAAACTACATAGCAAAGTCCCCATTTATGCAGATATGGTCAAATTAACAGCAAAATAGGTCCAAAACATCTGTTCTGTAGCTTTAAGAAATACAAGCAACATACTATTTTGATGCATTAACAGGAAAAGTGATTCTTCTTAACTTGGGAAATTTCCCATCCAAATCAATAAAATTCATCAAGTGGAGTCTGCTCTGTTACCTACAGGGTTTAGAGGAGGGAAGTCAAGGAAACATGTCACCCATTTTTTCTGGCATTTTATCAATTACATCAAAGAGATCATTGTTGCGAGAATAAATCCTCAAAATTACAACATAGATAGTCAACAACATAGTAAACTAACTCATAGGTATCATGATGCCAGTCGTAGGGATGACTCAAAAATCAGGAAGTAGGAAAATATGGTAAAAGGGAAAATGATGTTTGATTATCTACAATTGTTTCTTCTGATAGATAGGAATGTTGTGCACTCTATTTGGCTTATTTAATCTTTCAGAGTAAATAAATTTCTGGATAAAATATTAATAGAATATAGTTCAATACAGTTACATACAACTGTATTCAATAGAATATAGTTCATCCAATACACTGGATGAATTCAGCTTATCACACATTTAACACCAAGCTCCACAAACCAGTAGTTCTTAGATTCCATTTCTATTCTAATCCATGATAGTTTAGTTTATCTTTGGAGTTTGGCCTTGACTAACAGGTCAAAACAGCAAGATCTCACAGAAAATTAACTGGACCAGTCACATAAATACAGTGGCTACAATGCTGGATGTCTGGGCAAATTACTCACCACAATGCCTGTCCACAAACTACAAGCACAAGTCAGGAGTGTGTTGGAATACTCTCCACTAGCCTGGATGAGTACAGCTTCAACAATTCTCAAGAAGCTTGACAATTTCCAGGATAAGGCAGCCCACTTGATTAGCACCTCATCAGCCACCCTAAACATTCATTATCACCATCACCACTGCACAGAGATTGCAGTGTACCATCTACAAAATGCACAGCAGTTACTTGTCCAGACTATTCTGACAGCACCTCCAAGGTCCACACCTTCCACCACCAAGGACAACAAGGTTAGCAGGTGCACATGATCACCACCATCTCCATGTTGCCTTCCATGTCACACATCATTTTGATTTGAAGATATATGGCTGGTCCTTCATCTCCACTCAGCCTAAATCCTGGGACTCCCTTCCAACGACATTGTGGGATAACCCAAAAGACAAGAGCTGCAGCATTTGAAGGCAAAAGCTCATCAACATCTTCTCAAAGGTAATTTGGGATAAGCAAAAAAGGCTGGTGTTACCAGTATCATCTAGATCTCCAAAATGAATAAATCAAAAAAAGTTCATCTTGAATCTTTTAGCCTGCAGATCATTCCAGGCAACAGACAGTACTTCTTGCCACTGATGGTCATGCTGAGATGCCAAAATTATCTCACGAAGGAGCAAGTCTACTACTGCACTCTACCATTGCATGCAAGAGAAAAAGAAAATGTCCTTGCATGTGTTGCAGTGTGTGCAGGCACACTACTACACACTGCTTTGATTGCGTAGCTAGGAAGTGTGTGCAAAGCATTGGTGTGTGGCTTGAAGTAGAGATGTGACTGTAACAGTGAATTATTTTCAGCTTATTTGTTGTCATTTCCACTGATTTTGATAGGATGGGAGAGATCAAGAATTCATTTCCAATATTGTGACCAGGTGCTCAAGGCATCAATGGGGCATTGATTTCTCTGACATACTGCAACCACTGACACTTCATTTCCACTCTCTGTCTTACTGAGTTCTCTCCCATGCAAGATTTCTCTCAACTTGAATCCATTTCTTTCCCCAGGATCTCAGAGATAATAGGTTGACACAATGTTTGCTGTAAATTTTGTGCTTCCATCACTTCTCTGTGCTTCCCAAGAAGCAGATGAATTACATTCAACTCCCCTCAAAGAGAGACAAATGTAACATGCCTCAGCATAAGTTCGTTTTGAAGAGTGCATAGGACTGTCGACTGATGAAATTACTCATGCTCAAAATGCACTAATGGGGGAAAAATGTAATTAGTGTCTCATAAGGATCAAGTCCTTGCATGAGGTGTTCAAAAATATCAAGCATCAACATTGTTTCAACCTGACATGGATCACTATTTTAACACTCACTTTTAAGCATGAACTCATATTTTGATTGCATCTTCCAATTCTGCAAGTATATTCTCTGTTAGATCATAAGTATATAGTGGCATTGAAATTTCTGGGCGAGATCTTCAAAGAATGGAAAACAAAATATGATGTCTGATAGAGTCTCTTTCATATTTTTTGATTGTTAAATGATCACGACACCCCTAAACTCTCCTATAATATCCTATGAAGTTTCACTCACGCTTTAATCTTTCTCTTTGCCTCTTACAGAGTCAAAATTAAACACATTTCATACTGCCTCACAAATTAACTAATTTAAGAACCTCAAAGTCAAGGAATATTTCCCCATAGCGTCCCTTTCCTTTAGCTTCTCATTCCTTCTACAAAATAAAACCTTCTGAAATTCAAACTTGGTGTTACTAATCAATACATGTTGAAATTATGTGGTCTCTTTCCCTACCTCTGTGTGGCTCAGACATCATGTAACATAGCCTTGGGATATGCTGATGAAAGTATCCTTTAATACACAAAGAAAACAATCACCACCTGATAACCAGCAACCATTGACTTTGGTTCAGAATAACATTGCAGAGGATCCTCAGAGAGTGTCCTGGGCTTATACATCTCAAGCTGTTTCATCAATAATGAATATTGTTGGCAAGGCTGGGATATATTCCCCATCACTATTGCCTTTAAGTCTTCTTGAACTTCTGCAGTTCTAGCAGTGAAGGTGCTCTTACAGTGATTTAACAACAATATATTCATTAGTTAGCAGGATATATGATAAGGAGGACACATGTAGATGGTGGCATTTCCATGACTTCACAGATAGTAAAGGATAAAGGTTTCAGATAGCTTTGGAAGAAGTTTTACCACCTTCTTGGATTGCATCCTAGATACAATATACACAAGAGCTATGGTCTCAGTGTTGAAAGGAAGAAACATTTGGAGGATAAGGAGAAGATGTTTTCCAATAATTGCTGTTTTCTCACCACAAAATTTTCTGCAACTCCTTAGATATTGAAGGAGATAATGCACACAAAGCAAAATCTGGACAACATTCACTCTTAGACAGTTAAGTGTCATGTAAGATTCATACCATACAACCGCTTGGCAACGACAAACTCCATCAAAAGAACTTGATGACCTATTCATGACATTCAATGACACCACATTGCTGAATCCTGGCAATCAACATCTTAGTATGTTACTATTGACTGGAAATTTAACAAGACCAGTGAATCCAGCCTAGGAATTTGACAGCAAATAACTCGCCATCAGCAACCCGCAAGTCGAGAGTATGAAAGAACTCCCATCAATAATAAAGTATAATAATTGACACCATCCTGCCAATTACCTTTTTGACTGGTCCTATTTCAACCACACTGAATGCTTTCTCCTTTCAACACCGACACACCATAGCTGTAGTGTATATTGTTCCTAAAACACAAACCAAGAAAGTGGTAAAACCGCTTCCAAAGCCATCCAAAATCTCCACCCTTTACTATCTGTGAGGATATGGAAATGCCATTATCTGCATGTGCCCTCCACATCACTTGCCCTGCGAACTGATGAAAATATTGTTGTGAATCACATCACTATTAAAGCACCTTCACTGCTGGGACTGCAGAAGTTCAAGAAGCTTTAAAGGCAATAGTTATGGGGAATAAAAGCCAGTTTTGCTAACAATGTCCAGTACAATAAATTAGAAAACCCACAATGTACATCTTGTTGCATAGAACAGAAACCCACAGAAAAAATAATTAGAACAATTGGATAGATTTAGCTTATGTTGAAATCTACCAAACAACATTAAAGACCTTGCAAGATCAATGTACATCTACTTACATTTCTTCTTTGACAATGCCTTTTGCAATATGAGTGAAGAAAGTGGAAGCTATGAAAGTCTATGGTGTAATGTATTGGGCTTCTGCCTGCAAAATGTCAGCAAAGATGAAAGAAATTCTTGTTCTTGAAGTGGTACATGTAAATGTTCATCATTATTAATCATCCAATTCATTATTTTTGTTGACTTTGTACTGGGAAAGAACATGAGTCACAAGAAAGACTGCAGAGACAGATTCCAGTATCTGGAATCCAGCAATCTGGAGGAACTCAGCAGGTCAGGCAACATCTATGGAGGAAAATGAACACAGTCAACATTTTGGGCCAAGACCTTTCATCAGAATTGAAAAGAAAGAGGGTAGAAGACAGAATAAAAGAGTTGGGGGGAGGGGGAGGAGCATGAGCTAGTGGGTGATAGGTGAATCCAGGTGAGAGTGG
>JARFYF010000104.1:33992207-34004710 GCA_030265395.1 Rhina ancylostomus
TGTTCCTCGTTCCCTGTTCCTGTCACAGAGTCAGAGTCATGGAGTGATACAGCATGGAAACGGATCCTTCAGCCCAACTTGTCCATGCTGACTAAGATGCCAATCTAAGCTAGTTCTGTTTGCCCGCATTTGGCCCATATCCTCCTTAATCTTTCCTATCCATGTACCTGTTCAAATGTCTTTTAAACGTTATTGTACCTGCCTCAACCACTTCCTTTGGCAGTTCGTTCCACAGCCTGTTGTTCTCGTCCCCTGTCACCTGCAACTTTTGTGTCTATGGTCCTTACATTCTCTGAAAGTTGATTGCCATTGCAGTTTTCTCCCTCCACCCATCCCCTCCCCTATTATGCTCACACACTGTGCAGGCAGCTGTGAATAATTATGGAAATGATCTGACCCAGAAAAACTGAGTAGTCGGTTCATTAGATTTCTGGCTGCATTTGCACCAGAATTTACCCAATTTGAACTGAACTTTGCCACTACCATAAAATCATGGACACTCTTTATTCTAACTCTCAAAAATACTTCCTGTGGTAATTTGTAAAATGATTTCTTTTTATACACACACTCAAACATGGTGCAGCTATCTGACAAAAAAAATAAAAGCTGTGTTATGAATGGAACATTTATCATTGGAAATAATGGGCTGTGTTCACTTGTGAATGTGGCAACGGTTACTTAAGATCAGAATAAATCTGATAAACATCCTGCCCACATTGACAGATCCTCAACTTAATGCTGTATAGTGCTTCAGCTTTAATTTATTTCAAATTCCTGACACCCGGTCACTTTCATCCAGTTGTCACAAAGAACAACAACAATTAATTAAGAAATCATTAGAGGTTGAAACAATAAATCCATTGAAGGCAGACCCGAGTCACATTGAGAGACAGCTTTTCTTTATTATACCAGGAAGTCCCTCGGTGATAAATGAAGCCCAAGTGCAGGTAAGAGGTAATCTTATTTACTGAGGTCAATGTACTCTCAACTGATGACTCACTTTAATCATTGCAAACTTCAGGCGCATCTGGTTTACATTTCTTGCAATTTAATGGCAATTACAATCTGGTTTGTAATTTCCATTTGTTCACATTATTGGGAACCCAGCACAATCTGACCATATACTGCCTGAGGGCTACATGGAAATTAATGTACCTTTTACAGGGGTGTTTCAAGTTGTTAGTGATGGACACTGTATTAAGGGCATATTCTTCAGATGGTGCATTCGTTGCTGAAGAGTTGGCTTTTAGGTGTTTGATGGATTTTTCTGTAGCCCACTATGTTTTTTCCTGCAGAGCAGTGCAGTTAGTCCCATTCATGTTTTCCTTTCTTTGAACTTCCTTCACGTGTTTGTCAAAATATCCTACAACTTGCCCAGAGTTTCTAATTTGCTGCAGAGTCAGTAGATTTTCTGAGGGGTCTTTAACAGCGAAGCAGAAATTCAGAAGCCCTATGTGCCTGTGCTTTCCAAATGAGGAAGTGGAAAATGAACAAGAACACAAAGGAACCACTTTAATAAGTGTTGAGCACTAACAGGAGGGCAGGGATCACTTCTGTCCTATAATCCATGAGTTTTGTGCCAGGTCTAAGGTCTAGATCTTCAAATACCCTGTTCCCTCATTGACCAAAAGATGTGCTGGTGCATTGAAGATGATGGCGAATTGAATCATCAATTCCACCCTTGTCATGAATTATCTCCTGTGATAGGGGAAGTGGTCCATGTTTACCAGGGTCTCGTCAAGAAACTTCAATGTCTGAGAGGACTGTGGTGCAGCTGGGGCTGATGATGGTCTTGCAGATAGGGTAATAGAATAATACAGCACAGTAACAGGCCCTTCAGCCCAATGAGTCTGCACAGACTATCAAACACCCATTTACACATCGTGCACTAATCTCATTTTATTTCTTGACATTCTCATCAACTGCCTCCATCCCCTAGCTATCTATGCTCTAGATTAATTTACAGTGGCCACTAACTTACCAACCTGGACATCTTTTGGCTATGGGAGGAAACTGAAGCATCTGAAGGAACCCCACACAGTCACAGAGAGATTGTGCAAACTTCACACAGACAGCACCAAAGGTCAGGATAAAACCTGGACCGCTGGACCTATGAGACAGTGGCTCTTGTAGATGCATGACTGTGCCACCCAGATATTGAGCATAAGCCCCATCCTCTTGTGTTTATGTGAACAAGTTGACGATGTCTTGGAGTTTGGACCCCAAGCCTTGTCTGCATACTGAAGCTTGACTACTGAAGTATGGGCCCACCACATCTCTGCTGAATGTACTGCCAATCCAACTCATCCCATATGCTTGCACATGGTCTATATCCCTTTATTCCTTGCCTGTTCATGCGTCTGTCTAAATGCCTCTTAAACTTTGCTATCATATCTGCTTCACTACCTACCTTGGCAGTGCATTCCAGGCACCTACCACTCTGTGTAAAAAAAATGAAAAGCTTCCTTGCACATCTCCTTTAAACTTTCCCCCTCTCATCTTAAACCTATGCCATCTGGTATTTGACATTTCCACTCTGGAACAAAGACTTAGACTATCAACCTTACTTATGGCTCTCATAAAGTTATGTACTTCTATTATCCTGCATAAGTTACTCCCACACATTCTAAATACCTGCCCATTCTGAATTACTAGATCGCACCCCTTTATTGCCTGCAGTAGTTCATTTTAAAGTGTCTTCCTGCAGCTCCAAAGTTCTATGATGATGACTTATTCCATGAGACATTGCTCAATGGATAATAGTCTCAGCCCTGAGTTAGTTAACCACAGAAAGAAGGTTTCAGATTGGGTGTTTTGGTTCTTTGTATTTATCTCAAGAAGATGACAAGAAGCCTGGAGAGATGTCATCATGGGTGGAAACGTTTGCATTCATTGCTGTAGATTTTTACTGTACTCTTTTACCCTGGATATCCTGACAAGGTACTTGAAAATTGTCATAGAGCGTAAAGCAGGGAAACAGGCCTTTCAGCCCATTGAGTCCACACAAAATATCAAGCACCCATTTACACTAATCCTATATTAATGCCATTTGATTCTCCCCATATTTCCATCCACTCACCTGCACACTAAGGGAAATTTAAATAGCCATTAAACCTACCAACCCACAGGCCTTTGGAATGTGGAAGGAAATGGGAGCATCCAGAAAAAACTCATGTAGTCACAGGGAGAACATACAGACTGCATCAGAGGTTAGGATTGAGCTCTGTTTGCTGGAGTGTGCAGTCACAGCTCTTGTGATTGCATCACTCTGCTACCCCATCATGTTGAAAAGTGCAATTCACTATCCACCAGACTTACTTGTCTTTTAGCAGTTCCCTCCCCTTGTCATCAAAGCTGAATTTCTAACAAAGGCATCTTAATGATGGAATTGGCATAAATTTAGACTATTGGCTTCCTGCAGAGCCTTCAACCCAAGTGACACAAATTGATGCTGCAGAAAATAGCTGGTTTATTTCTTTCAGCTGCTATAGCCATCTTAATCCTGAAGATGTACAAGTGATTTCATTCTCCCACTGCCCTGAGCCTCAACACAGCAATCTCCTCCCCCCTCAACATGTCCCCAACCCTGCATAGAATGTAAATAGAGCTGAAATCCATCACTGAATATTGAATCAAGGCTTCATAAGGTAAATTAATTGAGGCCAATCCAAGGATCATTCTGCCAGGCAGGCTCATATCTGATAATGATCCTGTGTGAAGTAATATCTGGACCTAAATCTCATGAGTATTTATATAAATTGTGTTGCTTTGGAACGAAGTGCAAGTTGAGATTTCAATCTTTACAGTCAACACAAAAGAGGAACAAAAGTGCTAATGAGCTAAAATCAGACTGTTTAATTATAACTCTTCTGACTCATCCCAGTGATTTTTTTCCCCTCTTCAAATTGAGAAAAACTGCTAATTAAACTGATGAAGTGAGGGAAAAAGGTTGTCAGGGTTATAAATAGAATCAGATTTTGCATATAAATTATACATTAGTTTGGGTAATTCTTGTAAACCACAGTGACATTGCTTATAAGTTGGGAGTTTAATCACCATGGAGCAAAGGGGACAATTTGGATACTAAATGACAAGAAACAGAGTTGTTAAAAAATGTACATTGCAGCAAGAAGGCTTCAAGGACTGTAATCCTTTGAATAACATTTGAAAGCTAAATTTGAACTGATGTAACAAGAGGTATAATGCCAAATAACCTGATCTAATTCTTTCACTTTCTGAACTTCAACATGAGATATTATGACTACCAATCATCCATCTTAGTAATAGTGAGATTTAAATGTTTAGAATTCTCACAAGGTATTTGTCAAAATAGAATATGGGACAGGAGAGATCAGGAAAAGAAGAAAAACATTATATTTCAATGACTGAAATTAAAATAAAGAACACACAGAAATTAACTAAATTGATGCAAGGGGAACTAGCCAATCTAATACCTAAGTACATTAAAGGCTGAAAAACTGTTGGATTATAATACATGAATTTTTAATTCAGTAGTATTTAGTGATCTGGCTGGTTGGCCAGCAGGCACTAAATCCCAGGTGAATGCAGAAGGCTGAGAAAATGTTTTAACTGTTGCATTTTAAAGATGTACTTAAAATTCAAACCAGACTTGCATACATTAGATAGCAACCATCAAACAACTGATATTTTGCCTCAAACTGCAGATTCTGTTTGGAGTAGGTGATCTTGCATAAGTGAGTGCACTTCAACAATCACCTAATTGCTTTCGTTTTGTCGATTAGAATCAACATTTTCATTTGTCTTCTTCTTTGGCAGTTCCATAGGAACGAGGATGACTTTGGTTTTATGAGTTCTGAAATAGTTAATAAGGCTGCTGTGGAAACCACAAATGGGGAAGGGAGAGTTTGAGCGGATGAATAATTTTTGAGGTGGTTTATTCCTCCTGCTGTTTATTCCACGTGCTCTCAATACATGGCCTCATGGTTCTCAATACCACCCTGAAGCTCCTTCTCCACTTTGAGTAGACTTGGGCCATAGGTTTCCAGGAATCAGTTGGAATGTTGCACTTCAAGGAAGCTTTGGGTATCTCCTTGAATCTTTTTCTCTTCACCTGATAGTCATGTCCCCACAACAGACCCCGAAATAGGGTGTTTGTTTTGGGAATCCAGTATTGGGCATGCAAATAATGTGACTGGCCCAACAAAGCTGAATGATGGCAACTAGGGCCTCAGCCCTGTGGATGTTGCCATGTGAGAGGATGCTGATGTTTTTCACTTCTCCTTTCAATGAGGCTGTATAAGATTCTGTGGAAGCAACATTGGTGGTATTTCTCCAGTGCCTTGAAATGTCTACTATAGGTGGTCCAGGTCTCAGAAGCTGACAGGACAGTAGGGATCACTTCTGGTCAATAGACCATGAGTTTTGTGCCAGGTCTGAGGTTTAGATCTTCAAGTACCCTTTTCCCCAATTGACTGAAAGATGTGCTGGTGCATTGAAGGTGAATTTAATGATAAGTTCTGCCTTTGCCAAGTATCTCCCGAGACAGGGAAATAGTCCATGGTGACCAGTGAACCAGTGTCTTGTCATGATACTTTATTGTCTGAGAGGAATTTGATGCATCTGGGGCAGGTTGGTCAAGGAGCTTGGTCTTGCAGATAGAGTCATAGAGTAATATAACATAAAAACAGGCCTTTCGGCCCAATGAGTCTGCAGACCATCAAGCACCCATTTCTACTAATCCTGCACTAATCTCATTTTATTCTCCTGACATCGTTATCACTTCCCCCTCCCCCACCCACCGCCAGCTATCTATATTCTAGAGTTAGTTTACAGTGGCTACAAACCTACCAACCTGCATGTCTTTGGGATACAAGAGGAAACTGGAGCACCTGGAAGAAGCCCAGCTGGTCACAGGGAGAATGTGCAAACTCCACACAGACAGCACTAAAGGTCAGGATCAAACCGGGGCAGCTGGAGCTGTGAGGCAGGAGCTCTCATAGATGTGCACCCAGGTATTGAGTGAAAACTGCATTCTCTCATGTTTCTGTGAATGAATTAACAATCTCTTGGAACTTGGCTTCCAAACGTACACTAAAACAAACACAAGGATTCTCTGCATACTGCAGCTTCACAATTGAGATTCAGGTGACCTGATTTCTGGAGTACAGTCACCATTGGTCAAACAGTTTCCCTTTAGTTCTGTAGATCTGCAGGAAGTTTGATGAAGATGAAGTGCTATATTACAGTGAGAAAATCTGAGCAAAGTGTCAAGGCCATTGGCTGCACTTTGAATAGTTGCCAATTTTTAATATTATGAATCTGAAATTCATTCAAAGCCAAATTTCAGTGGTGCCTTGCTTTTTAAACTTCCTGAGTATTGGATATACATTAACAAAGCATAATGAGGAGATGCAGAATGTCTTTGTATTCAGTAGCTCACTTGGTATCAGTGCAGCAAGGTCCAAAATGCAACTCATGGGCTGCATATCCCTTTACAATCTAGTGTTCAAAGTGAGCAAGCATTATTTCTTTCCTGCACTGTTTTCTGATTGGCCAGTTTGTCATGTGCCAAATTTGTGGTCTTGAAGTTTGACAGGTCACTTCTCAGCAGCATTGTATCAGTGATACTTCAATTGTAAGTACAACATGCAACATTATTGGTCTCAGCAACTTCAGGCTTGATGTAGATTTAAATTTTTTGAGGTTAATTATCAGTGTGTATTCTTGCAAATGCTTAAATTGCTCTCTTATCTGTTCTTCAGAGGGCACTCTTTAATTTTTTTCAGTTGTACATTGAGGGCAGGCATTGTTTCTCTCTGTGGCCCTACCCTAGATACCATGGTAGACTGGTTCAAAAAGTCTTAATTATTAAGAGTCACTGATCTGTTGTTTGAAGGTCTTTACGTTCAATGAATTAAAGAGGTCTTGTGTAATAACATGGGTTGTGAAATAACACCCTGAACCTTTGGGAAGCCAGTCATAGTCATAGAGAGATACCACACAGGAACAAGCCCTTCAATCTGTCGTTCACATTGACCATCAACCACCCACTTACACTAATCGTACTTCAATCCCAATTTTTGTTTTCTCCCCAGATTCTCATCAACTCACCCCAATTTTTAACACTCACCTACACACTAGGGTCAATATACAGCAGAGGAAATCCACGGAGTCATGGGAGAACGTGCAACTGACAGCACCCGAGGTCAGAATTGAACCCAAGTACCTGGCGCTGTGAGGCAGTGGCTCAACCATCTGCACCACTGTGCCATCAGTCATTCAGTAGAAGTTATTCTCCTCATATTGTGAATCCAAATCTATTGTTTTGTTGACGTAATCAGTTTATTTGTGGCAGTCTGGCATTGCTACTTTTACAGTTTTGCGCAGCAATTCTGATAAATTGTTCATGTCTATACTTATATTCTTTAAAAAGCTCCAGATGCTTAATGATTTAGGGATACAGTGATCTTTACAACAAATCAGAGAGCCTCTAGGTTTCTTGAGATACTTCTGGAATTTACGTTAATGATTGATCCACCTTCCAGGTTATTTCATTTGGGAACCTAGCGCCATACATCTTGGCCACGAAACCTTGAAATGTTTGTGTGCCTCTTTAATGGAAGCTTCAGCTCCATGGAATGCAAATGTCTGTCACAGATTTGCACTCTCTTTAGCTTCTTGTTCTTTGTCAACCAGGAATAATAGGATTCTCAGGAGAATGCCATAGCTATTTGCTTTCTGGGCAATTTTGTTGGAGGGTGGAAATAGGTAAAGAGGAAATGTGATTATTGATTTTAGCACAAGGTCCCACAGGTTACAATCATTGGGCCATCAACAGTGACATTAAGAGCATGTAGCAATAAGAGATATATTCAATCAATAGCAAAGCTTCTGGCATCGATACATGCATCCCCCATTTACTACATCCAGACTGCAACGAATACCTACTGTAGGCAGGATAAGCACTTCATCTGTCATCTCAGCAGTAACACATGAGAAATCACTATCAGTTATGGCACAAGGATGCAGGACATTCATTTATATATTTTTTTGAAGCAGTCCAGAAATTCTCTTCTACAGTGGAAAGGAGACTGAAAAGTTCAATAGTGCATTTAGAACTTTCTTTTAACACAATCTGGCATTGCTTTGATTTGTACATCTTTCAAGAAGAACATATAGCCCTTTGGCAAGAAGTTGCTAGTTAACTACTTTGCTAACTAACTTTAAAGTATGTTTCCATTGGGAATATAAATTACGCTTTGAGAGTGAGATGCAATTTAATCTCTGTATTTGTGTGAAAATAGTTATTGATTAATTTGTCCTTTAATCTGGAAATGTATCAAGCTTTTTCAGTAACTGCTCATAAAAAAGGAAACTGGGGATCTAGGGCTGGAATTTAAAGAAAGCATTTGTCATTTGCTTATTGCTTGATTGGTTTTGTAACTAGATTTCGTATTCTTTTAAAACCAATATTCACTTTGTATACAAATGTATAAATTTGCAACATTATTAAAACCTGAATGTCTACAATCTGGAAGTATATACTTTCCCATTTTGTTGTATTTTCATCAGACAACATTACTATGTATTTGTATTAGGTGGACAAGTCAGACCTTCTGTTGAAGCAATGAGGTAGATCTTCAACTGACCCTGAAAATGCCAATCACCCACATTCTGGAATATATTGTTTCTTCCAATGGGAGGCTAGCTACAGGCTCATTAGTAAAAACTAGCACAATAAGAAACACAAGAATACAAGAAAATAGGAGCAGGAGTGGGGCACCAAGGACCTGAAGCCTTCCCTACTATTCAATATGATTATGGCTGATTTATGTTGGCCTCAATTCCTCTTCTATGCCAGTTCCTCATAACCTTCAATTCCTAAATCTTTCAAATATTTATCCATCTCAACCTTAACTGTATCTAATAACTTAGCCTTCACCACTCTGGTGACAGAGAATTTCAGAGATTCACTACCTTCCGAGAGAAGGAATTTCTGTACATTCCAATTTTAAATATGTCCCATATTTTGCACCTATATCCCCTTGTTCATGAATCTTCCACCAGTGAAAACTTCTCAGCATCTACCCAGAAGCTTTGCTATTGATTGAATGTATCATTTATTGCTAATGCTCTTATCATCACTGTTTTCAGCTCAATTACTGTTATGTATGGGTAAATATTGGAATAGGGATGGTTAGCATGGCTTTGTGTAGGGCAGGTCATGCTTTGCAAACTTGATTGATTTTTTTTTAAGGACGTGACAAAGGAGCTTGATGAGGGGGAAGGCAGTGGACATTACCTGCATGGACTTTAGTAAGGCATTTGACAATGTCCCTCATGGTAGGTTGACTCAGAAGATAAAGATGCATGGGATCTAGGCTGAATTGCAAGTTTGGATTCAGAACTGGTTTGGCATAGAAGACAGAAAGTAGGGGTGGATGGCTGTTATTCTGGCTGGAGGTTTGTGACCAGTGGTGTTCTGCAAGGATCGGCATTGGTACCTCTGTTGTTTGTGATATATATCAATGATTTGGATGAAAATGCAGATGGGTGGATTAACAAGTTTGCAGATGACACCAAGATTGATGGAGTTGTGGACAGTGTAAAGGACTGTCAAAGAATACAGTGGGATATAGATCAGTTACAAATATGGGCAGAGAAGTGGCAGATGGAGTTTAATCTGGGCAAGTGTGACATGTTGCACTTTGGGAGGTCAAATGAAAGGCAAAAGCATACAGTTAATGGTAGAGCCCTCAATAACATTGAGGTACAGAGGGATCTTGGGATCCAGGTCCATAGTTCACTGAAAGTGGCTGCCCAAGTGGATAATGTGGTAAACAAGGTGTATCGTATGCTTGCCTTCATTGGTAGGGGTATTGAGTATAAGAGTAAGGAAGTCACACTGCAGCAATACAAAACTTTACTCAGAGCACACTCAGAGTATTGTGTGCATTTCTGGTTGCACCATTATAGGAAGGATGTGGAGACTGTGGAGAGGATGCAGAAGAGGGTCACCAGGATGCTGCCTGGATTGATGTGCTTTCAGGACAGGTTGGACAAACTTGCGTTGTTCTCCCTAGAGCGTCGGAGGCTGAGGGGAGACCTGATGGAGGTTTTTGAAGTTATAAGAGGCACAGACAGGGTATACAGTCAGAATCTGTTCTCCAGGGTAGAAGTGTCAAACAGCAAAGGACATGCTTTTAAGATTAGGGGAGGTATGTTTAAAGGTGATGTGAGGGGCAAGTTTTTCCGCAGGGAGTGGTAGGTGCCTGGAATAGGTTGCTGGGGTAGTGGTGAAAGCAAGCAGTTTGGTGGAGTTTAAGAGGCTTTCAGATAGGCACATGAATATGAAGGGAATGGAGCGATATGGATGATACACAGGAAGAGGACATTTAATATAAATTGGCATCAACATCAGCACAACATCTTGGGCTGAATGGCCTATCCAGTGCTGTACTGCTCTATATCCTTCTTCTCAACTCCAAGGAATACAGACCTAAACTGTCCAGCCTCTCCTGACAGCAAAACCCTCTCATGCCAGGAATTAACCTAGTGAATCTCCTACTATAATGCGACTATATAATTTTTTAGGTGATAGGACCTAAACTGTGCAGAGTATTCCAAGTATGGCCTTACCAACACCCTGCACAACTGTAACAATACCTCCATATCGTTAAACTGCAAATCCTTCGCAATCTGAGCCAACACACTGTTTGCCTTCTTAACTACTTGTTGGACCTGCCTGCTAACCTTTTGTGATTCATACACTAGAACACCTAGACTGTACTGAACTTCACTCATTTGCAGTGTCTCTCCATTTGGGTAATAATGCACCTTTTGCGTTCTCCTACATGAGCTCAGACTTCCGCACATTGAATTCCATTTGCCCATTTATTGCCTTTTCACTCAATCCATCTAAACCCCATTACAGAATCACAGAATCCACCTATTTTATTATTATTAGCAAACTTGGAGACCTTACTTGGAGATCCTTGGGATACTCCACCAGCAATACTCTTCTAGCCTTAAAAGGACCCATTTATTCCATCTCTTTGGTTTCTATGTAACGGCCAATATTCAACCCATACTAACGTAGTTTCTCCAAAGCATCGGGTTCTGAATGTATGTATCGAGCTCTTATGTGGCACCTTGTCAAATGCCAACACCTCGTCAAATGCTTCTTCCAGTGTAAGTAGCCAGCTGAGCTCGCAAAAGGCATTGACATTCCCCACACTAGCCAACGGTCAATGCCATCACTGAAATTGACTGTTTGCGAATGTCTTTGGCCTTCACAAATATTTAAAACCCCGAGTGTAACAAAATATTAATCATGTTAAAAAGTTAAACATTTTGAAAAATGCTCTCACAGAATTAAATACACACTTCTGAGCTGCCAATTTATTCCACTATTGTAGTTGCATAAGAGAAATTCTTAACCACTTAGAGCCCAGAGTGGAAATGAGGTTTCTGCATCCTTATGACATAATTCATGGTAATTTCTAATGAATTAGAAATTCAGCCTATAGGACCCTTGAGAGTTGGGAGGTTTGTGCTGTCCCTTTGGACTCTCTTCAGGAGCACAGGTGGCATGGTGGAAGTTCCTACTGTGGTTTAAATAAACCTGTTGATGCTATAATCTTAAACAAAAACAGAAATGCTAGAGGAAGTCGGCCAGTCAAGCAGCATCCTTGGAATGAGAAATCAGTCCTGTTAATTGGTTTCTCTTTCCACAGTTGCTGCTTGATTGGCCGAGTTCTTCCAGCATTTATGTTTTTGTGCTGGTTTGATTGTATGAAACCAAAGACGGGATCAATGGCAGTCTGATTACCCAATTGTGGAGCCCTTGGTGATTTCAGATTTGCAATGCAAATCTTCAGTTGTTGTATGAGCAGAACTATCTGCAGTTTGGTTTTAAAGATTAAAATGTAGCAAAGCCAGGGGAAGATAAATGACACCAGTAATTTTTATGGTAAACTCATTTCATCCCTTGATTGATTTTTATTCCCAGTAATAGTACAGAAATATTTTAATCTATTGAAAATTACTAGAACTCTTACGATATGAATGCATTGTAATGTCACCATGCTAACATATGCTAACAAATCAGGGTGAACAAAGCATCTATCCAAATGCAAACTCAGGAGGTGAGTTCAACCATTAGGGGTGTGAAACTGTTGCAACAGTGCCCCAAGGAGGTCTCCACTGTACTTCTGGTGACCACATGACCCACATTGTAAGAGTGCTCAGCTGTAGTTGTTAGAACCTGAATTAGGGGCGGCCTGCTAGTGTAGTGGTTAGTGCAACACTATTACAGTGCCACTGATCAGGGTTCAATTCCCATTGCTGTCTGCAAGGAG
Source organism: Rhina ancylostomus (assembly GCA_030265395.1). Lineage (NCBI taxonomy): Eukaryota > Metazoa > Chordata > Chondrichthyes > Rhinopristiformes > Rhinidae > Rhina > Rhina ancylostomus. The sequence goes on from JARFYF010000104.1 coordinate 34,004,549, forward strand.
TTTTTATGTTCTCCCGTGTCTGTGTGGGTTGCCTTCGGGTGCTCTAGTTTCCTCCCACATTCCAAAGACGTACGGGTAGGTTAATTTGGGTTTAAAAATGGGCAGCACGGACTCATTGGGCCTGAAGGGCCTCCCACCAGGCTGTAAATAAAAATTAAAAAT
>JARFYF010000104.1:34290967-34301350 GCA_030265395.1 Rhina ancylostomus
AATAACTCAATGATTGATCTTTATTCCTGGAAGTCCTTTGTATTTTTATCGGACTAAACAGTGCATAGCTAAGATCTATAGCCTTCTTTTCAAACCTTGATTTAGTCACCTGTGGAAAAGTTACAGGATTATCCATCAAGAGAGAATAGAAATTGCACTTGACTTTGTCGAACTAAGCTTGTAACATTTCTCACAATGTTGGGAATGCTTATGCTTGTTGGACAGTCAAATATAAATGACCTCATGTAAATTTTAACATTTAAAAAATATACCACAGAAGTTTTACAATTCTGTAAAGAACAGTTGAAGTGCTTCAAATAAATACTGCAGCCCTCAGAAGACAAGATTAATGGTAAACCGTTCCTGCAACTATTACAAAGCTTGATTAAATTTACTGAGCTTTATGAGAAGAGGAGATAAGCACAGCAAATGAGAAAGTTGGATAGATTTGGCTTTTGATTGTTATTAAATAGGGTCTATGTAAATTCAGTCCTTCTACATGCTCAGCATCAAAGATAAGCGTTAATGAAAAATCATTTAATTCTGTTGTCTGCACGCTGCATTTGGAAGGCAGCATATTATGCTGAAATATTGAAATAGTATTACATGAGTAAACATTAACAGAACTGGGTTTTCAATTGTAATCAATGGAATTAAATGCCAGGCACTGCGTATATTGACAGCCGATACGATACTATCAGTTCTGTGCCATTGCCCAAGACAAATTTCTACTGCACGATGATTTCAGTTCGGTTTGTCACATTTTCACTCCACATGTGCCATCCAAATGGCTGCTGTTTTTGTGGCTCATTGTATGCTCTGGTGGTGTGACAATGATTAATATTAGAACTCTGATAATTAAAATAAAACCTTGCAGCATTTGCTGAAATTTTAACGGTTTGGATGTACTGTCAGAAAGGAAGGACAAAACCCAATGTTAATTCTGTTGCAACAAAATTATACAGAATACTCCTTTACACCAGTCAGCAGAATTCATTAAGCTGAATGATACATAAGTAAGTCCTTGAATAAGATTTTAAAGGCAAAAAATGCAAAGCATTTTGGATACAAAGCATTTTCCTTTGAAGTTTTGCGAAATTCATTGTTCCTTTTCACACAATTGTTTTTGAGTGGGAGGTTCTAATTCTGCCTGCCCAGAGGAACATCAGCAGATGAGTGATTGGTTGAAATCATCTGTAATAGTAACCCACTGAGGACTGTTTCCTGGGGCTTCCAATCTTAACTTGCTCTTCTGAATAAGCGAGGGCAATTCCTCTGAAAACTGGTGTGATCTTTCGTTAAGTGTGCTGCTCAGGCTTTGATTATGTCATTGGAGCTAGACTGGTATTTTAAACCAGAGGCCTGTGTTGGGATCTCAACCTAGCCCATTTAGCAAGAGAAGAAACCAAGCAGAAGAAGGAAAAGTCTCATTTTTCATTTGTTTTTTTTAATTTCCTTCTTCCTCCAAGTCCCACAAGAGAATTTAGAAATTCATCTTTTTTGTACGTGCTGCAATGTAGTCAGGTGACCTCTAAGCCAACTCCACCAATTGCAGGCATTAGCTTTCCCAAATGCAACAACAAGAGTGGGTAATTTAGTCCCCTCTCACCTGTTCCCCATTAAATGAGATCATTGTTATTCCATGACCAAACCTCCTGTTCCTGCCTTTGTTCTACATCCCCTAATACATTTGGTTGACAAAAACATATTAATCTCAATTTTTAAATCAATAATAATCTAGCATGTTTCCATTTACAGAAGGTAGCTCCACATTCATACCACTCTTTGCAAAATGTCCTAATATTACTCCTGAAAGGGTTGACTTTAAGTTTTGGACTGGGTCCCCTGGTCCTAGATTCAGCAAGTGTGAGCCAATGCAGGAAAATATGATTAGTATCAATAAGGCTTCTTGGTCAGTATTAAGTAGGGCCGAAGGGGCTGTTTCTGTACTGTATAACTGTGATTTAATTACTCTACTTTTATGGTATATTGGCACTGGTCCGCATCAGATCTGTTCAAGTTTACCAGCCTTAACCCACTTGATTGGATGGTACATGGAGCTCACAGCTCACAAACGCAAGGTGAAATCCTCCCTTCTGTTCAGCAAAATGCTGTTCCAACTGTGCTGCATTTGTGGACTCCAATGGGCAATGGCCATTTCCTCATATGTCCCAGAACTCAAGCTAGGATATCTGACTGCCTAGTTTGCTGCGGGTTAAACCAGGAAGAAGTGGTCATCCACGAAATAAGAGGTCAAAATTCATTTCCTTTATATTTGCTATATCAGCTATGCTCAGAGAAGCTCTATGCTACACTTGGACTCTCTGATCAGCTGAGACCCAACTTCCCAGTTGATGACTCTGTTCAGTTTTGGTCACCTTGCTTTCAGAAAGATGCCATTAAGCTGGAAAGAGTGCAAAAAAGATTTACAAGGATGTTGCCAGGACTCGAGGGACTGAGTTACAGAGAGAGGCTGAGCGTGCTAGAAACATATCATTCAAGAGTAGGAGTAATCTTCTACAGGTGTACAAATTCATGAGGGCCATATTTAGGGTGAATGTGCACGGTCTTTTTCCCAGGTTTGGGGAATCAGGAACTGGAGGGCATAGATTTAAAGGTGAGAGGGGAGAGATTCAATAGGAACCTGAGGGGCAACTTTTTCACCCAGAGGGTGGTCAGTATATGGAATGAGCTACCAGACAAAGTGGTTGAAGCCAGTACATTAACAACATTTTAAAGGCACTTGGATTGGCACATGTACAGGAAAGTTCGAGAGGGATAATCAGATGAGTTGAGTCAAAGGGCCTGTTTCCATGCTGTGTGACTCCAGGACTGCACTCAGGAACACTGCACTTACGAGATCTCAGTTGTCTGAAAGATCTTACTTAATAGATTGGCTTTCCAGGCATTATCTAAAACTGCTCAAAAAAATGAAAGAAAAATCCAGAGTGATAATACATTGATATCCAATGTAGAAGACTGATAGAATTGACATAGTCCTTTAATGTGGTATCATTTGCAACAAGAACCATTTATCAAAACCTTATTTTCAGTCTAAGTGACATTATAAAGATACAAGTGTTTTGAAACATGGCATCAAGCCAGTTGTATCTAACATGACCCTAACACTAATGGCTGTTCTCTAAGCAAGTATATGAGAGAAAGAGCTGAATCATCATGGCTAATGCTGATGGATCCATTTGGAACAAGCAACAACTAACCATTTAAATAGCATGAAGGCCAGAATGTATTGACAGATTCAGAACTACTGTATTGGGGAGTCACCTCAGATCCTACATTGAGGCCCAGTTAATTACAATGTGTTTGGGAGCCTGTGAATTACTAGCCATAACCTAATACCTTATACCTGCCTATTGATAGTCCTCACCCCCACTGACTCACCTGCCAGGCCATCGACACTGGGGTAATTTATAGCAGTCAATTAATCAAACAATTGGCGTATCTTTGGGAAATGGGAGGAAACTGGAGCACCTGGGAAAACTCACAGTGTCACAGAGAGAATAGGTAAACTCCACACAGACAACATCAGAGATTAGGGTCGAACCAGTGTTGCTGCAGCTGTGAGGCAGCTGCAGTACCTGCTATTTGTACTGCTATTACTTCATACTTAAATGTCTTTTAAAAGTCCAGGTGAAGGGTCTCAACCCAAAATGTCGACTGTCCATTTCCTTCCACAGGCACTGCCTGACCCACTGGGTTCCTCCAGCATATTGTTTATTGCTCCAGACTCCAGTAGTTGCAGTCTCCTGTGTCCCTATTAGAAGTCTTAGATCTCCTTCAGGACTGTGGCAGCCAACAAAGGAGTGGGGATTTGTCAACTGTCAAAGCTTCCATGTGTGCTTCAGGGATGGATGACTGCTGAGACCAAATCACTGGATTCCTAGATGGTTCAATGAAAATGGCTTTCTGTATCCTGACTGGGTAAGAACGGGCATGGAAGACAGCAATTCTGGGTCGGAGAATACCTCAACAAGATCTGGCCCAACATTTATCTATATGATGGCATGACAAAGATTTTCAATGCATCTCGGTACATGTGACAATAATAAACCAATTCCAATTTACCAATCATTTTTTGTGAAGACAATACAGTTTTAATCATCACATTTACTAATTTGTCAGCCGTTTCATGATCATTTAGAGTCATCTGTATATTGATTTCACATGATTTATAACTTCTGGTCTATTATAAGTATTAATATCATTCCTGATCTGTTAATGAGTGGTTTTGGCTCCTTCATATTTCATCTCACTGGCCCTCGATGCCCACAAATTCAGGCAATGAGAATCAATTTGTGACTGGATCTTGACCAGTGTGGTGCAGGTTACACCCTGTAACGTCCCTGATAACTCCGAGTAGCTGGCAAAGTTGTAGTGTTGGGAGAAGACCAGAGCTGCCAGGGAGCAGGCTGGGGGGGGGAGGGGGAGAAGACAGAGGCTGTGGAAGTTAATGGTCAATTGGTGGAAGGTGAAGTTTTGTCTTTGGTCAGAGCTGCTGAATTTTACTCAGTATCTCTGATAACAGTAGATCTACTAAAATTGAAGTCAGTTATGATGGAAAAAGTAAAAAAAACAAACTAAAATAAATATTAACTTTTGAAGTAAGTAAAAACATCAGATTAAATGGATAATCTTCCAAGTTGTCTCCTAATCTCTGTGTATATCAATGAGCTGTCAGATCCTGTGCCAGGTCTGAGGGGTGCAGCGTCAGTGGATCCGAGGACAATTCCTCAGTGTAGTTCTGCAAAATCCCAGTAGGATTGAGCTCTGGTTTTAGACTGTGCAATGAATCTAATGGCAAGAGAAGTAACAGTAAATCCCAGACTCATAGCATAATTGCACAAAACTGACTCTTACTTTAGCGTGAATGCTCGCAAACCAATGTCTACCCTTTGGAACCTTAGCCAGTGAGATTCAGTCTGTCATTTTTATTGCCCTTGCCTCTTGGCACTCTGGAATTGCAGAGCCCAAACTATCACTTTGCTCTGGCTTGTACACAAACCTCCTCTTTGTTAGTTGAAAAGAGAACAGGACTAAATTCATTTCATAGTTCTGACTTGATTCGTTATAATAAATGGGTTATTTTCCTCATGTTACAAGTATGTTGAAAGAAGGAATTTGAATAACTAAATGAACATTTTTGGATGTTAAATTATATCGCCTGAATGTGGAATACTCGTGTTCTTGGACTATGGGAGATTAATACTAATTTTAGGAGGGCATCTTCAAGAAGCTGTGCCTCAGTCCATCACTAAGGGCCCTCACCATCTGGAACATGTCCTCTTCTCATTACTACCACTGAGGATGAGGTACAAGAGTCTGAAGACCTACATTCAATGATTCAGAAACAGCTTCCTCCCCTCCGCCATCAGATTTCTGAATGGTCCATGAACCCATGAATATTACCACATTGTTCTTTCTTCTTGCACTTTTAAAAAAATGTTGTCGTTTATCATAACTTCACATCTTTGCACTGTACTACTGCTGTAAACCTACAAATTTCACATCATCTAAGTCAGTGATAATAAATATGATTATGATTCTGAAAATAACCATTCTATTCTCAGAAACCTCATTCACATTATATGGTATGTATCAGTGCCCATTGAGAAAGATTTTTGCACTCTCCAGGCAGGTAGGGACGCAATCCTAAAGGCTGGGGATGGGAAGCAGGGCACGAGGTGCACTGACACTACCCCCACCACCAAAATCCATCCTTCCCCCACCTCGCCACCTCCAATGAGTTATTACTTACATTAAATCCATGCCTGTGTGTACGGATGTGCAGAATTTGTGCCTGTTCAAAATACCCCTTCAAATGCAATCCCATTTAAATTCCTACACATGTCCCCATTTCCAAGCATCCGGTGAAAATCCTGTCTTTGGACAGTTTGCTTTTGGGTTAAATCCGTTGCAAGTCACAGTGTTTAAAATAAAGGTGTAAATGAGAAAGCTCACAGTCACACTTTCTGATAACAGGGGTGTAAATTTATTCATGTGCAGGACCATCTTTATCAGTTTGTGAAGTAACAGATGTACATGTGTGGTAGATGGCAGATCATGGAGAGATTGCGAAATAAAATGCCCTCAACAATTGTGACGTAAGCAAAGAAAGCTGAGTAGCAAACTAAGATCCTGGTGACAATATGGAGATTTATGGATGTAATATGATCTTAGGACCCTTTAAAATGTGCATTTTAAGTGGATTTAATTTATTTAATTTTATATAATTCTTGCAGCAATGCTGTAGCAGAGAAACACTGCTCATGTTAGAAAATAGATCGGAAAATATAAAATCCAGTTAGATTACATAATTGAAATTCATGTCTAATTCTGTTTCAAAAACAAGTTCCGGCAAGTCGGACATAAAGATGAAGTTGCACTTTTTCCACAGAAACCTTTCACCTTTCATAATATTCCCTCAAGTACATCATCAGAAGGTAGAAATGTTGATGTGCTGCATAAATAGCTCAAAGCACATTGAAGTATGTCATGCAAAGGAAAAAGGATTTTTTTTCAGATTTCAAGGAGCTCAAGATAGTCAGAGAAGCTTAAAAGTTTAAACAGCTCTTATTCAAATGAGATCACCATTATTTTGTTGAAAAGCTGGTTCCAGATCATGGAGATTTTACTTTAATCAGCATCTCAAATTATTTTTAAATATTATTTCTTCTAGTCTCCACTTGCTTTATTTCATATTAAAGACTTCACAACCTAGGCGAAGGCATGGAATTGAAACTGCCATCTTAAATCAATGGAAATCTATATTGGTTTATGGTCTGTCACATCACCAGTCCTGTTAAACCAATCTCTTCAACAAATCATCACCTCATATTAAGTGCTCATTACCTAGCTTAGTGCTGGATGTGCAGCAGAATGATTTATTTGGAGAGCTCAAAAGTATTCAAGCTGATGTCTATCATTCTTACATTTTTAGAACACATGTAGCCCAGGATAAAGTAGCCCAGGTCAAATCAAGCCTAAATGTTCATTTATTCTGGTGTGAAGGTCAGTTACAAAATGTGAAGTTTCATATTATACAAAATTGACTGTTTGTTCATAATTATATGCAATGATTTTTAGAGACAGGAAAAGAGACCAAGTAATCTGTTTTTGTTTGATCGGCCTCATCCATCAAATTTCTTCTTAAATCTCTAAAACAAAATTTCCATTTTTATTTGTTTCTTTGTTCTGTGACAAATTTCCTCTTGAGTTTGATGGTGTGTAACACTGTCATAAACAGTCTCTGACTGCCTGTTTCTAATGGTTGTTCAATGCCCTATAGCTACCAGTCTGGTACCAAATTCCTCATATTCTAACAAATCTCTCTTAATACCAGCATCTAAAAGACATTTGGATAAGTACATGGATAGGAGAGGTTTGGAGGGATAAGTGCCAAACACAAGCAAATGGGACGAGCTGGGTGGGTACCATGGTCGGCATGGACGAATTGAGCCAAAGGGCCTGTTTCCATGCTGTATGACTCTATGCCTTGTTTTATATTTGTGTATTTAACTTGGAATTCCTTTAACACTGGTATTACATAATTATTTCAAACAAAGTAAACATGCATGCACAAGTCTGCTTCAGTGGATGAACCACTGGTACCCGCAGCCTACCATGTTCTTCCCAACAAGACAAGACCTTGTCTGAATGATGACCAATGAGTGGTTGTTGTGAAGTCTGCATAAACCTCCCATCTTACATTTTGAGTACTGTTCATCTGTTCATAAATATGCACCTAAACAAAGGCCAGAAACATCAATCAAGTGCAAATTTGTGCTTATTTAGACGAATGTAGCTTAACTAAGTAAAGTCAGCATGATTTAGTGAGTTTCACCTTGCAAAGTCAGCAGTTGGAGCCAGATCTGGAGTGGGACCTTTGAAAAGAGGTGAGTCTCTGTGCCCGTGCTTGTGAGTTTCACTTTGCAGAGTCAGCAGTTGGAGCCATATTTGGAGCGGGAGCTTTGAATTGAGGTGAGTCTTTACGCCTGTGCTTGTGAGTTTCATCTTGCTAGAATCTAAACGAGGCACAATTGCAAACTGTTACCAGTTGATTGGCTTATTAACAGCAGCAAATAAAGGGAAACCTGGTAGAAGCTGAGTGGGCCAATGTTAGAGTGGAGGAGCTGAGGCTTTGGTGAGAAGAGGTGAAGGTGAGTCTCTGGTAAGTTCCTTTATTTCTTGGCTTTGGTGTGTCCTTTAGTGCCAAGCCAGAGTAGTGAGAATGGCTCTGGGGTCAGTGGTATGTTCAGCGTGGGAGTTCTGGGAGACAGCTCGTCTCCCTGATAACTACATCTGCATGGGGGTGCACCCAGCTGCAGCTCCTTATAGACTGTGTTAGGGAACTGGAGCTGCAGCTAGATGACCTTTGGCTCCCATGGGATAACAAGATAAGAGCTACAGGGAGGCAGCCACTCCTGTGCTGCAGGAGGCAGGTAGCTGGGTGACTGTCTGGAGAAGGATGGGGACTAGGTAGGTGGTGTGGTGTACCCCTGTAGCTGTTCCCCTCAATAACTTTAGATACTGTTGGAGGGGATGACCTACTGGGGAAAGCTACAGTGACCAGCTCTCTGGCACTGAGCCTGGTTGTGTGGGGCAGAAGGGAAAGGGGAGAAGAGGAGGGTGATAGTGATAGGGGATTCCATGGTAAGAGGGGCAGACAGGAGGGTCTGTGGATGTGAAAGAGACTCCTGGATGGTGTGTTGCCTTCTGTGTGCCAGGTTCAGGGCTGTCTCTAATTGGGCCCACAGCGTCCTGAAAGGGGAGGGTGAACAACCAGAGGTCATGGTACATATTGGTACCAATGATAGGTTGGAAAAGAGCTGAGGTCCTGAAGAGGGAATATAGGGAGCTAGGTTGGAAGCTGAAAAGCAGGACCTCAAGGGTAGCAATCTCTGGATTGCTGCCTGTGCCTTGCACCAGTGAGGGTAAGAATAGGATGATTTGGCAGGTTAATGTGTGGCTGAGAAACTGGTGCAGGGGGCAGGATTTTGGATTTGTTGGTCATTGGGATCTCTCCTGGAGAAGCTATGACTTTTTAAAAAAAAAAATGATGGGTTACACCTGTATTCTTGGAGGCAGGTTTGTTAGAACTGTTGGGGAGGGTTTAAACTAGTTTCCCAGGGGGATGACAACCAGAATGATAGGTCAGAGGTTGGTGCATTTAGTATACAAGTCGATGCAGAGTATAGAAAGACCGAGGAAGGATAGGCATTTGAAAGGGTAAAATTGCCATCAGTTGGATGGGCTAAAGTGTCCACTTTAATGTGAGAAGTATCAGGAACAAGGGTGGTACTATGACGTGGTGGCCATTGGACACTTGGCAGGAATGGCTGCTGGATATTCTGAGGTTTAGATGTTTCAGAAGGGACAGGGATGGAGGTAAGAGGTGGGGGAGTGGCTTTGATGATCAGGGAGAGTGTCACAGCTGTAGAAAGGGAGGATGTCCTGGAGGGAGCATCCATTGAGTCAGTGTGGGTGGAAGTCAGAAGCAGGAAGGGAGCGATCACTCTATTGGGAGTATTCTACAGACCCCCAATAGCAAAAGAGACACTTAGAAGCAGATTGGGAGGCAGATTTTGGAGAGTTGCAAAAACAACAGGGTTGTTGTTGTGAGTGATTTCACATTCCCTAATATTGATTGGAACCTCCTTAGTGTAAAGGGGATAAATGAGATGGAGTTTGTTACGTGTGTGCAGGAAGGATTCCTGACACAATTGTGGACAGGCTGACTGGAGGAGAGGCCATTCTGGACCTGGTATGAGGCAATGAGCCTGATCAGCTTTCAGATCTCTCAGTGGGACAACATTTAGGAGATAGTGACCATAATTCCTTAACCTTTACCATAGCCATGGAGAGGGATAGGACCAGATAATAGGGAATATATTTAACTGGGGGGAGGGGGAATTATGATGCTATTCAGCAGGAACTTGGGAGTGTAAATTGGAACAGATTCTTAGGGAAGTGCACAGTGGAAATGAGGAGGTTGACTAAGGAATACTTGCATGGGCTTCTGGATAAGTTTGTCCCACTGCAGCAGGGTAAGGATGATAGTGAAGGGACTGTGGTTGACACGAGATGTAGAAGATCTTGTCGAGAGGAAGAAGTAGCTTGCCTGAAGTTTAGAAAGCATGGATCAGACAGTGCTCTGGAGAGTTAAAAGGTAACCGGGAAGGAGCTTATGAATGGACTTGAGAGAGCTAGAAGTGGCATGAGAAGTCCTTGGCAAATAGGATCAAGGAAACCCCAAGGTGTTCTACATGATGTGAAGAATAAGATGACTCGAGTGAGGGTAGGATCGATAAGGGGGGGTAGGGGAGGTCCTTAATGAATACTTCCCTTCAGTGAGTGAGAACTTTT
>JARFYF010000104.1:34351041-34362414 GCA_030265395.1 Rhina ancylostomus
GCGTTTTTTTCCTTTTTGTATTACCTCAATGTACTTACATGGAATGTTCTGTCTGGATAGCATGCAAACAAAATCTTTTCACTGTGTCTTGCTACATGTGACAATAATAAACCAATTACTAATAACCAATCACCAACAATTGACCGCTGTAAATTCTCCCTTGTATAGATGAATGGTAGAATCTGAAAGGCTTTGATGGGAAAGTGAGAAGGATAGGTTACATAAAAAATGAATGGGGGACTGGGATTGCTCTGAGAGCTGGAATAGACCCAATGGGATGAATGGCCACCTTCTGTATCATAAGGAAATATGGAATATGGAGTCTGAGACATTTTCAGAGAGTCCTGTGGCTGAAGGAACAGTTTATCATGATCTGGATTAGTTGCTACCATACATACAGTTCTTCAACAAAACAAGTAAATGGAGAGAGGGTCTACAAAGGAGGATGAGAGGAGGGAAGAAGAGCGAGAAGGCCTCTGATCTGGTGACTATCCATAAAAAACATAAGAAAACTTAAGAGGTAGGGCAAGGAGTAGGCCACATACCTCCTTGAGCTTGCTTTGCCAATCAATAAGATCTTAGCTATTCTGATCATTGGCCTAAACTTCAATTGCCTGCCTGATATTCTAACTTGATTCCACTGTGGACCAAAAAATCAATCTATCTAAGCCTTGCATATGCTTAATGAATGGGTTGCATTATATGAAAGACAGTCACATATCTATAAAGTTTCAACAAGCAATGACCATGTAGACAGTATTTAAGGAGGTAATAAATTACAAAGAGACATTGATAGATTAAGCAAATGCTGGTCAAATGTGAAGTCATTACTTTAGAAATAAAAAGAACACAGCAGAATATATTTTAAACAGTGAAAAGATGGAAACAGGTAAGGTCCAAAGAAACTCAGTGATGGTCCACTGCACAGATTATTACAGGTCTTGGAGGGACTGTACATGAAATTGGTGCAAAAATCTTGAATTTCTCCATCACTAAGTTTGAATCTAAAGACCAACTGCTCATTTGTATCTTTCAAGCTAACTGAAAATAAAGAATATCTCAGTAATGAAACACAATTTGATCATACTAGTTTTACAGTTCTAATGAAAGGTCTCAAACCTGGACCATTAACCCTGTTTCTCTTTCCACAGATGCTGACTGACCTGTTGGATGTTTCCAGCATTTTGTGTTTTTTATTATTTTTGATTTTACTCTTAATCAGTTACAACTATTAAGCTCTGATAAAGAAAACTATGAAGCAAAAGTAACCAGAACAAATGAAATATTACATATATGTTGACTATAAAAGTGAAGAATGACTTTTGGAGTCATAGAAGAGAAAGTGAGGGAATTACAATATTGTTGAAGCATTATTCTATTAAAATAAATAGTTTTGGTAATGATAATCATAAAACTACTGCATTATCATAAGAACACATCTGGCTCACTGACGTCCTTCAGGGAAGGAAATCTGTCATTCTTACCAAGTTTGGTTGCTCTGTAACTCCAAATCCATCAAGGTGATTAACTCTTAATTGCCCCTTCAGTTTTGGGGCAATAAGAAATGAGCAATAAATGCCTGTGTCAAAACTGACAATGCCTACATCCCAGGAATGAATATATATTTGTTAATGTTTTCTATTTTTAGAAAGTTAAATATAATTTAAATATTCAGTATTTGCTTTATAAGTTATGTTATATTTATTTTATTCACTTGTGTTTAGTGATTTGTTCATTGTGCTTTACAGAACAGGGAAGGATCAAGGAAGTGGAACTAATTGGAAAGCTCTTTCAAAGAGCCAGCACTGGCTTAGTGGATCTATTGGCTTCCACCTGTGCTGAATTATTCTCTGACTTAATAAAGGTTAGTAATTCATCCTTGGGTGCATTAACTAATTACACAACATAGCAGTGCTTGTGTTTGGATTTAGCTTTCTAATCTCAATTCCATTATAGCCAATGAAACTGAATTCTGTAAGCAGACAACAACGTGCAAACACAATTGTATTATGCATGAAAGCAAGTGAGAATTTCTGTTTTATCTCCAACCAAATCAATGTGTTTTATTTTCTATTGATATTTCCAAACAGTTTTTTTTTCTGAATGCTGTTGTCAAAATTCTGCGGTAAATCATGTTAAGCATTTTAGTCCAGAATGACATTGCCCAGATTTTGCTGGAACAGTCTTCTGATCTGCACTGTGGACTGGATTTTCATACTCATCCTTCTGCTCTGGTCACTTGTTTGAGCTTTGTGTTGTTAATGTGGCATCCTGAACCTTGGTAAATGATTAGAGCCAACAGATTTAACTCTGAGATTTAAGGATAAAACAAGAAAAAGCAAACACTGGGGAGCAAAACAGTGCAAACCCAGGTCAAAGTAGATCCACAAAGAGCAAGGAGGATAAAGGGGAAAAGGGTACAAAAAAGGAGTAGGAAATAGTACCTTAAAATCATTAAAAATCCATAAGAGAAGATTTGCAACTTGTACAGGTAAAACTCTATGATTTCAACTTTTCTTTTTCTGAGCCTGCAAACTTGAGTGGAACATCAGGATTATAAACTACCTGATAAAACATCCTTGAAGTGACAGTCCAGACTTGACATGGAGAGTTTAAATTGTATTCATAATGCAGTCAGGCATGGATAAAGATACGGAAGACCAACCAGTGGGGGTATGGTATGTCATTGCTGCAAGTTGGAATCTCCAAATACACTCAAGGTATCGAAGTGGCCTCCCAAGATCTTTCCTGTAGGTCCATTATCAATCATTGTGACAAATGTATGGACAAGTGATTTATACTGATTGACAGCTATTTGAAATGCTTTGAAGTAAAGCATGTGGGGTTCATGTACCAGAATATGATTATGGCATTAAGATCTATCTTTGCTATACGGGCTTCCAGAAGAAGATCATATCAGATATTCATTTGCAATTTTGATTATTTCAGTTTTAACAATTTATGAAAAGTAATAGAATAAAGCAAATTTCATTTCACTTTGCAGTCCATCATTAAGGAGGCATTGAAGAAACAGGTCACGGAAGATCAGTTGTACATCACTTTGAAATATCAATTTGCTATATTTCTTCTATGCTTTTGAACAACATCACAGTCCACAATCTAGTGCAAACACTGGTTCTCAGAAGGTTCAGAACAAGGTTGAGTTTTATTGAGCTGAATTTGGAACAGAAGGTGGAGGAATGCCAATTCAAACATCATGACACAAGCTGCAAGGAGAAGAGATTCAACCTAATAGAACATAGAATAGTACAGCACAGGAACACAGGGACAGGCCTTTTGTCTGTGCTGAACATGATGCCTAATTAAACTAAAGCTCATCTACTTGTACATGATTAGTATTCCTCCATTCCCTTCATAGTCATGTATCAATCTAAAAGTCTCTTTGATGCCACTATCGTATCTGCTTCTACCATTAACCCTGGCAGCCCATTCCAGGCATCTACCACTCTCTGCATAAAAAAAACATGCTCCACTTATCCCCTTTAAACTTTCCCACTCTCACCTTGAATGCATGTCCTCTGGTATTTGACATTTCTATCCTGGGAAAAAGATTTTGACTGTCAGCCTTAACTATGCTCCTCATAATTTTATGAATGTCTGTCAGGTCTCCCCTCTGTTTATTCTAGAGTGTTGGAAGAAATGTAAATAAACAATCCAACCTCTCTTTAGAGTTCATACCCTCTAAGAGATCTTAGAGATTTTGGTCATGAGACTTCCCAGTAGATCAAACAAGAGAAAGTGAGATATTGGGGGAATAGTAGAGGTGTGCAGTACTCAGAGTTATGGGTTACAGACAGAAAAGTAGAGCCTAAGGCCAAGATCAGACTAACCATGAAGATGGGTAAAATATTCAGAAAATCCATGTAGATCATTAACTCTTAGTGGATGATAGCAGTGAAGATTGTGGGATTGAAGTGAACCGGACACAGTTTCAAGTCGAACTAACAAATAATATTTTCAATTGGAGTGAAGCTGAGACATAATTAATGACTCCAGAATGGATGGAACTTGATACCAATCTGGTGAATCTACAAATTCACTAAAAATAACACCGGAGCTATTATAAAAAAACACAGGGAATGTGAAAATTTGTGGCTCAATTACATTTTAGCATTTGTAAATATGTTCAACAGTTTAGGTTTTCTTAAAGGAATCAGCAACACAGTGGTGCTGCATATAGTGAAGCTATCTCACAGCTCCAGCGGTTTGATCCTGATCTCTGTGTAGGGTTTGCATGTTCTCCCTGTGACAGCATGGGTTAGTGTAGGTGCTCGGGTTTCTAAACACATCCCATAGTCATGCTGGTTGGTAAATTGCCGCCAGCATAGGGGTCTAGTGGGAGAATTTGGAAATGTTAGTGGGCAGGTAAAAGACAATAGGTTACCAGAAAAAAGTACAGAGTCAATGGATAGAAAGATCTCCATTTGAAGCTGCAAGGAAACATGAAAAAAGTGTTTTATATCAGCTGTGAGTCACTTTGTTGTTATAAAGCTGGGAGTTGTTTTAGGTTTGTATCATGTGATTACCTGCTGTTCAGGCTGCACTAATGTTGAAAGAATGTTCCAGACACCTGTGGAGAGCTCTTGAATAAACCACACACACCTTGTCTGAGCAATTCCCACCCCATATTTATCAGTCTGTACATTCTGCAATGGACTTTCCAAGAAGTTAAGAACTCAGTGAACCTGCATATTTTATATTAATGAAAGCCATCAAGAAATCATGAAAACTAAACAATTGTTAAGGATAAATACATGGCTGCAAGGAATAATTAATTTAGTTTAACATTAACTGAATCAGTGTTTAGAATATCAAGCAACAGTGACATCAAACCTGCAAGAACTGAAATATTACCCAAAAGCCATGGATTAACACTAGTAATGATTTTGTAGGTATGTTTTCTTATTATCATTAATTACTACTTATGTATGAAATGATCTGTCTGAAGTGCACACAAACAAAAGCTTTTTACTGTATCTCAATACATGTCACAATAATAAACCAATACCGATAAAATTATCTCTCTCAGATTTCCTGTTGGATAAATTATTAGCTCTACTTTTGCAAAAGCTGCCATTCCAAGCATCCTGCATACACCGAAAATTGCAAATAGACCCAAGTTCAGCAGTGGAAACTGCAGGAATTTCACAACCTACGTAGTGTTTGACCCTCACCAAATTTTATCAGTGCACCACAGAAAAGCATCCTATCCAGATGCATCATAGTTTGAATGGTCCCCTAGTACTATAAAATGGACTCTTGACCTCACAATATATCTCCTTATGGCCTTGCATCTTATTGTCTGCCTGTATTGAACTTTTTCTGTCACTGTAACACTTTATTCTGCATTCTGTTATTCTTTCCCTTGTACTACCTCAATGCCCTATTCTAATGATATGATCTGTATGGATGGCATGCAAAACAATGTTTTTCACTGTACCTCAGTATATACAATAATAAACTCATTTCCCATTTAATTTAGCAATTTACTTCATTTCCCACATTCCAAACTCACACTTCATGGCCGTGCCTCAGTGGTGAAGTTCATGTGCTGATAAAACTTACCCACAGAATGAGTGAATGGCAGGAAAAGGCAGGAAAATGGTGCTCAGACCAAGACCAGATTGATCATGATCTAATTGAATACCGGAACAGGCTCAATGGTTCATATTGCCTGCTCCTGCTCTCATTTCATTTGTTCCAGGGAAATCGTGGAGTTTTATTGATATTGTGAAACTACTGAGCAAGGCCACATTCAATGACAGGGATACAGCCAGCTACACTCATTTTTGCACCAAGCTATGTGTATATGTCTTCCAGAGGTACACTATGAGACAGATGATTAACACTTATGCGAGGTGACAAAGATAAACTGCATGAAAACACATTGAGGGAAGCATGTGAAAATCAGACCCACGCCTTTAGATGCAGTTCTGGGGTAACACAGTAAACTTACAGACAAGTAAACAAGTCCACATGGCATGTACCCATTTGAAAAGACTGCAATGAAAGGGTCCAATATCACAGCATCAAGTGGTTCACAAAGCAGCACATGAAATGTGGAATTCTTCAAAACATTTCAAAGAACCCTCCATTATCACACTGAATTCAGAATGGATAATCCCAAAACTAGAGAAGAAACAGAGCAGACCTAGTTGGCACAATAACAAAATGAGCTCTCCTGGAAATTCCTGGGCATTATCCAAACTACTAGTAGAAACCACTCTAATATCTGCAAGACGTTACAACAAAGTGATATTAATCCTCACAGAATGCTTATTTTAATGAACAACAATGGCTGCTTTGTTATGTTACTGATCTGCTGTGTTTGCTCTTTAATAAGATTCTGTGTATTTCCTCTTTAAGACTGTGTATAATTCTGAACATGCCCTGTATCTTGGGTATGATAATGAAGAAGGTGGGCATCATTTACATTGTGTTTCCTAGTGAATCTTTTTAATTAACCATGCAAAAATGAGAGGAAAACTGTTGCAATGTCCAATATCAAAGGCACATTTCATGTTTTTGGAAATTATGCAGGATCGCAATCAAGATTTTGAATAAGTTTCCCAGTGTTGCAGATGGGAGAGCCTATTGCTTAGTTCAAGGCCTGTTGGATAATTGAATTGGATTAACATTGTGAAGTCAGTGGGTGGTAGAGGTGGTAGAGGGTGGCCTGCACAGAAACAGGCCTTTAGGGCCATGAAGTCCACACCAATCATCAACCACCCATTTATACTAATCTTACGTTTATCCCTTTTCTATTCAAGAAATTCTCCCCACATTCCCATCAACTCCCCCCAGATTCTACCACTCACCTACAGGCTAGAGGCAGTTTACAGTGGCCAGCTAACTTGCCTGCCTGTCTTTGGAATGTTGAAGAAACCAGAGCACCTCAAAGAAATACATACAGTCACAGGGAGAACATGCAAACTCCACACTGACAGTACCTGAAGTCAGGATCGAACCGGGGTCTCTGGCATTCTGAGGCAGCAGCTTTACTAGCTGCACCACTGTGCTGCCTGTAAAATGCCATCCAAAGTGTCTCTCATTGTCCTAGAGTAGATATCTGCATTAAATCCTAAACTGGCAAGATGGTATCATTAACTTATACTTAACACATCTCTTTGTGTCAAATCTTGAATGATAATTTAAGGTGCGGGCTAAAGGTATAATAACATTTTGAAAAACCATATTGACTTTCATGTGAAGTTTCATAATTTTGAGTAAAGCAGGGATGTGAAACCGACATTATGTTCTCGTCTGCATTTACATTCATTAACCATTCAGTGAGATACAGTGTACCAGGAGAGCTTTCCCACTTAGCAAAGCTAATATTCAAATACAACACTAAAGATTTAGCTATCTGTATCTGCATAATTCAGTGACCCAAAAATTAAACTTGGAAGAGTTATCAACATATAGTTCCACTGTAAATCATGGTGTTGTGGCATAACTGATAAGACTTTGTTACAATAACTGGACAATTTTCAAGCTAAATATTTCTTTTCAAAAAGCTGTTGGTTTATCAAAACACAAAATGAGATGAATCCAAAATGTTTCCTCATTCAAGAATCCATGGAGTAAATGACTCAATGGATAAATCATGCAATCTAGCTTTGAGCCTGGGACATTCTTCATTTCTTGCAGTTCCTTGATCGAAACTGCAGGGACAGTGGTCACAAGACATAAAATGTGTACTTAGCTTGTCAGTTGTGTATCGGTCTCAGTGGCAATGTGGACGGTGGGTATAATTGCTGTGATTCGTGACAAAACAGTTACTCGTAACACAGCTATTGAGGATAGGTTCTGCAGGGGATGGAATTGAAGTGAGCACTTGAAACTGACACACTCCATCGATTGCTATATTGGATAAGTTTGCATGCATTGACGTGGTTGGAACCACTTAGAGTTTGGATTTTATGCACTGTATTCATGTTGCATTTCTATTACTTGAATTTCTCAATGCAACAAAGCACATTTTTATAATGTTTGAGGCAGTGCAACATGCATTTTCTTCTAGGTAAAATAGCAATCACTGCTCAAAATGCTTGTTACTTTTCTTGCATTCCTTTATTTTTCTAACTTCTTCTGTTTCCTCCAGTTTATTTATTTTAATTTTCTCCTAGTCATTGATATTTGACAAGATTTTCATCTAGATATCCTGTTTAAGCTATTTGGGCGCACCTTTACTGCTATATTACAATCCAAGACTCCAGTGATTTGTGAACATTTTGATTTATAAACTGGTGTGTACATTTAAAAACTTCACTGGATTCCAGAGGCAATCCCAGTAATAGCTCCACTAAGCAGACAATTTGTTCAACTGCAGATTCATTCTTTACAAATCCAAACTGAAAATTAGATAGTTCATGTAACAATTTAGATTAGGCTTGGTTAATATGCATGATACTTAGGCAGCATTGAATCTTATTCAATCAGATTTGTGCATGCCAGTTTTAGGCAAATTAATTATTATGATTATTTTAATAGGTTTGATGTAACTTGGGGCTAAGTCATACAGTTGCACTATTCCTATGATGTGCAACAGAACCTTTTTATTCTTGTAAATACATTGTAACTGTCCTGTTAATGAGTTGATAATTAAATTTATGCTTGGGAATTTACAGAATAATAGATGTGAAGATTTCTTGTTTGTTTTCAAATAATTCCTATAAAACAATGTATTTTGTTTTTTTAGTTTCTCAGATATTCTCCCCTTTCCTTTCTATAATCTCCTCCAATCCCAAAAGACATCTACATTCCTGCACGATTAATCATCCCACCTCTTCGTCATGCCTTGGAATGCCAATGCCCAGTATTCTGGAATTCTCTTCCCAAATCTCTCTGCTTCTCTCATTCCTCTTCCTCCATTTCATGCCTTAAAAGCTGCCAAGATTTTGCCTATCTGCCTGAACATGTTCTCTTGCGTTCAGATGTCATGTTTGCTTGCTATGAGTTCCTGTTTGCATTGATAGTGTCAACCCAAGCCAGTTGGTGACATCTTCTGCCTTGCTGCAGCTGGTCTTGAAGTACACCCAGGCAGGGTGATCTTCCACTCACTTCCCAGCCTTTGTTCAATGAACAGGAGGAATTGGTGCCAGGAGAAAAAAATAAGTTATTACTCTGAAGTTAAGTTTTAGTATGGATTACTAATATAACATTCTTACTTTTTTAATATCTTTATTTTTTATAACAGCTGTCAATTGTTACTCTGGGGCTGGGTCTCTGTCAACCTGTCAAAGTCTTTATATAAGTGCAGCTGGCTGCCTGAACTGCATTGCATCCCGCCAAGGGCTGCAAGCTACAGTGGGGCAAACAATGGCATAGATGGTGTGGGTGGCAGACATCCTGGGGCAACTGCTGTAGTCCCTGTGATGAGTTTTTTGTCACAATAAGTCTATACTTCAGTTTATACTTAATCTATATCATATTTTCTCTATCTGTTTTAAGACTCTGTCACTTAATGATAAATGAGCTGGCAAAAATAAGCATTTTACTTGGAAGCACCATTTTCAATCATAGTTGAGGAAGCAAAGCACGCCTTGCTCTGTTTTCTGAGCATCTTTTCAGGCTTAGTGCTTGGTCCTATAATTCAGAAATGTATTTCTGTGCCTGCTGGGTAATGCCATTGTAAAACAAAACTGTTGTCTCATTATCCAGCACTGTCAAGCCTCAACTAATAAACTCAAACATTTCTGCAAATTTCATTCAGCAATGGCTGGCTAGTTCTAATGGTTCCTGACAGTAGGCTCTATTATTTCAGTTCAACAGTGGCTAAGGCTGAGACTGAAGACTATCACTCATCAGCAGGCAAATCAAGACCTTTACCTGAATCTCAGTCTAAGGCTCTATCTTTCTCATCTAAAATGGATCATCGTTTCTGTTTCCCTGCCTTTAAATACAAGGCTGATTTTACAAAGGTGTATAAATTTGATTATTAATTCACCAAGTTTATTGATGACACAAAGCTACTTATGGGCTGCAACTGATTACCCAGTGAAAGAAATGTTATTCTTTATCCTTCTACTGCACTCACAGAAACAGCAACCTAAATGCCAATTTTGAAAAGGAAAAAATCAAGCTGACCCTCTGCAGTGCAATTAATTTTTATGACTCTGAATGCAGCACTATTTATCCAGGTAAATTAAACTTAAAGGGTATCAGAAATATTGAAAGCTCACATATGACTGGTTGGTGGATGGTGTTTAAACAACAGCAGACAAGATGATTAATTATTGCACTGCTGTAGCAAGGCACGATGGATAGTGATTTATTACTGTGACTCATTACAAGAAGAAGCGCAAGAACAGGCACATTCAGAGACATGGCTCAGTCTCCTCATTGCATTTGCCACTTGTGATTTGTGGCACATCGGATTCCTTCAGGAACAGCTGCAAATTGATTCGATTTCTAACCACATCAATGGAGATGCACAGAAGACTGGGGGAAGGAAAATAAAAGAAGGTGGTGGCACCTTTGATGCTAAAGGTTGCTGGGGAGTGGTGGTGATCAGTCTGAATTGTCACATCACTCCCACCCGATGTCTCACATGCAACAGATCACAAACTTCTCCCCACCTACCTCAGAGTCTCAATCCCACACATTGCATCTGTGCTGCTAATTCCTTGCGGTTCTCAGTATACCCTGCTGGATAGTAAATAAAAACTAGGTTTGTCCCTGCCCACAGTACTAGTAGCCCTAAAGCCTCCCAGACCAGTTTGCCCAATAGTCATTGTCCTACTGGGAGACCAGTACTAACATAGCAATTTCTGAGACACAGATTCTGAAAGAGATCAGACAACATACCATTTATCAAACTATTAAAGGAATATAGTTTACTTAGCAGGTGGTTTAGGAGTGTATCAAGAACTATCTGTCTTGAACTCAGTATTTGTAGGTTTAAAGGTAACCCGTCAAACCATCTGGAATGCACAAAGAGGAACAGAGGGTGTTGGAGAGCTCAAAACTGGCCAAAGAATATGGTAAGATCAGAGCATTGGAGGTCACACTAAAACTAACAACAGATCATCGCAAACATTTTTGGTTTCACTTCCCACCCTGTAACTGGTCTCATAGGCCATCTGGCTGATGGTTGCGGGAGAACCGCAGACTATGGGATTGGTTATGGCAAACGACGGGAACGGTGATAACCTGAAGGGCAGGTTAGCAGTTGGGGTTGATGGAGTGGGAAGAGGAAGGTGAAAATGGAGGCACAAAAATCTGGGAAATGAGACTGGTCAGCAAACAGGCCTCAATTGTTAATGAAATCTGGTGTCACAATGTTGATCCAGATCAAAGTCACAGAGAACCCAAATGCGGCACACCAATACAAGACTGGAGTCAGGATAC
>JARFYF010000104.1:34566546-34577337 GCA_030265395.1 Rhina ancylostomus
GTATCCTGACTCCAGTCTTGTATCAGTGTGCTGCATTTGGGTTCTCTGTGAGTTTGCTCCGGATCAACATTGTGACAGTAACACCATTGCCAAGAGCTGTAATACTTCACGGAGACAATGTCATCCACTGCGACAGTGGACCAACTCCATATCGCATTAATCGCATTTCAGATACCTTGTTTTTGCCGTATAGATACAAGCTCAAACTGGAAAGCATCAACACCCTTTCAAGGGGAGCTGATAGGGTCAAATGCAGATAACTGCAGTCTTCTAGCAGAACATGTCAAATCTTATTAACTTCAGTTAATGAAGTTATTGCAATTTGATAAAAGCAAACAACTACTGTCAGATTTCCAATTTAATTTAGAGCATACCAATTAATCTGTGACACTTTGATCTCATGATTCTGAGATGGCATAATGATATGAATGATTGGCAGAAGTGAGAGCTGAAACATCTATATGCAAGACGTTGACAAGGATATGGTAAATTAACTGTACTGGCGAGTTTAGTCCTTTACCAGCATATAAAGTGAATGACTATCAAAAGGCTGCAGAGAGTGAAAAAATGAAATATGGAAACACACAACAAGTCAAGTAGCATCTGTGGATATCTTCATATCAATTTCAGGTCGAGATTCTGCATCAGAACTGGGAACAGTGCAGGGAGCCATGGACAGATAAGTCACAATGGGAGTGGGATGAAGAATTAAAGTGACAGGCAACTGAAAGCTCAGAGATAAACTTAACTAGTTAACACAAGTACTCCACAGAGTAATTACCTAATCTACTTTTGATTTTCCCAATGGGACGAGGCCAGCCACAGTTGTATTGAACATGGAAGGCCTAAAAGAAAGGGAACATTGTTTCTGACAAATTGATATTCATGTTAGTGTACTGCCTTGGTAGTATGTATATTCTAGTAAAACATCTTCATCAGTGACCTAGTGTATAACATTAAGCATAGCATCTCCTTTCTGATATTACTTATCTAATTCTACATCCATGAGGCAGAAACAAATGAGCTGTGGACATGCCTTTATTGTGGGAGGGGTGTTTCAAATCTGGTATATGAGTTACTTGAACATTTTGGTCACAGATATTCAGCTCCCTAG
This sequence comes from Rhina ancylostomus, assembly GCA_030265395.1. Taxonomy (NCBI): domain Eukaryota; kingdom Metazoa; phylum Chordata; class Chondrichthyes; order Rhinopristiformes; family Rhinidae; genus Rhina; species Rhina ancylostomus. The sequence goes on from JARFYF010000104.1 coordinate 34,567,661, forward strand.
CATGGAAACTCTATGCAAACAGTTCATTTAGGGAAAATAAGCGATAGGAAGTGAGAAATCTCATGAAAGCTCAGTTCTCAGTCAGCATACCTTGGATAATAATGGAATATTGTGGATCTTTTCTGAAGGTTATAGTGAAACTATCCCCCATGCTTATTTGCTGAAGTACAAAACTAGTCTACCACTGTGGTCTCTGGAGAGATTCCATTCAGTTATGCTGGAGCAGTTGGTTCTGCCCAGTTTTGTACTCATTTAGGAATGGGAAAGTAAATGAAAGGACTGCTGGAGCTTTATTTCTATCAAAAGTAGCAACATTATGTTTTTAGGCTTCTGGGATTCCACAGTAAACAACAGCAATGCATTTATCATTGCACCAATAAATGGTGGTCAAAAGATTGCTTACAAAAGAATAGTTAACTAATGTCATCTTACTTTTTTCTGTATAAGTACTACACTGGAGTTATCCTTACAGTGAATTTGAATAATTTTACATAGATAAGCAAACTAACTGCAAATCTGTAGCTTGCTGAAAGTGGCAACACAAGTGGATAGGGTGGTAAGGAATGTATACAGCATGCTTGCTTTCATCAGTCATCACACTGAGTATAAAAGTTGGGAAATCATCTTGCAGGCACAAGAGACTGAGGAGCTGGGATCTGGAGCAAAAAAACAAACTGCCGGAGGAACTCAGTGGATCAGGCAGCATCTGTGGAGGCAAAGGAATAGTTGATGTTTCAGGTTGAGAACCTGCATCAGGATTGAGAGTGTATAGGGGAGATATCTAGTATAAAGAGGTGAGGAGGAGGGATGTGACAGGAGCCGGCAAGCGATGAAGCTATGTTGCGACTGTATAAAACTTTGGTGAGGTCTCATTTGGAGTATTGTGGACAGTTCTTGTCACCGCATTACAGATAGGGTGCAGAGGCTTTTGAGAATCTGCAGAGGGGATTCACCAGGATGTTGCCATGATTAGAGAGTATTAGCTGTAAGGAGAGGCTTCACAAACTTGGATTGTTTTCTCTGGAACATCGGAGGCTGAGGGTCGACTTGACAGAAGTACATAAAATTATGAGAGGCATAGATAGGGTAGATAGTCAGAATCTTTGTTCCAGGGTGGAATTGTCCAGTGCTAGACATCTGATTTAAGGTGAGAAGGAGATGTGTGGAGCTGTGGCAAGTTTTTTTTACACAGAAAATGGTAGGTGCCTGGAACAGGCTGCCAGGGGAGATGGTGGATATAGATAGAACAGCAATGTTTAAGAGGCATTTAGAGAGGCAGGGAATAGAGGGATACAGACCATGGTCAGGCAGATGGGATTAGTTTAATTTGATATCATAGATGGCACAGACATGGTGTTCCTGCACTGTGCTGTTCTATGATTTATGTTCTATGTTCAAGGTCAGTGCTTTCTTCCAAGCCAACATCTCCAATACTGAAGCCCTGGTTGCACTCTGATAGCTATGTAGGGCAGGCCATGTTGTTTGCTTACCTGACACCAGGCTCCTAAAACAGACACTGTTTTCCAAGCTCTGCCCTGCAAAGAGGTTACCAGGCAGACAGGAAAAAGATTCAAGGTTAACCTCAGTACTAAGAGAGGATATCCTAGAAGACTCTTCAAAGGAGGTCATATGGGTAGAGATTAGGAATAAAAAGGGTGTTGTCACTTTGCTGGGGGTGTATTACAGACTTCCCTATAGTCAACATAAGATAAGCAAAGATATTTATTTATTAGTCACATGTCCATCGAAATGCACAGTGAAATGCATCTTTTTGCATTACTGAGAATGTGCTGGGGGCACGCCCACAAGTGTCGCCACTCTTTTGGTGCCAAGATGCCCACAGTTCCTAACCTGTAAGTCTTTGGAATGTAGGAGGAAACCAGAGCACCCAGAGGAAACCCACGCAGACATGGGGAGAACATATAAACTCCTTACAGACAGTATCAGGAATTGAACCCAGGTTGCTGGTGCTATAATAGCATTACGCTAACTGCTACGCTACTGTGCCACCCACATGAGGTAGAGGAACAGATATGTAGACAGATATGGTAGAGAGATGCAATAAAAATAGGGTTACAGAATAGAGGATTTTAATTTCCTGAATATTAACTAGTACTGTCTGAGAGTAAAAGGCTCAGTGGGGGCAGAATTTTTGAGGTGAGTTTAAGAGAGCTTTTTGACAGAGTATGTCAAAGAACAATGAGGGATGGAGCATTATTGGACCTTATCTTAGGGAATAAAGCTGGTTAAGTGAAGGGAGTGTCAGTGGGAGAGCATTTTGAAAATAGTCCATATATTTCAAAGTGGTTATAGAAAAAGATAGGGATGGACCAGAAATAAATGTCTTAAATTGGGAGAAAGCCAATTTCATTAGGATAAGACAGGAGGCAGGCTAAGGTTGACTGGGAGCATTGACTTACAGGAAAGTCTACATCTGCACAGTGGGAGATATTCAAAGGAGAAGCAGGAAAAATTCAAGGCCAACGTGTTCCAGTAAAGGTAAAAGCCAGGGGTAATAAGTTCAGGAAGTTCAAGGAACCCAGGATGTTGAAGTTTATTGAGGGTTGGTTAAAAAGTAAAAAAGAAACTTATGGCTGGTACTGGACACTAAAGATGAACGAGGCCCATCTGGAGTACAAAAATTGGAGGAAGATGCTCCAGAAGGAAACTAGAAAGGCAAACAGACTCACAAATTATCACTAGAAGACAGGATTAATGTAACTACGAAGGTGTTCTATAAGTATATTTGGGGCAAAGGAATAACCAGGGAAAAAGTAAAGCCCCCCAAAGGGGGAAAATTGTATGTGGAGCCAGAAAGTATAAAAATGGTCCTAAATTAATACCTTTCATCAGTATTCATTGAGGGAACAGACTTTATAGTTGAAGGATTTAGTGAAGGGGAAGTTAATGGTCTAATGCAAGTCTCAATAATTAAGGTTTTTGATGACTTAATAGGCTTAAAGGTGGATAAATCCCTCGGGATCCATCCCAAGATGCTGTGGGAGACAAGGTTACAGATGGCTAGGGCTTTAACTGAGATTTTTAAATCTTTGCTGATCAGAATTGAAGATTTGGATGGACTCTTAGCAGTGTGGATGAACAGAGGAATCTTGGGGTCCACGTTCTTAGATCCCTCAAGGTTGTCACACAGGTTGATAGGGTTGTTAAGAAGGCGTGTGGAGTGTTGACCTTCATTAGTCTGGGTATTGAGTTCAAGAGCTGCGAGGTGATGTTGCAGCTCCATAGAACTCTGGTCAGACCACACTTGGAGTATTGTGTTCAGTTCTGGTCACCTCATTAAAGGAAGGATATGGAAGCTTTAGAGATGGTGCAGAAGAGATTTACCAGGATGTTGCCTGGATTGGAGACCATGTCTTATGAAGATAGGTTGAGTGAGCCAGCACCTTTCTCTTTGGAGAGAAGGAAGATAAGAGGTGACTTGATAGAGGTGTACAAGATGATAAGAGGCATAGGTCAAGTGAACAGTCAGAGACTTTTTCCCAGTGTGACAATGGCAAGCATGAGGGGACATAATTTTAAGGTGATAGGAGGAAGGTATAAAGGGGGATGTCAGGGGTAAGTTTTTACACAGAGAGTGGTAGGTGCATGGAACACACTGCCTGTAGAGGTTGTGGGGGGAGACACATTAGGAAAATTTAAGAGACTTTTAGACACATGAATGATAGATAAATGGAGGGCTATGTAGGAGGGAAGGGTTAGATAGATCTTAGAGCAGGATAAAATGTCAGCATAACATTGTGGGCTGAAGGGCCTGTAATGTGCTGTTATGTTCTATGTTGTAAGTGCCTTCAGTGTTTCCCTGAGAAATTCCCACAGTTTGTCATTATCTGCTGCATGCAAACACTCTGGCAATCGTTAGGATGTGAGCTTTGCCTGCATCCAGCAGCAGAAGATGGCAGCACAGGAGGAACAAGTCAATAGGTGGCGATGATGCAGAGGTCTCTCTGGAGCTATTGGAGACACAAGTTGCTGCAGATGATGGCATCTGGAGCAACAAACAATCTGCTGGAGCTACTCAGTGGGCCAAGCAACATCCTTGGGGGGGGGGAGAGGAATTGTCAATGTTTCAGGTCGAAACCCTGCATCAGGACTCACCAGGCAAAAGTGAGAAGTGTATTCTCATGCTGTCCTGATGTAGGGTTTTCACCCAAAACATTAACAGTTTCTTTCCTCCCACAGATGCTGCTCGACCCCCTGAGTTCCTGCAGAAGGTTGTTTATATCTCCAGCAATCTCTTTGGATCATGCCTTACAAATATATGGTTTACATGGAGTCCCCATTTTAATTACTTAGAGCATAAACAATGAGGCATTCTGCACCCAAATATAAAAGGACCGTGTATCAATTAAACTTCGAGTTATGAATGGCATGTTGTCATTGTTCCAAATTAGTGCTTTGCAATGACCATTTGCATTAAATGGATGTCTCACCATTTCATGTTAATAGTCAATGGCTTTTCCACTGCCCTTTCCCCCAGCAGTAACATCTGGGGATCAACATAGTCCAGAAAATAGCCTGGAACAAGAATTTAATTCAAGTGGTTGCAGATGTTTGCTCCTTTGGAGTGGAAAATAACTGCAAAGAATTGGCCAACCACCATCTCAACTCCAACTCCCCAATTCAAGCACCTAACCACATTCTCTTCCTACCTTTCTACACAGAATTCTTCTGCTGCAGACTTCCCCACTGAAAGATTTAACAGAGTTATTCCGTAAATCTGTAATCCTGTGTTTCCTGTCCAGAACTCCTTACCCCAGCACTCGGTAAACTGGCACAATGAGAGAATCCCAGATTGCAAGTTGGATGAAAAGCTACCTGATTTAATTCAGTCCCTGCACTGTCCATGTTTATGGATCCTGTTATCCTGCTAACCATTTGTAATGGAGCCATTGACATACATGCAACCTTCTGATGCCTCCCATGACTATGGGAGTAGGGATAATGGGTGAGTTCCTAAATAAGGATGGAGGGAATCTTTCCACTGACCTATAAAGCAAAGAGCAGTAAACATCTATGAGATTACAGAATCCCCTTATTGCCTGTAACTTTTCTGGAAATGAAATTGTAGGCTATTTTTGCAAATTGGAACCTGGATACAGCTACAAACAAACAGTCATTTGCCATACCTCTATTGTGCCTCTAGCTTGCGTAAATTCAATCTCTGTACCCTCAATGGTAGATGAAGTGAAGGTGACCAGTATGTGTGACATTGCTTGTGGAACACACCATCCAGGTTTCCAATAGCTTCACTACACTGACATCCAACCTGCTTAGGAAGGTAATGTCTCAGTAATTGTATGTTGTCCTACTCAGCAGCTCTGCTTCAGATCAGTACAAGGTCATAATCCTCATACACAGAGATCAGCTTCACATCCTGTGCCTACTCCATGAACCTTTCCCTTTATGTCAGTGTATAAGGAGGCTCCCATTTCAACTAGTTTCAAAGAACAAAAGTCTGTGGCCCAGAAATTCATTGGTACCAGGGGAAACTCAGTCTTAGGAAACTTAGAGACAAGGCTGTTTGGTTCATGTGCCTGGCATAATAAAATTCAGCAGCATCTGAGGCCCAGGGCATAAGGTGCTACCATAACGCCTTTACGCACTTCACTTTGGATTGCACTATTTTGGGTAAGTCAGTAAAAGAGTGGAGGCTGGGTCCATGAGGATAGCAGAGCAGAGAGGGTCAGTGTTGGAGATTCAGAATCTATTCAGGGCTTCAGTCATGGTTTGATGGTAGGAATGTGGTTTTGGGCAAGTGCCAGGATTGGATTGGGGAGTAGGGCTATTGTCAGGGGTGCAAAGGAGATTCAAAGGGAATCAGTTAATGAAGAGGTCAGAGTCGGAGGCAATTGGAGAGTCAGAAGTGTTTGAGGATTCAGGGGTCAGGATTAGCAGGTGAGATCAGTATGGAGCATTGGGTTGTTTCCACGATGGAGAGTGAGAGGAAGGACAGGACATAAGTAAGCAAACCTAATTGAGTGGAGTTCTTAGTTAGCCCGTGTCTTGGATTTTGTCAGGGAGCAGCACTAGTTCTGCTAGTTTGTTCTGAAAGTGCCCAACGACAGATGCATCCCAAATTGATGTGATCTGATTTCTCAGGCAAAAGTCTGAAGGAACATTGCCTTGGGAATAATATAATTTCATGCATGTCTGATGTGGAAATCACCTTACTGGCACCGGCATGATTTGTACTTGAAGTGCTTGATTGCATTTTCATGATGGCACAAATCAACCAGGAAATGGTCATAATCACATTCCACATCAGAAATAATCAATTTTCACATGTACAGCTCTCACATATGCAGATGTCTCTTGTGTATTACTTAGCTTATATCAACTCTTTATAACAGCAAATTGTCTTCCCCATCAAAAGCATGCTCATGTCGCCAACATCCATTTGTTCTAATCTATAAATTGGATTTTTATCTCTTGGTTGTCACACATTTCCTCAACAACTGCATACTCGATAATTTCATTAGCAAACCATTCAATAATTCCAGCAGTTCAGTGGCTCGTCACCAATTGGAAACCTCCCTGTTTCCATCTCCACAGATACTGTTTCCTCCCTACAGATGCCACCCGACCTGCTGAGGATCCTCAGCATTTAATGCTTTAATTTATTTGACGCATTAATAAATTAGGGAACAATGGAGAATATCCAGTGAAGTGTACATTTTTAAAATATCCATTTTCAAAAACTGTATGCTAATTTTTGGCATTATGTTTCTGAAATTTCATTGAAACTTTACCTACACTGGAAACAAATTCTTCCATTTGCAAAAATAGAATGGTAATACCCTGCATGGTAAGCTTTTTTATATTAATTTTTAACTGAGCATTCACTGAAAAATATGTTAATAATGATCTTATTCAAACTGGAGAGTTGATAAACATCCAAATTCAAGGAGAAACGTATAGTAATAAGGAATTGGAAAGATTGAATAATTATAATGTGAAAGAACTATAGAGATGCATCCAAGACAATTGAAAAAATTATGTAGAGAATCTCTGGCGTATTACATAAGTGTATTTTGTGCTCTCTGAATTGAGTCATACTACTGGAAGATGAGAAGTAACACTGGTTTCCTTTTATTGTAAAAAGGATGAAGATCTTAGAAATTATGGTGTGTTAGTTTGAAAATGATAATAAGGAGAAGAATGGAATTTGTTGTAACAGGAACATTCAAGCCTATCAAAATGAAGAGAAGCAACTCCAAGTGAACTAAAAATTTTGAGAAGCAGGTCAAATTTAACAAATTTCTTGAAATGTTTTGAAGATCTAACAGATGGCGAATGAATAGCAATGCTGCAGAGTTTGCATATTTTGAATTTCATAAGGAGCAGGTGGCTGGAGAGATTATACATGTGTTGGAGGCTCAGCAGAGTATGTACAATGCCAGTGCTGTTTTTTTTATTTGCTACGTACTGAGTTGGTGCTTGGACACCTTCCAAACCTGAGTCTCTGAGATGGGTATCATTTCAAGAAAAGAATGAACAAACCAAGCCTATTGCGGCAGGACTAACATTCATCAGGTTGACACCTATGGAGTCCTTCGTGACTTGTGAATGTTGTAAAGTGGGAAATGCATTTTCTTCTGCCTCCTGTTGTGCTAAATAGGGGAGCAACAGTGCAAAAGTTAAAGGAAATGATTGCAAATCGGCAAGAGGGATTGCACTCGTCACAAGGGGTTGACAGAACAAACAGCTGATTTGACTGCTGGTAATAGGATAATTGGCAGGTCTCAGCCAATGAACATGGTATAAATAAAGGCCATGTACTTATAATACATGAGAATTTTTGTTATGAATGTTGAGATAATACAGATTAAATAACAAGAGAAGTACTTGGAATTTACAAATCCAATAGCAATCAGTCACTTTTTCTAAGAGAAAGCCAGATATTCCATTTAGGAACAAGGTCAAAATAAATGTTGGTGAGCTGTATCAGTACCAATTTGCTCAACAGCCCATCCCCAATTAAGTCAGAACATGACATGCCCTGTAAGCCTTGTCATGCCTTGCCATGTATCAAAGCTGTTGAAGTTTTTAAAAAGACAACTAAAATTAAATAATTCATTTTTTTAACATTGATAACTTGATTACACATAAATGTAAAAATATAAAAATAAAATTAATTAAACATTTTGACATAATATTAATAAATAGTTAAAAGATGTAACTTAGCTTATTCTTACCTTTCTTCCCTGTGGCCTTATAATCCCCATTTAAGTGCACTAGTGTTAGACAAAGGGCTCTGCTCCAATGTTGGGGAATGCTGTGTGCAAGACATCAATATCAGTATGAAGAGCCTTTAATTGACATCTCATGGGCAACCTCAGCAGGCTGTGACCCTACTTTCTTTGTTAGAGTTCAACAAGAGTTGTAGGTTACATCCAATTTATGTCAACAAGGGAGAAATGCATAGTGTGAACTTGTAACATCATTAGGTACACAATCAATGCAGGGAAACTTTGGGCATGTAGTGGCGAAGTACACATAGAGTGCCTGGTTTAATTTTCTGGTTGATGGGATTTTACCTGGAATTGATTGCTAACAGGAACTAACCTGGGTTAAATTGTTTTTATTTAATTTCCCTGTGAAAAGTGGGTGCTCTTTGGATCTGATTTCAATGCAATTGTTTTCCTGTAATAAACATGCATTAATTGTTTAGAAAAAATTCATTTAAAATGCATTTCTGGAGCAATATAAACTGTTTAACCTTACTTCTCAAATTTAATACAATACTAAAAAATATCTTCACTCTTTAGACAATCACATTCATAAAATGGTATCAGGAGCACTGTGGTTATGTTATTGGCTGAGTGTCCAAACACCTGGACCATTGATCCAAGAACTTGCATTTAAGCCCACCATAGCAGGTGGGGAATTCAAATTCAAATATTTAAATGGAACTGAAGTGGAAAACTGATCTCAGTTGTGGTAAAACTTACGGATTGTCAGAAAAACCCATCTTGTTCTCCAGTGCCCTTCAGGAAAGGAAATCAGCCATCTGTACCCACTCTTGAGTCGATGTGACTCTAGAGCCACCACTATAGATTCACAGAGTCATAGAGTAATACAGCACAGAAACAGGCCCAATGGCCGAACTCGTCCATGCCAACCAAGTCCCATTTGTCTGTGTTTGACCCACATCCTTCTTGAGCTTTTACTATCCAATATGTTTTACTCTTTGCTGCCTTCTCAGTTCAGGAATACTTAAAGAAGGACAATATATGTCAGCAAGATCAACATTGGATGAATGAATCTACTGGGTAATTTTTCTACTCAAATTCTACATTTCACCTTGGTATTATGCACTATAAAAGCATAAGGCTTTTCGTATTTTTAATGAAATTAGTTAGCTTATCCCAATTGCCAAGAATATGATACAATGGTTACATTTTTGTCTCTGGAGTAAAGCTTTTTGTCTTTGGGATCAAGCTGCAATCTGAACCCTGAACACATAACAGAGCCGGCATTATAATGTTGAAGAAGAATTGGGTTGCAGAGTTACACCAGCTCTAATACTAAAAATGATGCCTTTCCACCATCATTTCAATGTCCAAGAAACAAACTGACAGCATCTCAGATTGGTAGATGTTGAAACTCAGCCAGAAATCCCTGAACAGTTTGTAAACACAAGTCTTTCTGCCAGA
>JARFYF010000104.1:34598934-34617255 GCA_030265395.1 Rhina ancylostomus
TGTGACTAGGAGAGTTCTGCTGGAAAGAGTGGTGGAAACTGAGTCACTGACAGCATTTAAGAAGTGTCAAGACAAGCACTTAAATCATCTAAACATAGAAAGCTATGGACCAACTGCCAGAAGATGGGATTAATACAGATGGATGCCCATTGGTCTGCATAGACATGGTGGGCTAATTGGCCTATTTCCATGTTGTGTGATGCTATTAGCTGGAGGATGTGGTGGGATGTAGGGAGAAAGGAGGAAAATGAAGGGAGAGAAACCTCTACTATCTCTTCCTGCCCAAGGTGATTAAGAAGAGATCACCAGAGTGTACTTCCTATAACCCTGACCCCTGATCCCATTCACTGTCACTGACAGTGTCCACCAAGCCAAAAAAGTAAAGCTAACACAACATAAATGTGTGTCAAAAACAAGCTATATTCCAAGTAAAAGTCAATTACTCAGTATGCGTATATCTACAACACTACAGGAAGGATGTGGTAGCAGAAAAGATTCACCAGGATGCTGCCTGGAATGGATGATTGCAGTCATAAGGAGAGATTGCATAGGCTGGGATTATTCTCACTGGAACATAGGAGGCTAAGGGGTTACTTTATAGAGGTTTATGAAATTTGATGGACATGGATAAAATGGTCTTTTTCCCAGGACAAAGTAATCTAGAACTAGAAGGCACAGGTATAAGGTGAGAGGGGAGAAAGTTAAAGGAGATTTGAGGGGTAATTTTTTTACATGTGGAAGGTGGAGGTTATCTGGAACAAGCCAGAGGAGGTGGTAGAGGCACTTGGACAGGTACTTGGGTAGGAAAGGCATGTGGACAAATGGGATTAAGGTAGCCAGGCATCACAGTCAGTAAGGATGAGGTGGGCCGAAAGGGCCTGTTTCTATACTGAGTGATTTTTTGGCTGCTGACTCTCTCGTGCCTTTGCCTGAGTTCCTGCTCCTGCACTGGGTTACCTCAGTGATCAGGAGTGCTATGCAGATGGCTTGGAAGAAAACTTGCAACCAGATCCAAGTGTAGAAGGCCCAACTGTGGATTGCAGCACCCTACCTCAGACAGCAGCAAGGGCTGACTGGGTGGCAAGGAAAAGGAAAGATACTGGTGGAGTGGCAGGAGGTAAAGGACAATGATGCCTTTCTGTGAGACAATGGCATATTCTGCAAATTATGATTTATGAAATTGAGTGTGCATCTGAATCATCACTGCCAACTTACTACACTTGTCTGGACAGATTAGTTCTTTCATATCTGAAGTGAAAATGGAATCGGGGCCAAGGCTCTGGTGTGGAGCCAGAATGTTGGAGGCATGTGTGTTAGTTATAAGTAAGATGCATGTATACCATCCACAGTTTATAAATCTGTAAATATTCCCAGCTGAAGGAGAAGCTGAGATATGGAAAGGAATGTTGGGTAATGAGGAAAGAGTTTGTGCTTTGATATTTTAAACCTAGCATTGGTCATGATCCCAACAATGGCCATAAATGTCTCTTCCAAGGGTTTAGGAGCTTAATTAGGTGCAGATGCTCCCACTTGTTTCTCACTTTGTTCTGCAAGACAGAAGTGTATTGTAGACATGCCATTGTTTTGACTGAACAGTAACCTGTGTTTGAGTTGTGAGTAGGGAATTTGCAAACATTGTTTGTGAGGTACACTGCAGCAAATGGAGGTGATGTTTGAGTCCTGACTGGTAGAGATTGATGGTAAATGAAAGGATGGGCTAGGAGGTTGAGAGAGCCACACGGAGAATTGAGCAGGGACTTTGGCTCATGGTGCAGTTTATACGATCTATATCTGGAGATGCATTCCCTGGCTTGATCACTAGTGTAAGGTCATTGAACCTCTTGCAATGTTGTATTTTGGTCAGCATGTGTGAGTTGGGCCAAAGGGCCTGTTTCCATGCTCTGTGATGCTATAACTAACCAGGTCTTCAGCAATAGACGGCTGGCAAAAGGCTCCACAGCTATCCGCTCCTATTGCCTTTCAATCAGGTATGTGGATGGCTCCCTGGACATCTTTACCAACACTTCCACTGCAATATCAGAAAACTCCTAAAGCCTTCTTGCACCCCCCCCCCTCAGATCAGCTTCAGTTGTAAAATGCAGGAATGTATCTCATTTTTAAGAGGTGAAGGCTGGTGTCTAGAAGCACAGTGTGGATTTAATGTCCTAACCATTCATGATATTGTGCCCTACAGAAATGTCCAGCCAATCAAGTGTGGTTATTGCTGATTTGACACCCCATACCTTCAAATATCCAAGCAACACAAGCAGAACTCATAACACCGTTGGCTAGTCATGGTCACTTTAGGGAACTATCAAATTTGCATTTATCATAGATGATGTTTATATGATGCTATGTGTGTGTGGTATTGCGGCAAGTAAGCTTTACATTGCACCCACGCAGACATGCACTTGTGCGTATGACAATAAACTCAACTTTGACTTCAATCAGATAATCCTGGGAAATGGATTAAGAAGTTATTCACGGCACAGAAGGGGAGAACAATAGATTTCCAAACTGAGGAACTGAATGTTCAGTTTTTGCATCTGAAGGTTGTCATGGAAACGTGTCTTTAATGCTTTCAGAGTGAGATGTTATTTTCAAAGATGCCCTTACCCAGGCAATAAAGATGGAAATCCATCCTTGAGAATCTTGGGTTTGCTCAACAGAAATACAGAAGTATTGTGATCTTATCAAATGAGAGTTACAAAGCTTGAAGTAATGTCATTAGAGGTTTATTAATGATGATCCTGATGAGTTTAATATGAAACACCAAATATTTCTCTCCACAGCTGTTGAGTTAAAATCTTCTCCTCCCTTGGCCTCGTTCCTTGCACTGCTTCCTGAATCGAATCACAAAAGTCTTCCAATTCACTTTAAGCAAAGTTATTCTTTTATGGAGAAAGTCACTGTTCCAGCTGCAACAAGAAGAAAACAAAAGCAAAATGCATGAAGGGAAGTCAAAGGCTGCCACAAAGCAAAACATAAAAGATACAAAAATAAGTTCTAAAAGAAAGATTGTTAACAATGTAAATTCAGAAATCTCCTTTAAGATGAAATGTGTATTTCAGGAAAGGCTTTGCAAAGCAGCTGGAGTAAGTATCCTCATGGATGACAACCCCATTAACTAATCACAGCTACATGTTTGTTCCATCAGTACCATGTGATAATCTCTGCATCACATCAATGATTATAGACTACAAATTGCTGGTGAACTCCCATCATTTTTTTTCCATTGTAGACCAGATGAATTAATAATGGAACAATGACCTCAGTGTTGCATCTGAGTTTTCTTGAATATTGGGTCTGAAGATCTATCTCCTTAACTAATGAAATGGAAGGTTAGAGAAAGAAACAAAGATTGACAAAGAATTAAATAAGGGAAATTTGGACCCAAATTAAATTCAGAAAAAGGGAAAAAAAGCAAATTATGGAAGATTAAACAAGATACAGAAAGCAAAAATGAGATACTAAATTTTTAATATTTGATTTTTATTTATAATTAATACATATAAATACAGATTTTTAAAAACAATTTTAAGACAAAGAAAAAAATTTCTAACCACAGAAGTGAAACTTCAGTTTCATTATTTTCATGAGTCGGCAAACATCAGGGCCATATATTTGGCAATTAATAGTCTTTGGGGGCATGAATTATCAGCAGTGAGCTAAATTATAATAAGAGCATGCTTCCAACAATTTCCTTTAGGTAATGGTGAGGTTGGTGGTTTCACGGGGAAAGAGTAATTGTTTCCATTTCACCAAAGATTACAGTGCAAAATTGCAACAATTCCTCAACATCATTTCAGCTTGATGACCAAAAAGACACAGCCTGCTCTGTTGAAAGTTCCAGTGTCCACTCTCTTCACCCCAGGTTTCCCATGCCTTCAGTGACTTGAATTTTTATCATTACTGTGCATTACCTCTGCTCCTTATGCTTCCCAACTCACTTTTCAAGAGAACAGTTTGCTGCAAGAGAAGTTTAGGAATGGGTGTGCTCAGAAGGTCACTGCTGACACAGGCCTCCTTCTGTGCTGTAAGAAAAGAGCAAATCAGTTTTGAACAGATCCAAGGAAAAATATACATGACCACATCACACCTAGGTACCTATCATTCCCAGTCATTGAAGATAATGATCAAAAATTGATGAATGAAGTAATTGAAAATCAATAAACTATAAATGCTGGAAACCTGAAATTAAAAATAAAAAATGCTAGTAGCATCTGTGGAAAGAGAAACAGTTAATGTTTCAGATGAAATGTTAACTCTGTTTCTCTTTCCACAGATACTGCCTGATCAGTTGAGTGTTTCCAGTTAAGTGAAGTTGTACTATTCAGCATCAATCTTCTGACTGACCCAGAAATATTGATGGCTCCCACTCAGTTGCTCTCAGTCAATACTGCTCAAAGAAACTTTAATATCACAATGGAGACAAGAAAATGTAGATGCTAAAACCTAGTGCAACAAACAAAATGCTGGAGGAACTCAGTGGGTTGAACAGCGTCTGCAGGAGGAAAGGAATTGATGCAGGGTTTCGAGCCGAAACGTCAACAATTCTTTTCTTCTCACATGTACTGCTTGACCCGCTGAGTTCCTCCAGCAGATTGTTTGTTGTTCATTAATGTTATAAGAATTACCCAGATGCTCACAAAACAACAGACATGAACTTGCAAGTTATGCTGGTAGAAGTTTTGCAGTCAGGTGGGCAACTTCGCAACTTCAACATATTTTGTGCAAACCTGCAACTTGAGCACTGATCATGAAATCAGTCTGGGCTCTGCTACTTATGATGAGAGAATCGTGAAAAATACTACTCAGGCAGGATGAACGTTAAATTGCTTTTTTTTATTAATGTTTTAATTTTTATTTATTATTTTTTACAGCATGGTAACAGGCCCTTCTGGCCCAATGAGTCCGCGCCACCGATTTTTAAACCCATGTTAACCTATCTGTATGTCTTTGTAATGTGGGAGGAAACCGGAACACCTGGAGGAAACCCACACAGACATGGGAGAACGTACAAACTCCTTACAGACAGCGGGAATTGAACCTTGATCACTAGCACTGTAATAGCGTAATGCTAACACTATGCTACCATGCCACCCCAAATTCTTAAAACACAATTCTTTTCATAACTTGATTCTTCTCCTTTCATAAGATTGATATCTGAGGCTATCCAGATTCTTGTAATCATGTTTCCTGCTCTGTTTTCAACTGTAGAATATTTGTGCAGTGGGTTCTTTGCCTCAGCAAGGAACTATTTAAGAACTTTTTTTTAATCCAAGTAGAAGAATTGAGAGTCCTTTCAAAGAAAGCAATTTCATCTTCAATGTAATTTATGCACTGAACCATAGGAAATTAGAAGTGCAGCAGTTATTGGATATGTACAGTTAACTTATTCTCAGATTTATTGTATGTAACTCTTAGAAAAAGTCATTGTACCATGCTCTTATTAAGATTCAATGTTCTGAATTATGAATTCTGCATGAGTTTCATAACGTGCAATATTATTTTGGGGGTAGTTTCATCTCTTCAGCCATTGATAGCCAACCAACTTTCCCCGTCAGTAAATTGCTGTTATTATACAGCATTAGACTATTGTCAATCACAGCATGACAGTGAGCAGGGAAAGTGTGCCAGGAATCTTCGAAGGCATTAGGTTAATGCCTGCACCTGCCACTATGCCAACCACTTTATCCACAGCTGCCTGACATTGACTCAAATGATGCTGACAGGGACTTGGATTTAATGGAGAGGTTGTTATTGCAGCTTTAGCATCAGATTTTAAAAAGTGCTGCCAATATTCCCAAACACACTCTTTAAGGTGACTGTAGGTCTCTTTATTTTGACATCATACATTCCTGGACAGTAACTTCCTTTGCTATGCAGGACTAATTTTCCTCTCCTAGTGTTTGCTGAGCAATTTGGACAGAACAGTGCCCCAATGAGACTTCCCCCTTCTTTCCTCCACCTCCCAATTCCTGAACATCTTCTTAAGCGTTAGTAGTCACATTCTAATTGGTTCAGACATCACAAAGGCCTTAATCTTAGTCCCACACTAACATGGTTAACTCTGTGATGGGTTGGCAAATGATTCAGTTTTATCAAACTATTGGGCAATTAGGATGGGTATTACATGAATGATAGAAAAATAGGGGGTTATGTGGGAGGAAAGGGTTAGATAGATTTTAGAACAGGATAAAATCTCAGCATAACATTGTGGGCGGAAGGGCCTGTACTGTGCTGTCCTGTTCTACGTTTTACATGACAGTGAACCCAGCAAAACACAGACCTTGGGTTTGGTTTAGGGGTTTAGGGCTAGAGTGTCAAGGCTAGGTACTGGGGCAATGGTTATCAGACAGCACATGCAGAAGGAGTCTCTGAGCTGAAGCTGCTGTTCGAATCTGGGTTTGGTGGCATTCAGCCAGCTGGAAAGAGCAGCACATTAAACAGAAGTCTTTTGGCATATCTTCAATAAACTTGGACAGTGCACTCAGTAAATCACTTTCATAAAATAATTCTGCAAAGTGGCTCATTCTAAACATAAGATAAAAACATAAAGCAAGGGCAGGAGTCAGTTACTTGGCCCCTCAAACCTGCCCCACCTTTCAATATCGATCATGGCTGATCAGCCCCAGGTCTCATCTCTTCTGTACCAGATGTGCCTACTTTCTCTTTAAAGACCCCAATGATCGAGTATCCAGAACCCTCTGATATAAGAATTCCAAAGATTCATTACCAGCTGTGAGAAGAAATTCCTATGCACCTCCATTTTAAATGACTGCCCACTTGCCTGTAACTATGTCCTCTTGTGTGAGATTCTGCTCCTAGCAAAAATATCTCCACTTTGAATATGAAGGGAATCGAGGGATATGGATTATGCATAGGAAGGGGACATTTAGTATAAATTGGCATCAGGTTTGTCACAACATCATGGGCTGAATGGTCTGCCCAGTGTTATACTGTACTATGTTCTATCTGTGTAGTCATGTCCCCTATGGAACTTGTATTTCAATAAAATCACCCCTCATTCTTCTAAGCTCCAAAGAATATAAAAATAGGCATGAGGAATATGGCAGTATGAGGCAAACACTAACTTTATTTACCCTTTTATTTTTCTCAGTGAAATGCGCAGTGAAGTATTTTCCCAGTGTTATTGACAGAGAGAATTCTTGCTATCTGAGGGGAGTTTGAGGGGAATTCAGCAGATAGACTTGTATGTTTCTGCAGGAGTGTAAGAGTATGTGTTGCCGTTGCTCTTTACCAGCCAAACAATTTTTCAAAACACACTGGATGGAAGAATTGGGGAGGTGGGTGTGGAGGTATTAGGAAGTGGGGCAAATACAGTACTGTATAGGGTGCCTATCGCTTAACAGAAGAGCCAAAACCTGCAGTAACAGACACAAGAACAATAGGGAATGAATACCAAAAGTCAAAGGAAATGAAATTTCTTGGCATTACCAAACGGCTCAGGGAGCAGTGGTGTTGTGTGTGATGGAGGTTGTATAAGCACAATCAGCACAGAACTACTGGAGGAAATCAGAGTGCAGATGTACTTGGCAACTACATGCAGATAATTAATATTGGAATATGATCTTTGTAGGCTTGCTTTGGGACTGCATTTTTAAGAGAAAGCTTGTATTGATTATCTTTTGTGCCTCTGTTTGAGTTGTATTTGCGAGAGAAATTTATCAGTAGCTGCCTCTCATTCATTGGTCTGGAAGCAGCCCAACAGTTAAAATGTGAAGGCCAAGCTGACTTTGACATCCATTGGCAATTGGATACTGAAGTTACAAATGATGAAGGGGTTTGGTGAAGTCATAGCTCTTGCACATCCTTCTGCCAAATCTAAGCTTCCTTAAACATATGTCTCTCCTCTTTACTGTTAAGCTGTGTTCAAGTACTGGAGCCTGCCTATTTAACAGTGCCCAAATTTGATAGTATTTTCTCACCACCTGACATCACAGGCAGCGTTTGTTGGTCCTGATTTGCCAAGTGCTGAAACAACTCCAGAATAACAAACTAAAGCGACCAAAAACTTTGAATCAACGTCCCTTTAAATGAAGTGTTCCGTTTTCTCCTTGCACTGTTTCCTCATGTTTTGACTTAAGTTCTATTTGCCACACCTGCATTCTCAAAAAGTGTTATTGTTTATGTCCATCAGAATAGGAGGGGAAACAGAATAAATTAAAGCATCAAATATAACAATAATCCATTCTTGTATTCAATTAGTAACACACTATAAATGCAGTGAAGCAAGCACTGAGAAAGAATCTGATCCATAATCCATCTGTTATCCTATGATACACATACTATTGTTCAGTTTGTTGAAGAATACTGCCATGCAGTTGCCAGCTTAAAGCAATGAGACTACATTAACCTTCATTTGTTTATCCCATTGGTTACTTCATGCTGGAAAAGTCTACCAACTTTTTAATCTTGTTGAGGTAGTAGTTCAAAATTAATTTAGTATGTACTCCATCTGTAAACAAGATTTGAAAGCAAATTTCAAACCACTAGCAATCAAGTGTTTAAATAATGTGACATATGGTGGTTTATGACATGCTAAATAAGCTCATCCATGATGGTACTGCTATCGAGATAAGCCAGCTTGATAAATATTCAATAATCTATTCTACATTCAGAAATAGAATTGTTAACTCAAGTCTTTTTGGCAGCTTTTCCCCATCTCAGCAGGAGCCAAACTTAAGCATTTTTTGACCACTATCCAAATTGCCTCATCATTCTACAAGCTTTCCTGTACTTGTTATATATAACTTTTTTATCCCCCGAATTATACCATAGTGCAACAACAGTTGTAACATTTAAACAGAATGTTGTCATTGTTAATTCACTCAGAAGGACAGATTGCTGGGTAGTGACGTGAACTGTTGTTTTGAGTATATGACTCTTTTTATCTGGTTTGTATTCATCTAATTTAAAAAAAGGTATATGTATTGGCAGCAAAAGATTTATTCTAAAAATTCCAGATTGTTAATGATTTCAGACAAATCATGATATATTCAGCACAGAAACAATCCACTGGGCTCAACTGTGTTTTACATTGCACATGAATCTCCGCTCAGCCTCTCAACATAACTTTCCTTTCTCTCTCTTAGGTTTTTTACTTGGCTCTCTTTTAAATGCAGCCATGGTGATCACTTTAACTACCTTTTTTGGAGTTCTACGTCCATCATACTCTCTAGATGATGGCATTTCCCCTGCTTTCCATATTAAGTTTATTTGTGACTCATTTCCATTCAGTGATGGGTGAACCCTGTCCAAGTAAGGCATTAATCAACAATTTTATTCATTAAGGGACTGCAAATTGACAGAGCCTGTTGATGTTCCCCTGTGATAACCTGAAAGAAGCCAAATATAATGTTCAGGTGATGGTGATTGACACAGCTATTAGCCATCTAAAGCCTAGTTCTCAGTGAAATCAAAGCACAGCTTTCCATTATGCACTTCAAACAAACACCAACAGGAGGCACTGCCTCACGAAGACAACATCTATCATCAAAGATCCCCGCCATCCGAGCCATTCCATCTTCTTGTAGCTACCATTGGACAGGAGGTGCAGAAGCCTGAAGTCCCACACCACCAGGTTCAAGAACAGCCACTTCTATTCAACCATTCAGTTCTTGAACCAAACAGTACAAACCTAATCACTATAGTTTAGCAACGCTTTGATCACTTTATACTAAAATGGACTTGGTTCTAATTGTTTTTTCTTGTAAAAATTGTGTACAATTTTTTTTTCTTGTGAATGCTGCCTACTTGATGCTTTATGCCTGTGACGCTGCTGCAAGTAAGTTTTTCATTGCACTTTTGCATATGACTATAAACTCATCTTTTACTTTCTTCAATCTGATGACTTACAGACTAAATGCTCCACCACGTCCTCCGAGTGGTGGGGCATATTTCAGGCCTCACACCCAAACTCGCAGTTTCCACATTCTGCCAGCCATTCCACCATGACAGGCACAATATCCTGTCTCGCACACATCTCTCTTTAGCAGCAGATCAACAGGGTCGGGGCAGATCCAAAAGCTTCCCGTCTGGAAGGACTGGGTATGGGTGATTGTTAGTACAACAGTCTTGAGAACTTTTTTTGCAGTGGAATTACTGATAGTAACACTGCAGTCATACCCAATTGCTCTTTCTCAAATCCAATGCTGCAAATGCAGTAATTATGCACCTTCAACTTGTTCCTCCTCCCTCAGTATGACCATTTACTCTGGTAGCTTATTCCTTTCATAAAGCCAAGAGCTTCCACCAGATGATGGAAAATCACTGACAAAACAATGGGGGACTCCAACACTTGATTTGATGGTTCAGACTCTTGTTCAAATATTGTCACTTCACAGATTGTAGAGGAAAATGTGAGTGGAATTTGAATGTGTTTCCTTGCAGGTACAAACAAGGTAGAGGTGGCTTGAACACCAGTTTCCCAAAGGGTGGGACCACATGCAAGTCTTAGTCCTGAAGATAGATGAAGATTGTGATGGGGTAGCCTAAAGATGAACTATGATAAGCATGCACAAGAAGATGCTTGGATACCTGTAACTATGTTGGTGGATCTGTGCCTGACTCCACTGGGCTCTTGTTGCAGCTTTATTCAGAACCTTAATCCAATGACAGTGATGGATCTGAGTTGGTGAATATTCTTTGAATTCAGTTTCACTTTACAGGACTTGAAGCTTGGAGCAGCAGAGTTTAAAAGAGGTAGGTCTCAGGGCTTGCTGGTGACTTTCACTTTACAGGACTCTAAAAGAGGCACATTTGCAAATTGTTAGTTGACAGTTGATTGGTGTCAATGAGACAAGCAGTAAAAAGAAGGTAGGGTCAAGCGGTGTGCCAGTGTAGGAGTGGGGAGCTGAGGCTTTGGCTCAAGAGGCTTCGACGTGAAGAGGCTGAGTAAGTGGCCCAGGTTTCAGGAGTGAGAGCAGATCTTTAAAAAGCCTTCAGTGAAGAGGCACAGGTAAGAACAAGTTAAGGATTTTGTTGTTGATCCTTGGTACTTGATTCAGGGTAGGCAGGATGGCAGGTAGGGCAATGGAATCCTCCTCCTGCAAGATGTGGGGAGCTAGGGAACCTCACAGTCTCCCTGATGATGTCATCTGTGGGAAGTGCACCCAGGTGCAGCTCCTGACAGACTGGGCCAAGGAACTGGAGCTGGATTTGGATGTGCTCAGGATCATCTGGAAAGCTGGGTGCATCATAGATGAGACTTTTACAGTCACATGCAAGGTGCAGGCTTCAGACAGATGGGTGGCCAGCAGGAAAAGTAAGGGGAGTAGGCAGTCAGTGCAGGGTTCCCCGGTGGCCATTCCCCTCACTAACAGGTATAACTCTTTGGATACCGTTGAGAGGGATGTTCTTTCAGGGGTGAGCAGCAGTAGTCAGGTCTGCCACTGTTACTGGCTCAGAAGGAACGGTGCAGTCAGACAGGGTGATAGTGATTGGAGACTTGATAGTGAGGGGGACAGACAGGAGATTCTGTGGCTGCAGAAGTGATGCCAGGATAGTGTGTTGCCTCCCAGGTAGCAGGGTCAAGGTTGTCTCTTAGCAGCTGCAGAAAAGTCTTGAGGGGGAGGGGGAACAGCCAGAGGTCAGTGTAATGTTAGTGCAAATGACACAGGTAGAACAAGGGCTGAGGTCCTGCAGAATGAGTACAGGGAGTTAGGTAAGAAGTTAAGAAGCAGGACCTAGAGAGTAGAGATATCTGGATTACTCCCAATGCCACGTGCTAGTGAGATCAGGAATAGAAGGATAGGCCAGATGAACTTGTGGCTGAGGAGCTGTTGCAGGGATCTGGGTTCTTGGACCATTTGGATCTCTTCTGGGGTAGAGGCAACCTGTACAAGAAGATGGGTTTCACTTAGATCAGAAAGGAACCAATATCTTGGCAGAGAAATTTGCTAATGCTACATGGGAGAGTTAAAACTAGATTGGCAAGATGGTGGGACTCTGAGCAGGAGCAAGCTATGGCATAAAGCAGTGGACAGTGAGAGCAAGTTTAGTAATCAGGATAGCCAGGGGCACAGTAAATGCAGGGAAAGGAATACTCAGTGAATCTACATTTATTTCAATGCACAAGGTTTAACAGGTAAGGCGGACTAACTCAGAGCGTGGATTGGCTCTGAGGACTGAGATGTTACAGCCATAACAGAGACATGGTTGAGAGAAGGGCAGGACTGGCAGCTCAGTATTCCAGCATGCAGATGGTACAGGTAAGTGAAGAGGGGGTGTTGCCTTTTTGCTAAGGGAGGATGTAAAGCAGTACTTGGAGATGACATTCTTGGGGGATTGTCCAGTGAAGCCATATGGGTAGAACTTAGAAACAAGAAGGGGAGGGTCACTCTTGTGGGGCTGTATTATAGACCCCCCCCAATAGTCAGTGGGAACTTGAGGAGCAAGTGTGCGGAGAAATTGCTCATAGTCGTAAGAATAATATGGTTGTATTAGTGGGACTTTTTAATTTTCCTGGTATTGATAGGATGACCCATAGTGTTAAGGGCTTTGATGGGGTGGAATTTGTGAAATGTGTCCAGGGAAGTTTCCTGAGTCAATATGTAGAGGACCCTACTTGGCAGGGTGCAATACTGGACCTTCTCTTGGGGAACGAGGTAGAGAAAGTTCTTGAAGTTGCAGTCAGAGCACTTTGGACCTCATGACCATAATTCTATTTGTTTTGAGGTAGTGATGGAAAAGTTTAGGACGGGTCCAGAGGTTAGGGCTCTAAACTGGAGCAGGTCTAATTTTAGTGGAATTAGGCAGGATCTATCAGAGGTCCATTGAGTGAGCCCCTTTTGAAGGGAAAGGAATGAATAGCAGGTGGGAGGCTTTTAAGAGTGTGATATCAGGAGTTCAGGACCAGCATGTTCCTGTTAGGGTGAAGGGTAAACCTGACAAGTTTAGGGAACCTTGGCTGACAGGAGATATTGAGGCTCTGATCAAGCAAAAGAAGGAAGCGTATATTGAGTGTAGGAGGTCAGGAACCAGTGAATCCCTTGATTTAATGACTATAAAAAGATTAAGAATACTCTTAAGGAAATCAGGTGGCAAAGAGAAGGTAAAGGTGGATCAGGCAGGTAAGGTTAAGGAAAATCCCAAATGGTTCTATAGCTATATCAGTAATAAAAGGGTGGCTGGAAAGAAAGTAGATTCCCTTGGCGATCAGCAGGGTCTTGAGCTGCAGGAGATGAGTGGGATTTTTAATAAATATTTCTCCTCTGTCTTTACTGAGGAGAAAATCATGGTTGCTCAACAGATCAGGGAAACTAGTGGAGATATTTTGGAGGAAATTTGTATTAGAAGGGAGGAGATATTTACAGAATTTCAGCACATTAAGATGGATAAATCTGCAGGGCCTAACTGAGTGCATCCATGGACTTTGTGGGAGACCAGAGAGGAAAATTGCAGAGACCCTGGCAAAGATATTTGCTTCATCATTAGCATTTGAAGTTTCCAAAGACTGGAAGGTGACTAATGTTATTCCATTGTTTCAGAAGGGTAGCAAGGAGAAGCCAGGGAACTACAGGCTGGTCAGCCTGACATCAGTAGTGGGGAGGTTACTGGAGGGAATACAGGAATAAGAGTTACCAGCATTTGAATAGACAAAGTCTGATTAGGAGTCAGCATGGCTTTTTGCGTGGAATGTTGTGCTTGATGAACCTTTCAGAGTTTTTTGAAGAGGTAACCAAAAAGGTAGATGAGGGTAGAGCAGTGGATGCTGTCTGTTTGGATTTTAGCAAGGCCTTCAACAAGGTCCCACATGGTAGGCTGGTCTGGAAGTTTATGGAATCCAGGGAGAACTAGTTCAGTGAATTCAAAATCAACTCAGAGGTAGGAAGCAAAGGGTGGTGGTTGAAATTGGTTCTCAGAATGGAGGCCAATGACTACTGGTGTGCCACAGGGGTTGGTGTTGGGATCCTTGTTATTCATTATTTATATAAATGATTTGGATGTGAATGCACAAGGCTTGATTAGTAAGTTTGTGGATGACACGAAATTAGGTGGTGTTGTTGATAGTGAAGAAGGTCATTGTAGATTACAGCGGGGTCTTGATCACTTAGTGAAGTGAGCTGAGGAGTGGCAAATGAATTTCAATACAGATAAGTGTGAGGTGATTCATTTTGGAAAGTCAAACCAGTGTGGGACTTGTACAATGAATGATAGGGCACAAGGGAGTATCATGGAACAGAGGGATCCAGAAGTACAAATGTGTTGTTTGTTGAAAGTGGCATTGCAGGTAGACAGGGTGGTGAAAAACATGCTTAGCATGCTGGCCTTCAATAGTCAGGACACTGAGTTTAGAAGTTGGGACATCAAAAGTCATTGGTGAGGTCATATTTGGAATACTGTGTATAGTTTAGGTCACTCTGTTATAGGACAGACATGGTTAAACTGGAAAGAGTGCAGAAAAGAATTACAAAGATGTTGCCAGGACCAGAGGGCCTGAGTTATAGGGAGAGGTTAGCCAGGTGAGGATTTATTCCTGGGAGCGTAGAAGGAGGAAGGGTGACCTTATAGAAATATTCAAAGTTATGAGAGGCAGGGATAAGGTGGACAGTGACAGTCTTTTCCCCAGAATAGGGGAGTCCAAAACAAGGGGGCATAGATTTAGGGTGAGAGGGGAAAGATTTTAAAAGGGACCTGAAGGGCAATTTTTTTTAAGCAAAGGGTGGTGAGTATATGGAACAAGCTGCCAGACAAAGTGGTTGAGGTAGGTATAATAGTATCATTTAAGAAGCACTTGAATAGGTATGTGGAGGGCTGGGGCTTAAGAGATTTGGTCCAAAGGCAGGAAATTTGGGACTGGCTGGGTGAGCACTGTGGTTGGCATGAATTTGTTGGGCTGAAAGACCTGTACCTGTGCTATTTTGCTCTGACTAATGATATACTCAGGGTGATGTACTTGCAATGGATGAATAGCTGGCAATATGTGGGAGTGGTGAGATGAAACTGTGAAGCCTGAGTCAGTAACAAGAAGCACACAGGAGTCCAGCTCTAACCTTGTACTTGGCTTTACCCAAAGGCTGGAGACCACTTCTTCCAGCACTGTCCAGCTCCATTGGTCCAGATGGTCATGTCTTGAACTTCCACTTCCACTGTCCCATCCAACTCACTGGACACATTGGAGATGGAAGCTCCATCAACTGACAACGTAACTCTGGGCAGCAGCATTGAAAGAGCTTCATCTCCCTCCACAATCTGTTCCCCAACAGGTTACAAGTTATACCAAGGTGAAACCTTAGGGGTTTCAGTGGCTCCACAGGACATAAATTAACTGGTCCTCCTCAGCACAATGACTTTCATGATCCCACCACGGCCGCTTGACCAGTGTCCCTGTTGTTACTTATCAGTCAGATATTTCATAACAGGCCAGTGCAGTCCAAAGCCACACCTTCTGGGCCCAGAGCTCTCTCGGGTCATCTTCCATAGTCTTCTAAAACCTCCTCAACTGCAAGACAGTTGATAACTGCAGCCGCAGAGAGATGTGACACCTAGGAGTTGTAGGACAAGCAAAGGATCATGGAAGACAGGCAGTAATGATGAGCACATGTGCGATTAATGTTTCTTTGATTTTATTGATGCTTAGATGTGTAAATATGTTTTGGGTTGTAGATGTTCTAGTATTCAGTGGTTTTGGTCCAATGAATGCTGAGATTATCAGCTGCAGGAGGAGTGGCATCAGGTAACTGGGATGTTGTTTATTCAATATTCAAATTCTATACACAAAAATAGATTTACTGGATGGTCTAGTACTGGTACACTAGTGTCCATTTGAACCACGGACCCATTGCTGCAAATTTCATCAGAATCCAAGGCACAAAGTCTACTGAAAGCATGTTGTGTTTTTGCAAAGCTAACGATGCACTGCCCATCACTGTGGCTGGGAGCCATAAGTTGGGGGAATACAATTTGAGCATTGGTAGCCTTAGACCACAGCAAAATCTTTTCTTTCCCAGGGATAGAAATGTCAAATACTAGAAGGCATAGCTTTTTTAGGTGAATGTGGGGGAAAGTTTAAAGGAACTGCAGGGCAAGTTTTTTTCCTACGGAGTGGTAGGTGCCTGCAGTGTATGGCCAGGGGAGGTGGTGGAAGCAGATACAACAGAGGTGTTTAAATGGCTTGTATAGGCACATGAATATGCATGACATGGAGAAAAATGGATCATGGGCAGGCAGAAGAGATTAGTTTAATTTGGCATCATGTTTGGCACAGACATTGTGGGCTAAAGTGCCTGTTTTTGTGCTCTACTATTCTATGTTCTAAGAACTGGTCTAGCCAGTGGCATGGTTAATGACCCAGAGGGATGGGAAGATAGTCTGGGAGTGGGATAGAGTGGTCAGCGGTACTGATCAGGTAAGTGGCTGAGAATCAGTAGCTAGCGTTGGGTGTCTTAGATTGGAGTGGAGCTTGAGGATGGGGGAGTTTCATTGGCTGGTCATCAGGTGATCCAA
This sequence comes from Rhina ancylostomus, assembly GCA_030265395.1. Classification (NCBI taxonomy): domain Eukaryota; kingdom Metazoa; phylum Chordata; class Chondrichthyes; order Rhinopristiformes; family Rhinidae; genus Rhina; species Rhina ancylostomus. Next base: position 34,615,408 of record JARFYF010000104.1, read on the forward strand.
ACCATTGATGGGGAGAGGAGGCCCTTGTTGGGAGCATTATCATTTGAAGGAATGGAGAGCTGGGTCTAAGGTCTTCTGAATTCTCCTCCTTAAGAATAGCACCTGGAATCCAACAATGACCATCATCTACAACAAATCGAAGTTCTCTAAAGACCGACTAAAATGGATAACCGTATTGCATACAAGTTCTAAAATGCAGTTATACCTCTTTCTGTAGGGCATTTCACTGCCAAAAAATGATGGGAAACATGTGCGTAAGTAAGACCAGTTTTGTAGATCTGAACGGTGAGGGTTTTAGATCTAGAGCCCAGTGAGTGCAGCAAGGAAGGGTATTGGTGGGCCAGCAATGCCCTTAGGATCAAGATGAGTATGGGACTTGTTCTACAGGGCTCCAATCCAGCGTTACATTATTAAAACTTTGTTGTCATGGCAGTGACCAATGATTTCTCTTGGAACAAAATAGTCTAATTTGTTCCATAATTTTATTTTCCAATAAAAACATTGAAGAGGGAAAGACCTTATCCAATGCATATTTGACACAAACATCACATTGAAAACCATTGGATGAATCAACAACAGAAAATGCTGGAAATCTTCAACAGATCAGGTGATATCTGTGGGAAGTGTGACAGTTCTCTCTCCACAGATGCTGCTTGACCTGCTGAGTTTATCCAATGTTTTGTTTTGAGATTCAGGTCTCCAGCATCTGCAGAGTTTGATTTTTTTTCTCTCTTAAAGGATGAATCAAGACAGGAGGTGTTTGGTCAGATTTCTGAAGTGACACAAAAGGAGCCAGAAATGTTCCAAGTAAAATTTCCTTTTTAGTTTTGTGACATCGACAAAACAGATGTATCATATTTTTTGTGGGGAAAAAAATTATTCAACCTTTAATTTTCACGTTGTGTCCCATGCCATTTGAACATCTGTAGATAGAAAGAAATTTCATCAGAATCCAAATTTACGGTTTAACAGTCCCGTTATCACCTGGAATACTTGGGTTAGGTTTACCTTTCCAAAAGAAAACAAATACAATATCTTAATCTTTCCTTAACTTATTTTTCCAAGATATGTATTCACTTCCACTGCTTATCCCATTGTCCCATCAATTTCAATATATTACAGTACAGCACTGGAACAGGCCCTTCAGCCCACAATGTCTGTGCCAACCATAATGCCAATGTTAACTAATAAGGCTGTAAGACTTAGGAGCAGAGTTAGGCCATTCAGCTCATCAAGTCTGTTCTGCCATTTGATCATGGCTGATTGATTTTTTTGTTTCCCCTCTCACCCTCGTTCTCCTGCCTTCTCCCCGTAACCTTTGACTCCCTTGCTAATAAAGAATCTATCAACCTCCACTTTAAATATGCCCAATGACTTGACCTTTACAGCCGTCAGTGGCAACGACTCCCACAGATTCATCACCCTCTGGCTGAAGAACTTTGTCCTTGTCTCTGTTCTGAAGGGATGTCCTTCTATTCTGAGGCTGTGCCCTCTGGTCCCAGACTCTCCCACTACTGGTCACACCTCTCCATGTCCATTCAATTCAGGCCTTTCAAAATTCAGTAGGTTTCAATGAGATCCTGTAGTATGATAGGCCAGGGGTCAGATGACAGAGACAATGTTACTGACCCCCATGATCGGACGATAGCATTGCCTACCAGGTTGGAAGCTATATCACTGTCAATCAAAGGTCTGGCTCTGCCCCACCCATCAAAGAGTACACCAGAGGATTGACCCATAATGCACCTTTGTTCTGGAACCTGAATCATTGGCTTGTTTCATCTGAGCGGGCTACATCCCTATAAAAGATGGTACACGTGGGCAGCTCGCCCTCTTTTCCGATTGCTG
>JARFYF010000104.1:34726153-34736344 GCA_030265395.1 Rhina ancylostomus
CATGGAACAGAGAACATGGAACATAGAACAGGTTCAGGCCTTTCAGCCAACAATGTTGTGCCGAACTAATTAAGCTAATGACAGCTAATTAAACTAATCTCTTCTGCCTGCACATGATCCACTTCCCTCCATTCTCTTCATATCCATGTGCCTATCCCAGAGCCTCTTAAATGTCTCAGTCATATCTGCCTCCACCACCACCACTGGCAGTGCAGTCCAGGCACCCACCACTCCTGTGTAAAAAAACCTCTTTGTGTGTCATCATGTACAACATGGAAGATCATGGAGTGACAATCTGATAGCTTTGATAATTGACGTATTTTCAAATGTCCTTTGAGGAATGGTGTGAAGAAGTTACAGGCCTGACCAACAAGGATGGGCCTCAACCTGAACACCATGATTGGTCCTTTGTGGTTGGAGGGGTTTGGGGGAACCCCATTACCCTCAGAGTGAAAGACAGCCAGCTCATCCACTAAGCTGGTGTATCCTTAACATGTCAACCCAATATTCAGAGCCAGAGAGTTATTGTTGGTTCAAAGAAACTATTCTCTTTTTTTAGTTGTTGGACCCCTTGGGGTTGTGTCACTAACAAAGCTAAAGTGTAAACTTTGGTTAGATGTTCATTACTGCATGCACTGAACCTTGTTCCAGTGTGCTTGGAGAATTTCCCAATCCAGTCCATCAAAATTCCATGGTGACATTTTTACTGTTGCTTAGTAAATTCAGAAAAAGTAAAAAATTTCAACCTTAATCTATCCACTATTATCTTATGATAAGATAAAATATCTTTATTGGTCACACGTACATCAAAGCACAGTGAAATGCATCTTTTTGCATAGAGTGTTCTGGGGGCAGCCCGCAAGTGTTACCATGTTTCCGGTGCCAACATATTATGCCCACAACTTCCTAACCTGTACGTCTTTGAAATGTGGGAGGAAACCGGAGCACTCAGGGAAAACCCACGCAGACACAGGGAGGATGTACAAACTCCTTACGGACAGTGACCGGATTTGAACCCAGGTCACTGGCGCTGTAAAGCATTATGCTAAAAGCTACACTACCGTGCCTGCCTCTGAGGTACCCAGAGAAAGGAAATAGAAACTAAAAATTCAGAAATATATAAATGATGACTCTGGCTATGATTGAATTGACAAGATTGGAACTCACTGGTTCCGATCCCATGGTACAGAGGTGTTGAAGGAGTATAGTGTGGTTCTGTCACATCAGAGACTCTAGACAGGTCAAGATACCTGAGGAGGAATAGGTCCCATTGATTACAATCACATAATCCCATTACTGGATCTGAGGTGTGCTGTGGGTGCAGATATATGACGGAGGAGGACTCAAGCAAAATATTAAGAGTAAAATTCAGACAAAGGTAAGATGAGTATGGATGTGGGAGGTTACAGAACTGATGATGGGCCTTTGACCTGAAAAATTAACTCTGTTTCTCTTTCTGCAGATGCTTCCTGATCTGCTGCATCTTTCCAGTGTCTATAGTTTTTATTACATTTAAAACTATCTTTACATATAGGACCTCATAGATCAGAAATATGGAGTTGTTGAAAATGGCATGATTTAAATGGAAATCTATCAATTGTAAGTCACAATGATGGGTCTTCATTAAGTTTTTGTGATATTATTCATTGGATTTGATGGAAATAGTAAACTGAAGTCTTCTGGCTAATATTTCTTGATAATTAATTTCATTCTAGACAAAAATAACCAACAATACCCGAGAAAGTCTGACTTGTTCCTTACTTTCTGTTGGGGCCAAACTTTTGTAACTGTGGCTTTGCTTATATATGGTTTCACCATTCTGTAGTAACCCATACTGGATACCATAGAGAAGCACTTCCCCAAGTCTGAAGTGAGCTCAAATATCCTCAGTACGTCGAGTGCAAACTTCACTTTGTACAAAGGTGAATCTCAGTATGTGTGAAGGATGATGATGTCATTCACGTTACATCTGCATATTAGTCAACAAGTTTTTAAAAGATGGCTGGGTCACTGTAATCCAAGTCACAAAAAGCACACTGGTACAGCAGCTTGGAAGCCACAAAAGCCACGGTCTCTTTTGTGGAGAGATTTAAGGTGGTGATATTCAGTTTCCCCAGTACCTCAAGAAAATTTACCATCAAAATTGCCATTGGTTAAGCATTCAATTCGTAAACATTATTTGTTTTCCAAAAGTCTTTACAAAAATGTTAGTACACGTTAGGTTTTGGAACTAAAGTACTGGGACTACACTGTGATTCATCAAGAAAACCTATCCTTTAAAGTGGAAGGCATTCCTTCTTTCTGATGTTCAAATGAAGCAGCATTTTATAAAATGCCATTTCTATCTATATTCATTGCACTTCCTCTGAGACATTTCAGATGATTCAGTCTACAAGGTGCTAAATTACTGCAAGTATTTAAAAATGAAGTTTTCAAATTAATTATGCCCTTTGAAATTTGTTGGAACTATGCGACGGTTTTGAGTGGTTGTGTTACATGCCAACCACCTCACAGTAGACTGTAATCAGCCCTATTGCAGAATGATGAAGTTCTTTGCTATGTTGAAACAATATGTGACATCTACATTGTAAAACTAAAGCAAGTAATTGGAAGGGAGTCAGAATGCATTGATGTCAAGTTATTAAAATGTGTGGAGTAATACCCGGTTCTTGCAGAGGTTTCAGTATTGCCCAGGTGTATAACAACCTCACAGTATCAAAGTGGTCCTCCAGCACTTTGTCTGCTGCTGACAATATCAAAGCCTAAACAGGCCTTCTTTTCATTAAAAAAAATTTCAACCAAGATGACAGATTCTGTTTTACCAATAGGATTACTCTTGGCTTTTGTGATAGCATTCTGCAAACCTCAAGGTGAGTTTGTTCTTAATTCATTCCTTCCTTCGGGTAGAGTTAGTTAACTACAGAGAACAACAATGTATGAATCAGTGATAGTATATTAATGGAAGGGAAAATTCCTCAGTGCTGTGAAACTTCATGTATTTCATGGTATTCAAATCCAAGTTGTTGTGTCATGGCACAATCGTTATCTGGTAACAAACATCAATATGAACCTTCAGTACTGGTAAAACATCTGTTAGAAGTATAAGTATTGGTCCAATTTAATGATTTGTTCAATTCCTGCTCAGTGAAACCACTGTTCTTCTCACCAGTTGCAAGCTATTATGCTACACATCGTAACACTTTATGATTAGCATTGTAGAAGCCTCAGTAGCTTGAATTTATTTTCACAGATCAATAGATCCTATGTGATTTGTACTTGCAATATGTTTGCCTCAGAAGTGTAACAACACTGCATGAGCGAAAACAGTACATGTAATGTGAGTGAAGAGTGATAACAAATCACATGCTGCAACCGATCATTTGCTGTGAGTTTTCTTTGTGAAAAATGCATTGCTGAATACTGAATAGAATATTCAGTTTTATGCCAGAGCAATTTATTTTTGAGGCATTCTAATCAACGTGACCAAGTGTGTATTATGTGTCGAAATCCATAGCAGGCAGAGACAGTCTCAAATGATGTTCAACTTTTTTCTGAAAATCTAACAGGCTGATTGCAGAAGTAAGCAGAGGCAGAAATACTGGAGAGAAGTATTTCTGGAGAGAAGAGAGAGAAAATGAATAGCTGTAATTGTGCCTGCCAAATGTGGAATCATAGTTATTAAATACTGACATTTTAAAAGAGATGTGTATACTTAACCTAGCCACCATTTGGTTACTGTTCATTTCAACTAGTTGTTTCACTACTGATGAAAGTGTTAGCTTTGCTTATTTTGGGTCAGAGGTTGGGCTTGTGTTCTAACTCAGTGAGCTGCTAATTGGTCTAATCCTCCTACATCAGAATATTCCTTCTGTTGCTGTCCATTTCTTCTGATTCACATCTTTAATTCTTCCAACATGCTCCACACTTTGGTAGTTTTGTGTCCCTCACCATCTACTTGTCACATTGGAAGTCCAGTGCTCTCCGCTTCCATCACCACCTGGATGATCTGAGACCCCTTCACTTCTTCTGCAAACAACGGTCCAGGCACTTTCTCCACCTATCTGAACTTGTTCTTACGTTGAACAACTACTTTGACTGCTGTTGTCTCCTCTGAAGGAAATGTTCCGCTATGGAGGACCACATGGTTGCTGACCAAGCCTGTCCTTTTGTGGAGTTCTTTGTCCCAAATTCTAGCAGTCTCCCCACTCACCTCGTTCTCCAGAACATTGTTGAGATTTGAATGCTACTATCTGCTCTGTCCTGAGATTAGAGGTTTTCATCAATTTTGCTTCAAATTGCTTCTCCCTCTTTTAGGGTTGAAAGTTACTTAAATTTCTTGCTAATGTGGTTCATATCAATAGCATTCATTTACTATAATCTTACTTGTCTGCCATATTGACTCCTACCAGCTTATTTTCATCTCTGGCCCCCTTTGGCTTTCCATATTCCATCTCTGAGTCTTCACATTCCTTCCTCAGTTCTGGGATTGTCAGCCAATGACCATCATAAATCCTTGAACTCCCTCAACCACGTTGACAATTCCCGCACTCTATCTCCTATAAGAATCCTATTCCATTCTCTCAAAACCTTTGCAGCTGCATCAGTGATGTTCCATCCCACAAAGGTGACTTTGATCTGAAATGTCTTCCTTTATCATCATCCAAGGATTCTCCCCAAACATGACTGATAGTGGTCTTGGTGAATTCTGTACCATATCCTACATTTCTGGCCTTACACTTTCCTCTCTCTTACTGAACCACCTACTTCCTCTCCTTCACCTTCAGTCTTACCAACTTTTATACTCAATAAATTATCCTCCACCATTTCTGCTAATTCTTGCACAGGGCCACCACCAGGCACATCTTCCAAACCATAACCCTGTCCAAATGGACAATTAAAATTAGGATAGATTAAGATTAAGATATTTTTATTAGTCACATGCACATCAAAACACACAGTGAAATGCATCTTCTGTGTAGAGTGTTCTGGGGGCAGTCCACAAGTGTTGCCACGTTTCTGGCACCAACATACATGCCCACAACCTCCTAACCCATACGTCTTTGGAATGTGGGAAGAAACCGGAGCACCCAGAGGAAACCCACACAAACATGGGGAGAACGTATAAACTCTTTACAGACAGTGGCTGGAATTGAACCCAGGTTGCTGGTGCTGTAATAGCTTTATGCTAACTGCTACACTACTGTGCTTGCCCATATAAACTCCATTAAGTGTGACCATCATGCTCCATAATTCCATTTCTCCCAACATCTGGCCACACAAATACTGAAGATGCACCCACTACCCCTTAACTCCTTCCACCCACCATCCAGGGCCCTAAACACACCTTCTGTTTGAAGTAGTAACCTACTGGTATGTTCTACAACTCAGTATTATATATCCTCTGTTCACAGTATGATATCCTCTAGACTAAGAAGACTAAACACATACTGGATAACAACTTTGTGGATCACTTCTGTATTTCACAACTAATATTGTGAGCTCCCAACCACATGCCACTTAACTCACTGCCACACTCCCCTCCTGATTCTCTTCCCTCCATTAAGAACATAAGAAATAGGAGAAGGAACAGGCTGTTTGGCCCTTTGAGGCCACTCCACCATTCATTAATATTGTCCACTTCAAAGTTACTTCTCTGCATTATCCCATGATTCCCTTAGGATCCAGAAATCTATCAATCCCTGTTTTGAATTAACTCAATGGCTGAGCCTCCACAGCCCTCCAGGGCGGAGAAATCCAAAGAATCACCACCCTCTGAGAGAAGAAATTTCTCCTCATCTCAATCCTATAGGGCCTACCTCTTATTCTGAGACCATTTATTTTAGATTCTTCAACCAAGTAAATTTTGTAAGTTTCTAGAGAGGGATGTGAAAATGGCAAGAATTTTAAAACTGGGAGCCAACACAGCTAATCAAGCATGGGGTGACAAGTGAACAGGACTTGAAATGTGCTAAGATGTGGGCAGCACTTATGGGTGACTTCACTTAAGTAGAATCATCAGGCTTAGGGGTACCAGTCACATGGATGAGGCTTTGGGCTGCAGTTGGGCTCAGGCTGGGGTGATGTGAGGCAATGTTACAGAGGTGGAAATTAGTGGTAATACAACTGTTGCCTGAAACTGAAAACTACACCAAGGTTGCTCCAGGTTCAGATGTTTGCCAGAGAGAGGGACTCTGTGTAGGAACAGAATCTGTAACAAGAAATGAGGATGATGGCATTGTTTTTCCCAATGTACATTTGGAGGAACTTGCTGGTCATCCTGTATTGTATCTCTTAATTAATACTGAACAACTGACGGACAGAAGTACTAAATAACTGTAAGCTTGCATTTACTTTCTGAAAAGAGGAAAAAGATTCAGGATGCGCTCAAAACTACCTTGATGAAATGCGCCGTCCTCACCAACTCCTGGGAATCTCTGGCTCACGACTGCTTAAAGTGGAGGACAATTATACAGGACGATATTGAGAACATTAAAGCCATGCATCAGGAGCACACAGAAGCTCTGTGTAAGCTGCGGAAGGAGTACGTCACCTCACAAACTATCCACCCATCAGGCACCACCACCCTCATCTGTGGTAGAGTCTGCACTTGCAACATTGGCCTCATTAGGCACCTCTGAGCCCACGAAACCAGAATGGAAATGAGTCATCATTGATTCTGAGGGACTGCCTATGAAAGAGAAGAAGATTGAAATGAAGTACCATGACAAATGCCAAGACGATCTCCTGATCAAACTGGACAAGGCATTTTCATTAAGATAGTTCCACGTTGTTCAGCCACAATTTTTAGTTTTACAAGGATACTGCCAGGACTCGAGGACCTGAGTTACAGGGAGAGGTTGACAGGCTAGTTCTTTATTCCTTGGAACGTACAAGTCTGAGGAGTGACCATACAGAAGTGCATAAAATCATGAGGGGTATAGATAGCGTGAACGCACATAGTCTTTTTCCCCAAGGAAGGAGAACTAAAAACTAGAGGGCAAAGGTTTAAGATGAGAAGTGAAAGATTTAAAAGGACCTGAGGGGTAACTTCTTCACATAGAAGGTGAGACATATATAGAACAAGCTGCCAGAGGAAGTGGTTGAGGCAGGTACAAAAACAACATTTAAAAGACATTTGGATAAGTACATGGAGAGGAGGGGTTTAGAAGGAAATGTGCCAAACGCAAGCAACTAAGTCTAGCTTGGTGGGCAACATGGTTGGCATGGATGAGTTGGGCTAAAGGGTCTGTTTTCATGCCATATTAGGGACTCTAATTACCCTATTGACTAAACCTGCAGATGAGAGAGCATTATTGCATGATCAACCCTGATTGTGTTCCAATTTATCATTATTAAACTGAGAAATCTCTCTGGTTCACTCAGCCTATCACCTGCCTGCTTGTGCTCCTCCTCCTCCCCTGACCTTCTTATTCTGACTTCTGCCCTATTCCTTTCCAGTCCCGATGAAGGGACTCGATCCGAAACGTCGACTGTTTATTTCTCTCCATAGATGCTGCCTGATCTGCTGAGTTCCTCCAGCCCTTTTTGTGAGTGTTGCTCCAGATTCCAGCATCCGCAGAGTCTCTTGTGTCTACACTTGTCAGACTGGTTTCTTCTGTATCACTTACAAAATACTATGGAGGCTGGAAATCTGAAGTAAAACTGAAATTGCTAGAAATACTAAGCAGCATCTGTAGAAAGAGAAACAGAGTTATTGCTTCAGGTCAATGCTTTAATAGAAGGTTGTTGACCTGAAATGTTCATTGGTTTAATGCAGTGGCTTCAGTTTTCCCAATAGCTACAGGTAGCACAGTGGCACAGCTAGTAGAGCCACTGCATCCCGTGCCAATGACCTGGGTTCAATCCTGACTTCTGGTGCTGTCTGCGTGGAACTTGCATGTTCTCCCTGGCACCATGTGGGTTTCCTCCAGGTGCTCCAGTTTCCTCCCACGTCCCCAAGACGTGAGAGTTAGAAGATTAATTGGCCACTGTAAATTTCCTCAAGTGTGCAGGTGAGTGGTAGAATCTGAGAGGAGTTGATGGGATAACTGAAAGTAGATGCTTGATGGTCAGCACAGATTCAGTGAGCTGAAAGGCCTGTTTCTGTGTTGTATGACTCCATGACTCTAAAATACTTAGTTAGAATAAATTACCAATCATCCGATGTTTCTGTTGAAACTAAAACACTTGGTGGTTTAGGAAATTTAATGTATCGTTTGCTAAAATGTGCTGTTAATTCTTTTCTTCATAGACAATGCAACATTTCAAACAGAAAAGTTTGAAGAAACAAACGTTCTCTCAACAGCAGACATTGCAATGGAACACAATTCTGAATATTCATATTCTAATGCCACCTTAAACCATTTGGAAGGAGCAACAACATTTTTCAATAAAGAACAAGAAGGTATATATTTCAGTGAAATAAAAATTAAAAACAAGCTTTCTTCTTGAAAATTCCATTTCATTCTCGCTTCCCTCAATATGTCTTGAAATGAAATTAAGTTTTAACTTTTCAAACCCATTCCCAATAAACTGCTAAGCACTTGACTCTCCTTCCTTGTCTCCCCCTAAGCCAATATTGTAAATGGTTCCCTATCCTCAGAATCTGTTCCCTGAAGCCAATTCTGCCACAAAGAACCAACAGTTGTCCCCTCAGTCCTTGCAAACCGCTACCCCATCTCCAGCCACTCTTTCCAAGTTTATTGAACACATTGTTACTTCCCAAATCTGTGCTAATTTTTGTGCAATTCTATGTTTGAATCCCTCCAATTAGGATTCTGACACTACACTGTCACAGTGTAAAAATAGCCACAATTAGAGTCAAAATTAAATTAAATGTGCTACTACACATAATTCATCATCCCAACTCATCCTTTTTTACCTGGCTATAGGCAATCACTCTAATAGTCTTCCAGCTGGGTAACATACCTTTGCCTGGCTCCACACCCACCTATCTAGTTTTGGCCAGACAATCACCTGAATTGGCTTCTCTTCACATGCATACACTATTACCCTTTAACCAGTTCCATTCTTCATGCTAATCTTGAGAACTTTGTTTGAAAGACCAATATCACATTCCACGTGTATGTTGAAAATATAAACTCTACCTCAGGACCTTCAGAGGTTTTTAAATATGTAAGTAGTGGTTAGCTAGCTTCCTCATGAGGTAAACATCCTTTTTTAGATGATTTGTAGGCACTTCCTCCTCCCTCTATCCCAGAGCTGTCCCTCCACCACAAACCCACCATGTACAGAAGCTCCAGTCCAACTGACCCAGAACTGCCTACCAGTTTGATGCCGCAGACTGTGTTCTTGGGTTTGCCTCCTGGTGCACAAGTTCTATAGTTCCGCCAGCTCACCAAGAAATGGACATGGTTAATGTATCTGCAGACATGGGAGAAAATTTGTGGAAATGAGGCCTGGTTATTAAGTTCATGTAGACCCACAAATGCACAAGTTTGGTATCTGTTTTGGAGCTCTGTACAGTATCAACACCAACAACCTTTGACTCCCCTTGCCTCACTCCCACTCCCACTACTAACAACAAGAAACATTCAGACATTATATTTGGGGCCTTTCTTTCCATCAGACTCCAGAATGTTGTTTAAAGCATCATAGGAATGCCATGAGAAATATGAAATGTCAATTTGTGTTTGTCAGTGAGAAAATACTAATGCTCTGAAATTCAGCTCTGTTCAAATACCAACCTTAGCTTAAAATAGTTCTGTAACTTCACTAAAACAACTGTTTCACATTCCTGCTTTTCTCCAAATAAAAAACAATTCAAACTATTTTCATTTGCTCTTATTCCCTGCACAATTCCCTGCTCTTATTCCCTCCCATTTATATACAATGTGAGGTTGTGATCATCGTTGAAAGCATGTTAAAATCTTCAAGTACTTTTGAGAATGAAACTTTAATTTTCACCCAGTTACTGAACTTCTCTCTTGTCTCTCAGCAATCACCAAGACCCCTCTTCGCACCTTGTCATCACAGTCAAGTGTTCCTGAAACTCTGAGACCATCTGAAAGACCAAAAGCAGCAACAGATGATGTCAATAAGGAATCTCACATGCCTAAAGAAAATTCTGCGTCAAAAGATGAAGTCTTAGTTTCCCAACCAGTGACCAGTGATCCATCTGTTGTTAATTCTTTGGAAGATGTCACCAAAACAATGCCAACAGTGATGCCT
>JARFYF010000104.1:34758432-34777688 GCA_030265395.1 Rhina ancylostomus
AATCTGTGTCCCTCTAGTTCTTCCACTTTCTCTTTCAAGTCCATTAAAAGCCCTTTCTTTGCCCACACCAAGAGACAATTTGTTTTAATTTTCTTCCGATGTTTCAATGCGTTTACAAAATCGAAAATTCCCACCCTCTTACGGATGCATTAACAGCCCTTATTCTTCTGCCAACACCAAGAGACAATGTGTTCTTTTTATTCTCTTTCGGTGTCTAATGCAAAATCTGTATTGCTCTCGCCCTGTCACTTACTTTTAAAGGCCCATGAACTGCCCTTGTCTGACACCAAGAGACAATTTGAATTATTCTCTTTCGATGTCTTACTACTTGTTTGCTAAACTCTAAAATTTTCTTGTGCTCCCTTGCAAGCTCATTAACAGCCCTCTGATTCTTTTGCCTACACCAACAGACAATTTTTTTTTCTCCCTTGCAAAATCCAGCTCTTCCATTTTCTCTCTTGCAAGCCCATTAACTGCCCTTTGTCTCTTAACGTGGGCAAAAGAATCAATTTGTTCTATTGTTTTCTGTCTTTTAATATCTGATGCACATATGTGTGCCCTTCTTGCTCTGCCATTGTGTCTCTCTCTCTTACTGGTCCATTAACTGCACTCTGATTCTTTTGTCCATTCCAAGAGACAATTTGTTCTTTTTTTCTCTTTCAATATCTTGGTTCTTGTTTGCCAAATTCTAAAATTGTCCCAGTGCCCATGCTTGCTTGCTTTGTGGTTACATTTATGTCTTTAAATTTAATGATATGTTTAACTTGTTGGTTACAGCTGGATTTCTCTTCCCACTGAGGTTTTTTGCTCTTTACTAGGACATAAATTTGTTGTAAATTGTATTAATAATTTAAATGTTGGCCATCACTCGTGTACAGCCACTTTTTAAATGTAATTTCCTAATCTACCATGGCCAAGTTGCACCTCATCTGTGGGAGGAATTTCTTTAGCCAGAGGGTAGTGAATCTCTGGAATTCATTCCTGACAGATGGCTGTGGAGGCCAAGTCATTGGGTGTATTTAAAGTGGAGGTTGATAGGTTCTTGATTAGTAAGGGTGTCAAAAGTTATGGGGAGAAGGCAGGAGAATAGGTTTGAGTGGGACAAGTAAATTGGCCATGACTGAATGTCAGAGCAGACTTGAAGAGCTGAATGGCCTAATTCTCCTATATCTTGTGGTCTAGTGCAGTGTGATAATGTATGAGGTATAAGAGGGAAACATCTGCCCTAAGATGAAATGCTACATTAGGAACTTCTCAGCAAGATAGAATGTTATGGATTGATGGAAGTCTGTAGTGAAGTCGTCTGAAGCCATGAAAGCAAAAAAAAGTTACAAGTGGGTTTGAATCTGGAGACTGGTACTGTGTCACACAGGTATATTTATTTTAAACTTTATTTTTTACAGCACAGTAATGGGCCCTTCCAGCCCAACAAGTCTACACTGCCCATGTTAACCTACCTGTATGCCTTTTAGAATATGGAAAGAAACCAGAGCACCAGAGGAAACCCACACTGATATGGGGAGAACATACAAACTACAGACAGCAATGGGAATCAAATGCTGATTGCTGGCACTATAATAGCATTGTGCAAACCACTACACAACCATGCTGCCCTTAAAACTGATGAAAGAGTATTTGCTACTTTTAATAAGCTAGATTTAGATGGTGGGAAAATAATTTGTAAATGTACTGGGATGGAATCATAGGGCTAATCTTCTGTGAAGGAAGCAGACATGATTGGTTGTAGTTGAATGCTGTTTAGGTTTCTTCAGTTTGCATACTTGACAATTGGGATGGGTAAAAGGACCATAATACTACTTCATTGTTTCTTGCATCATTATTGCACACAAGCTGAGAAATGGGTGCCTAAGCTTTCAAGAAACTAGTCTTGGGTGTGATTTGATCAGATTTTGCATGGCAGCAAAGGGACTCTGCTGTTTGTGTGCACTATGTTATGTAAAGGTAAATGTGAGATATTAGTAGTGTATGTGTTTCTTCTGGAATTCTGATATTCAGATTGTGAAATGATGCATGAGTTTTAACTGATGGGGAAATCCAAAACAGTGATTCTCTCATTAAAAATCTGAACTAGGCCAATTATGAAAGACTTTCAGAAATGATTATTCATGGAGATGGTATTTAATTGTTCCACACTTCCATGCCAAGCAGCAGCTGCAATAATGTAACCTTTTTTACTTTTTGGATATTCAGAGAAATGGAGTTGAGGTTGATTGGAGTTGAGCTACAATCAACCATGATTGCATTTAAGAGCAGAATAGCTTTGAGGGACTGAGTGGTATATGCCTGTTCCTACATAGACCCAGGACTTTAGTGTTAGGCAGGGAGAATGAATCTGAACAACTTCCTGTCACTCTGCCTCAGTGATCAAGATTAATCAAGGAAACTAATTTAAAGTTATCTGGCTTGCATGAGAAAATTTTCATCCCAGCTGGACCCAGTGCCAACTCTCATTTTGAAGGAATTCATCAGCATTAATAAGTTGGCAAATTCTACAGGATCAGTGCCCTTGTTATTTAACTGTTGCAGTCCTGATAACATCCTTGTGAATTGGTAGTCTGCTTCATCTAGAGCTGCTATGCACAATATTCCAGTTGTGGTCCTGATTCCAATATTCCAGATGGAGTGTTCCTTCCCTTTACTACTTCCCCTCAGGATGTAGAGGCTAGCATTCCAATTAGCCTTTTGTTCTTTATATCTGGCTATAGATTCCAATTATCTGTGTAATGAACACCTAAATCCTTCTAAACCTCCCCAATTTCCAACACTTCCCCACTGTTAAAATGTTTACAAATGTTGGATTTGTAACTTCTTGGTCTAACTGGTTAAATTCATGCTTGTAGTGAAGACCATGCTTGATTTGCCTACTTAGTCTATCAATGTTGCTGAAATTTTCCCCTCATCTGCACTGATGACTGTCTCTTCCTTTTGTAATAAGCAATCTTGGGTAACACTAAATAAGTAATAAATACTTTGAATATTTGAGATCTGCACTGATCACTAACCACCTTGTTTGTATGCATACCCTTTGGACTAGCTCTAATTTCCTGGGAATCTTCATTTGTGGTCTTCACATGCCTGTATTCTCCAGGTCTTGATATGGAGGCCCTGTCATGCTTGACTTTGTATAGCTGACTAGCTTCAGGGGAGCCAATAGCACACTGAGCAGCCCCTGACATGTACCCTATTTTCCACAGCCAACCAAGTTCCTAATCTGGTCAATAACATCCATCCATTCTTTAATTTTAGCAAAAGATCTCTAGTGTTGAATCTTTTTGTTATTTTTTTCTTTTCACTTCTAGGAGATTGTGGCTATAGATCAGTTGAGAAAACTGTATTGTGATATTAGATATCACAGACCCAATCAAATGATACATCACATTGAATATGTTCAGTCTAGTTTGTGGTGTTGTATTTGGCCCTGCTTTGTTGAGATGTGAATAAGTGTACCAAATGTACAAATGCAAGTTTAGAATGTTTGTGAAATATTGTGGACACATCAAGATTTGTGTTGTAAGAAAAATTGCTTTAATGTAAATATGCTTAAATTAATATTGGTAAGCATTTAAAAGTGGAAGATGTGTCTGGTAAATTTGGTGGCCAATGCAGCTGAATGCAAGAGAATATTAAATGCTATAATATTTAAGGTTTTGATTTGATTTCGAATCAAGCATGAAGAGATTTGTCGGTTGAGAAGATTATGGTTTGTATTGCTGCAAAGGATATACAATCTAAAAGAGTTTGGACCAGCCTCCTCGTAAGGATAATCTAAGATACAATAGTTGAATTCACCTGGGTAAAGTGATTGAAGCACTTTACAGCTCTTACTACTGCAGAGTCAAGATTCACATGCATAGGAATTGTGTAATGAGTTGAGAGCTGGGGCAGATCAGCTGTGAGTATATTGAGTTATGGGGCAGGCTTGAGTGCTAAGTGGCCTTCTATAATCCAGAATCTGTGGTAGAAAAGTTCCTGCTTCTTTGTGATCGGTATATAACTATTTACTACTGAGTACATGATTTCATTTATGACCAAAGGAACAGCTGCAAAAATTAAATAGCTATCACAGAGGATGCAGGGCTAGTTCTGCAATGTGAGTGTGGCTTGGGGGTATAAAATTAGAAGTGGATTAAAAATGTATACTGTTTTGTGTTAACTGCAATAACTGGATAGGAATCTGGTAGAAGTTGGACTCAATAGAACCAAGAAAATAAGCTTATTGTAAAGCTAGTGCTGTAACAGCTTGCTGGTAGTAATCATCTCTAAGTGAATGATGCATTGTCTTTTCAAGTTTACTTTTCTGATACCTGATTTGCTGTTTTTTTTTTCCCTCGTAGTTGATGTTGGGAGACCTGACCTTTGCTCTTCCATACTGGAATTTTGCTACTGGAAGAAACACCTGTGACATCTGCACAGATGACCTAATGGGAGCCAGAAGCAATTTTGACCCTACTCTCATAAGTCCTAACTCTGTCTTTTCCCTGTGGCGTAATCTGTGTGAAAGTTTGGAAGATTATGATACACTGGGAACTATTTGCAATGGTAATAACTTTCATAATATAATGAAAGGAAAATGGTATAAAATAAAACCTGAATATCTGTCTTTTGGATTAGAAAATGGAATGTGTTGCCCCTTAAAGGGAAATTCTGAAATAAATATTGCTAAATCACCTATTGCATTACTTTCTTTTCCCCAACAGATAAAAGGAACTCTGTGGGTTTTTAGATACTGGAGGACCATTTTGAAAGTCTTATAATTACAATCCTCAAATTGTAAGCCAGAGCCTTGGTTTTTGAAGGTTTGAATTTTTCATTGCAATATGAGTGATCATTAAACCACTAGAAGAGGAGTATGTTAACATCTTAACTGCTTGAAACCTAATCCCAACCAGCCTTGAACTCTTGATTCAACTATGGTAGAGATGGGCGAATCTTCTGCTTTAGAAGCTATTCTCTATTAAATGTTTGTGGCTGGATGCCAGTTTTTCATTCAACAGTTATGTTCACCATACTTTTGGCTGAACCAGCTATTGCATCCCCTTCACTGGAGATATTGGAATATCTGATTGGTTTACATGTGTGGCACAACCAGATGTTTAACCATCTGTACTCAAGTTCGCTATACATCATGACTGAGGCATGTTAATGAACAGTAAGTGATATGCAATTACTAACATCACAATAAATAACTTAATTAGTTATTAACTTATAAAAGCAATTGAAATTCCAGTGGCTGGAAATCTGAAATAAAAGAAACAGGAAAATGCTCAACAATTCAGACAGCATCTGTAGAAAGAGTTGATGCTTCAAGATGAAGACCCTTGGACCTGGTTTTAAGTTTCATAGAAGGTAGGGTAGGGATGAATAGGACAAAGTTAAGATCACTGATGGGTGAGACTAAGCTTGCAATGGGGATTAGTTGCAGAGGCCATCTGCTTGATGGATTAATAGGAGTGGAAACAAACAAAAGCTATATAAAATGGGGGCAGTCAGAGACAGAACAAACCAAGGAATGTAAAAGTTGTGAAATGTTGAGCTGTGCCAATGGAGAGGGGAAAATACTGAGGCAGTAAGAAAAATAGATTATTTTTAGAAGAAATAATCAATTCTGAAATAGACAGTGCATGTTACCTGAAACTGCATAATTCAATATTGAGCTTAGAAGGCTTCATCACCCTGAACAAAAGATGAGCCTTAAGCTTGTGTTTCATTTCATTATAGCTATGAGGGAGACCACAGATCTTAGGTTGAGTACTGAATGCAGCACACTTCTTTGGAAGAAGCATACCATTCTTTATCTGGAAGGACTGGGTCTCTGATTGGTGGAAAGAGGATTGCATCTTCTGTGGTCACAGAAAAGTGCCTTAAGAAAGGGAATGATTAGTGGGGATAGAGCGGACCAGGGAATATTGAAGTGAAGGATACCTTTTGAATGTCAAAAAGAAAGGGAAAACGTGTCTGTTGGAATCTTGCTGAAGCTGGTGGAAATCACAAAGCATAACCCATTGAATGCAGAAGATGGAAGATGAGGTCAAGGGAACTATGTCTTTGTCTTCCAAGAGGATGAGACCGGAAATGGATGAGATTTTGTAAGGGTTCTGTCAAATATGGTAGAGTGAAGCCATAGTTTATGAAGAATTGGAGCAACTTTATTCAGGGAAGAAACAGAAGGCCTCAGACTATCTTGGTGTGGGATGGAGGTACAGAAGAATTCTCCCTCCAAAAGAGCAAATTGGCACTGGGGAATTGAGGATTGTCAGAATGGTAGAGGGCTACAAATTTCCCACAAATGTAGGAAGGGACAGCACCAGGAGAAAGGATGGAATCTAGGTAGAAAAATGTTTTTGTCTGCTCTTGTCCTATCAATGGTTCTGCTCATGCATCTTGGGCTGGAGATCAAAGTAGGTTTTGTGGGACTTGGAGACTACAAAGCTGAAAGCTGTGGGGGGGGGGGGGGAAGATCTCCTGAGGACATTAGATCTATCATGGTCTGGGAGAGAATGGCCTGATGTTTGGTGTGAGTCATTGTTCAGAAGGAGGTATGTGGATGTATCTACTTGGCCTCTGGGCATGATGTCAGTTCACTTGAGCACAATAGCACCATCCTTGATATTTATGCTGGTCCTTGTATAGAATGCTGCAAGTTCAGAAGGGTAGGTTTGACTGGGTAAGGAGTGAAATAATCAAGATGGTCAATGTTATACCAGAATTTATTAATGAATGGATCTGGAGAGGTTGAGAGGCCTTTGGGAAGAATCCAAGTGGATCGAGAATTCTGGAAATAGGATCCACCCACTTCCATGTCCTTCCCTGCTGAATTAGTGATGGAGGTTGAAGAGGGGAGCTGCAAAGAATGAGTCAGTGGTGTGCATTAACATGCAAGATCTGTTGGGCAATGTAGAAAATGTGCACATTTTGCAAGCACGAGTCTCTTTGAATAGTGAATGTCATATCTGATGACATTGAATCCACTGTAGGGGTGAGTACTTGCTGAATGCTGGTTCTCACAGCTTTTATGCCACCTGCAGTAGAACTGAGCCATAGCAATAGAGGACTTCTGCCACACTTTTTGCCACTGAGTCAGTGCAAGGACACAGGGTGCAGTGTTTTTAATTCGGGAGTTACTTTTATATGCAGCTTAGCACTTTTTATGCAGCCAAGTTAATGATAACGTTGGGACAATATCTTCAGAATTAAATTTTTTAAAGAGAGGGTGAGAGGTAGACCAGATAGAGCCTCCAAAATTTGATGGTCCTGATCCTCTTTCAAATCCCATAAGTAGTGTCTTTTTTCATAAAAGGATAAGTGGTATTTTTGGTAATGAATGTCTGTCCAAAGTTTTGCTGTTTGGCCAGCACAGCTCATGCCTGACTAAAGAGCACTGGATTCTCAAACTAAAGTGTTAATGACATAATGGGCTACATATATCTGGATGATATCCTAGAATGATATCCTACTATCAATTTAAAAAGTACATGCATTGGATGCAAACAAGTAGAAATGGTGGGTATCTTCATCCAGCCACTTAATGGTGTAAAATTGGGAAGTGAACAGACATCTTGCCCACATGCTGGAATTTATCATCACATAAACAACAGAACCAAATCTTCACCACCTCTTCCATAACAATTCCTGCAGTACCAGCCACACCCAGGAATTTTGCACTCTTTGGCCCAAAAAGTTAGATGTATAGCATATTTTATCAGAGTTGTGTGTACTTCCTCTTATCCTTGTCCTGAATGGGATATCCCTTATTTTGAGACACTAACCCCTTGGCTCAAGGCACTGCCGAAAGAGGAAAAAGCTTTGCTTCTACCCTATCAAGCCCTTAAAAACATTGTAAATCCATAACTTTGTGTACAACTTTGGTTTTGATGGTATATTCCTAATTGTTTTTCTTTAATTTTTTTACCTTTTATTACATATGCCTGCATTCTCCTGGCATCTGTCCTTGATACACGTGCTTGTTAATGCTAGATGTCTGTCATTTGGTATCATACTGTTTCATTTCGAGGAACTGGTCTTAAGTAAATAAATTGGTTCATTGTTTTCCTTGAGGTAGTGGTTATCGATTGTATTGCTTCAAAGATGCTGTGATTTTTTTCAAGAAGTGTATAATATGTAAATTTAACCTCAAATGATAATTATAGCACCAAAGTGATATCTTCTGGTCTCAGTTGAGATTCTGGTATCAGTTTCACATTCATTTACTCTACCAACTGCATTATCAGTGCAAAGAAAAAGATTCACTTTTTTTGAGCGTGTGAGTGCACTGAGAAGTAATTAAACAGCATGGATGTATTTCAAAACAATGCTCATGAATAAATAGGCTGTTTCACAGTTTATATGCATAAATGAGATGCATCTGAAATTAATTTGAAACATTAAAACAAACAATATAATACAATTAACATAATTCCATTGCACATATTAAATTCATAATTTTGGTTCCCATCCTGATATTTTGCCTTTTTTTCAAAATGGATGAGGAAGCAAATTGCTGATGAGAAGCTGCCGACCTTGCTCTTTACAATCTCGCCCTTTGCTTAGTAGAACTGGTACCTCTGCTGCAGTGAACTAGGGATCAGTCCTAATGCCTCCATGCTGTTGATTCATCCAGGCACTGAAGGTGGCCCCATTCAACGGAATCCAGGTGGGAATGTTGCCAGACCACTGCTGCAACGTCTACCCAACTCCCAGGATGTAGCACAATGTTTAGACATCTCAACTTATGACACACCGCCTTTCTACTCCAATTCAACTGATAGTTTCCGAAATACAGTTGAAGGTAAGTTTATTGAAGGAAAGTTTAGATAGTGATTTATAAAAGTATCCCAATAGCAAGTAAGGTCCCATTTTAAGTTTCAAAAATGGGCCCATTTTGTACGCAACCTGCTTTGTATCCTGGGCAACTACCCATAGAACTATCACCTGCAGCAGAAGTGCAGCACAAGGTTTCTGAATTTCTGCATTTGGTGTCACTGCAGACCATGGGTGAGGCTGAAAGTTTGCTTGATTGCATGTCCCGGGGTGTGGTCATGTATGGCTATAGTTAGTTCAGGAATGGTAAGGGGTGGCCATTTAGCAGAAAGGAAAGTGTTCTTGCACCATCTGACAATCGGGTGCATGGTGATGTCAAACTAGTTTTCGATGAAGATATCCAGATCACTGCTTCAATGGGCTTGTGTTTGCATGGATGGCATATCAAAATACAAAATTCAATATACAATGCTACCAGAAAGATTAGTTCAGCAACAGGAGAGATCTGAATAGAAGAAAGTGCAAGGTGATGGATTTGGAATGAGCAGAATTGGATGGAGTGCGATAAGTAAGTGGAATGAACTGAAAACATGGATTTCTCTATGGGACCATGCTATTGTGGCAAATTTTAGAGAGAGGCCTTAAACAGTGGAAGTTTGGGAACTTAATATCCAGGGCATGTAGGAAAGAGGAGTAGATACTACCATTTCATACAGTACAGCATGGTAAAGAGACATACCTGAAGGCAGAATCTATTTGATTAAGAATGTGGGATAATAGAGCCATATGATCCATGCTATATATAATCTACAAAACTGTGGCAAAGAGTTGACCAAATTTGTAAGCAAGTTTTAGACACATGCAAGAACTATGGAGTTGTAAAAATGGGGAACATCCATGATGATGCAGAAGGAGTAAAACAATATTATAAAGGACAAAGAAAGGGGGGAAATTCTTGAAATGTCAGAGAATTCTCTTGATTGCAATGTTTTCAGTGCAATAGGAGTCGGTGCTCAGTGTGGTTCTGGGCATGAACTGGGGCAGTTGGAACCTGTTGAAATAGGGAAGCATCTGGGGAGATGTCAACTACAGGTTCAGAGTAGTTGTAGAAAAGACGAGGAAAATACTTAAGAAAGTGAAAATACTTAATCCAAAGGAGTTCTAATTTCAGTGAATCTTAAAGGGATTTGTTCCAAATACTTCGGAATAGAAATTGGCAATTTAAATAATAAATGTGTAATTGAAGGGCTCCAGAGAAGAAATTTTGGATAAGGCACATTTCCAGAGAAGGACTTTCAAAGCTAGTTTCTTGCATGACCAAAGATATAAGGGAAACATTTATTTTCAGTCTCTAAGCGAGAGTATCAGTCACTAGTTGCGCTGAACACTGCACAGTTGGTTCTACTTATTTCAAAGAAACTAAACGTGCAGAAAGGAATACAAAGAGCAACTGATACTCTTGCAGTCATTTAACACCAGTGACCAAAGCAGAAAGTTTTCCCTCTATAATGAGGACCTCAGGAGGAGGCCAAGATGGGTCAGCCATTCGTTTTATCTGGCTGAAGATGGTTGCAAACACTTCTGTGTTTTGTCTTTTGGCATTCTCAGCTCTGCCATCATTTGAATGTAGATGTGGTTGGAGCCACCTTCTCCCAATAGTTATTTAGTTATTCACCACCATTCTTGACTGGAGGTGTGAGACTTAAGGCTTTTGTCTGTTCTATTGGTAGCATCAATGTATAGCAAAAGCAGCATGGAGTAGACAGCATGCAATAATATTGGTTGTCGGTTGGGATCTTATTCTTAAATTGACAAAGTTAGTGCAGTTGATGATGTGTACATTAATTTAAATAATTGCCACATAAAACTTCTTAGCTGAATTAGAATCCCTTCATTTAAAGGGGTAGTGACAACATGGATACGGAATTGGTTGAGGTACAGATGACAGGATATTGTGCTGAATGGTTTTCAGATTGGAGGGAAATATACAACAGTGGTCCCAATGGTTTACATAAAGACCACTGTAATATTGGTTTGTGTTCATGTCCTGAACCTGGGTCTACTGGGCATTACTTGTGCCTCAACAGTACCAGGCATTTCCACCAAGAAAGAACCTAAACATCTGCACTTGATTTTCATTAGCATCACAGTCACCCACCATCAACATCCTGGACCAGAAAGCCCAACAGACTAGCAGGTCAGATGCTAGGTATCCAATAGTGAGTAACTCGCCTCCTGACATACCAAGATCTTTCCACCAATCAAAAAAGCACAAAGTGCAACACCCTCCACTTGCTTGGATGAGTGAAGCTTCAACAGGCTATCCAGGACAAAGCAGCCCACCTATCTCCCTAAAAATTTATTGCCTCCACATCAGCATACAGTGGCTGCAATGTACTGTGTACAAATTGTACTGCAATTAGACATCTAGGCTACTTGGATAGCATTTTCCAAACAAGTGACCTTTATCATCAAGCACAAAAACAGCAGTTACCTTGTGCATAAATGTACAAGTCTTTGACAATGTTAAGACAAGTTGAGAAAACTTTAAAAATGCCTTCACAATCCTTAACTTCATAGAGGCATGGTGCATGAAAGCAAGAAAGTTATACCAATCCTTTATAATGTACTGGTTAATCCAACATTATAAAATTTGTGTCCAATTTTAGGCACCACATTTTGAGAAGGATGATAAGGCCTCAAAGTGCATAGAGGAAATAAGGAGAAATGATTCCCAGGTACAAAAAGGTTGTGCAACCAAAGGGAATAGGAGTATATTAATTTGCATAAGATCCAGCGGGATGGCCACCTGTCTATATCTAATGAATTGACTTGAAAATAAAAGCATTTTCATTACTCAACTAATGAGCACATGAAAAAAACATGAATGCAAACTCTTCCAGAGCATCAGTATATAGCTCCTGGTAGTAATGTAACCAGATGATAATGATGCTTTCTGTTTGATTAATTTTGTTAACTTTATATATAGTTAATTAGACGTGACATACTCTCATTTTCCATTGTACAGATTGGATCTGAGCCCTAAAATTTAACGATTGTAAAGTACAGTTTACAGTGAAGAACATATGGCCCATCTGAAGTGTTACCTTGACATAAAATTTGATATCTACAAACCAAATTAAGTCATTTGAGGTTCTGAAGAAAATTACTAACCACCCATCTGAAAATGTTCATGTCTCTATAGCACGTCAGTAACCATCTGCATTCCTCAGATGATAGAATTGTTAATCTGGATCAGGAATAATTGCAAGTGATCTTATTATCTACATCTGCTCATATAACCTTGTATGCTGGTCCAAAAGAAGTTCATCTAGCTATAATCCAACCATTGATTCAATTCATATTGAATTGTAATTGTGCTAGGAATCTATTCCATATATTTTTGTATTCACTATCTGAAAACTGATCAAAGAAATGAGGGGATATCATACTATGATCATTTTTGTTTACTACTTGCTTCATTGTATTGTATTGGTTTACATCTGCTTCCCCACCATCTCAACACTCTTCAAAACAGAAGACACTTATTCCCTGGGGATTTTAGTCAGTTTTGGGTTGTGCACAATCTAAAGATCCATTTGGGGCCCTCATTTAGGGCTATATTTTATGCAATCCTTTTAATAAATACTTTGAATCTGCAAATAGATTACATTTAGAAAAATTGTTATTTGTTGTCAACACTCTTCAATACCAGGTCTCTTGCTTGATTAGAATGATCTAGAATATACAATCTTCATTAATCTTTTTACTTTTGAAGTGGTTGTGTTCTGTCTTCCAGGTTATAGTGATCCTTCAGGAATGTACAATCCAGCAGTTCGCAGTTTGCATAATCTCGCACATTTGTTTCTTAATGGAACTGGTGGACAAACCCACTTGTCCCCAAATGACCCAATCTTTGTTTTGTTGCATACATTTACTGATGCAATATTTGATGAGTGGTTGAAGAGAAGCAAAGCAGGTAAATAATATAAATCTATTTCAATTGCTATTAACTCTGCTTTTTTTGTATTTATTTGCTAGTACCTTAAGTAGATCTTGAGTATTGTCATAAGATTGTTCTGACCTCAAATCTAATCTATGTGGTAATAATATTGCATGCTACATGTTGGTTAGCATGCTATTCCTCTTCATGTGCTGCTTCATCATGTTGCCTCTCTCAGGGAAAGGTGCCATCCAGAACTTCCGTTCACACATTGTGTGACTTTGGAGCTGAACTCCCCATACCCCTGGGGTGGCACAATCACGCATCTGGTAGAGCTGCTGAATCACAGCACCAAAGATCTGGGTTCAATCCTTGCCTTCAGTGTTGTCTGTGTGTGGTTTGTTTTCCCTGTGACCATCTGTATTTTCTCCTACATTCCAAAGATGTGAGATGGTAGTTTACTTGGCTGCTGACTGGGCCCCTAATGTATTGGTGAGTGGTCAACTCTATGGGGAACTGATGGGAATATGGGGAGAATATAAAGTGGAATTAATGTAAATGGTGGTGATGGTCAGCATGGACCCTTTTTTTTGGGGGGGGGAGTGGGCTGAAGGGTCTGTGTCTGTTGTATTTCTATAAGACTATTTCATGGGGACTGTCAGGAAGGCTGGACAGTGACCCAAGCTTCTCTAGGTACCTATTCATCAGTCTGTTTACCAGCTGTCCCAGCTTGGTCCTCTAGAACAAGAACTAGTGATAATTTGCCCACTGCTACATCATCTGAGGAAGGATCGCTGACCTGAAATATTTATTGATTTTTCTCTTTCTACAGGTTCTTCTTGACTGGCTGAAATCTTCCTGTTTTATTTTTTTTACCTCCTCTGTTTTTGTCTCTGGTATGCTAGCTAGTCTATTCCCCCACCCTGGTCTGGTTGCAGTCCTCTCTCACCCAGTTGAATTTCTCATTAATTTTATTTAGCCTTTCATCTAGACCTGTTTTACTTTGTACAAAATATGAATAATTTCCAACCCATCCAGCACCACACCAAGAAATAATCAGAAGCAGATGCTGCCTCTAAACTACCTTCAACACAGCACCATCTTGGTGCAGTTTTCTATACACCATTAAGTTTAGAACATGGGACGTGGAACAGTACAGCACAGGAACAAGGCCTTCCACCCACAAGGTCTGTGCCAAACACAATGTTAGATTTAACTAAATCTCTTCTGCCTGCATGTAATCCATGTTCCTCCATTGCCTGCATATTCATCTGTTTAAACACCTCTTACACATCACTGTTGTATCTGCTCTCACCACTGCCCCACAACCCATTCGGGCATCTAGCCCTCTCTATTTAAAAATAAAAGCTTGCCCCACACATCTCCTTTCAACTTTCCACCTCTCACCAATGCATGTCCTCCTATTATTTAACATTTCTACCCTGGGGAAGAAAGATTCTGTCTGCCCTATCTATGGCTCTCGTAACCTTATAAACTTCTCAAGTCTCCCCTCAGCCTTCTGCATTCCAGGGAAATCAGCCCAAGTTTATCCAACCTCTTATAACTAATGCAACTCTCATCCAGGTAGCATCCTGATAAACCTCTTCTGTACCTTTTTTTCCAAAGCCTCCAATCCTTCCTTTAATTTTTAGACCCTTGGGCTTCAACTCATTGTGCATTTCCAACATGTTTATTTAGTTTTTTAGCATCAGAGCAATAAATTGGTGTCGCTCATTATTTAGCTTCTTGTGTTGATTAAAATTATGTTCTTTCTCTTTGCAGATTTATCCATCTTTCCAGTTGAAAATGCTCCTATTGGCCATAACGGAGCATACAATATGGTTCCATTCTGGCCTCCCGTTACTAATGTAGAAATGTTTGTGACAGCAGCTGAAAACCTTGGCTACAGCTACGAAGTTGAATGGCCAGGTAAGATGATTATGAAATCATTAACCAATCTGCTTACCCCCAGTTGTGGGGTGATGCAAAAATCTTAAGCATCCAGTTCACAAAAATTCTAATAGTTTATTCAGTTTTTAATCTTTAAAATAACTGATGATCAGTGTCTATGCCTGGAGTGGTTTACTTGAAAGGTTTCTTTATTTTAAAGAAAACATTGTTTGCTTTTTAAACCACTTGGTGTATTTTCTTGTAAAAGTCCAGAATCTAAGAAACCAATATGATTAACTCAGTGTAAGGAAATTCACTGATTTATATCAATGTCTTGAGATGGCTATCCAGTTTAAGCTTTGTCTCAAAAGAATGAAGACAATAAGGAAGGTGATTATTTGTAAAGAAATTTTCAAATTGTTTTCCATTTCAGGTTGATTTCATTTGACCTTTTCAGTTAGAATTTTATTTTCCTTTGTATAGTAACATAGTATCCCCCACTGAGTAATAAATTAAGCATCATTCACCCATTGATGAACTGACCAAGCAAGCTGCCCAAACTCCTTGACCAATGGAAACACAATATGCCCAAGTGTATAAATGTGCAATAATTAAGTATAGTAACTTTGCTCACTATGCTCCATGAAGTAATTCCATCAGGGTGCATTTGTCTCTTCCTTTAATACCAGTGTATATTAGTGCATTGAGCCAACATTCACTCTGGATTGATGTTTATTTGAAAATGATCACCTTTTTTGCTCACTGCTGTCATACTTGGAACTTTTTTCATCTTTAAGAATGATAACCAATGTTGAATAGGCTTGTATTAAGCAATTTCTTCTCTGAGTAAAAACAATTCAAATAGTCTTCTTCCCACAGAACTCCAAGAATATGTTAAATGGTGAAACATTACTAACTGATGTCATCTTAACCTCCGTATGATAAGTATGTATTTAATGCCAAGTAACATATGGAAGAAAAACTGAGTGGGTAACATGCTATCAGGCCCAGTAAGTTCCAGTGACTTAACAATTACAATGTGACCTTGCCACCTACAATAAAACTCTAATCCAGAATGCCCAGGACCTTGGTGTTTCTGGGCTGGCAGATTTTCCAGAATATTAGATATTATTCCTATTAATATTCCAACACACTTTAATACACTTTTTTAGATAATACACAATACTATAATAGATTTTCCAGTGAACCTGGCCAGTTGAAAAGAAGAACAGGAACCAGGGCCCCAGTGAGTTGAAAAAGAATGCAGAAATCGGGGCTCCCCATCAAGGGAAGTAGGACATGGAAACCAGGGCCTCAAAGCTGAAAGGGAGCAAGGGAACCAGGAACCCAATAAGTGGAAAGAACATAGTAAACAACACCCAGTGAGCCAGTAGCTGAACCTTCAGTATTTCTGAACAATCAGATGGGTGATTATTAAAGTATAATTGTACATGAATCACGGCAATTCAGAAATTATCATAAATGAAGCAGCATTTGTACTGTATCAGTTCCACACTGAAGCTTATTTATTTATGCTGTACTATTGAATAATGGCCATAGTTTCAGAGCTGAATGTTGCATTTGGACTTGTTTTAACTCTGTCTTTGACTTATCTTCTGCAGACCAGCCTCTCTCATTGTTGGAGATGATTACGGTGGGGATTCTGGCTGCTCTGGTACTGATAGCTATAGTTTATACCATCTCCACCATAGTTTTACGCAGGAGGAGGAGGAAACTGGCTGCCAGTGAACTGAATGAACCTCTCTTAGATACTCCACATCAGTGCTACTCAGATTATAATGAATCAACCGTACTCCAAAATGTCTCGTAATCAGCTATTTGACTGTACCTTATTATTCATGTTTTTGAACCAGACTAATGACATGCTGCTAGAAAAACAGAGTGGCTTCCTGTTCATAGATCAAACAAGATGTTATCCATGGAATTTATATGCTACCCTTGTGATTAGTGAAATAATCCACCCAATATTGTTCTGAAAATTGTTTCCACTACCTTATAGTAGCCATCATACCTTGCAATAAATTTTTAATATTGAGGAACGTTGGAGATAATTTGTAAACCTTGATTAGCTAAATCATAAAGATAACATTTATGCTAAGGTAAATTCTCTACAATAAACTGCATTAATGGCCTGGTGGTGGTTAGTGCAATGATGTGATCGTTGTGCAAAAATGTTATTCTGAGTCAAAGTGAATGAGATCCTGAGATTCAAAATTGAGTCAATGGTTCATCTACATCTGGACCTATTGCAAGCTAGGTTTGTTAAAAACACAAAATAGCAGGATTAGACCATTCAGCCTTTTTAAGCCTACTCACCAGTCAATATGGTCATTACTGATCATCCAAGTCAATACCAATTCCCACTCTCTTCCCCATACCCTGTGGTGCCTTTCGCTTCCAGAAATTGATCCATCTCCTCCCCAAACATGTTAAGCAACTTTGCCTCTACAGATCTGTTTGATAGTAAGTTTCACAGATTCATCACCACCTGCCTTAAGATATTTATGACTGACATGAGAAGAAATGTCTCATTATGTCATTATCCTGATACCATGATCCTTCAGAGACACCCCAGCCAAGGGAAGCATCCTCTTTGCATGTAGTAAATCTAGTCCTGTCAGAATTTTGTAAGTTTCAATGAAATTGCATCTCATTTTTATAAGCTCTAGGAAATACAAATGTTGGTTGACTTAATTGCCCTTTATAGTGTAATATTGCTGTCCCAGGAAGCAGTCTGGTCAACCTTTGCTGAATGCTCTCTATGGCAACTATGTCCCTTCTTGGGTGATACTAGGCTGCACACAATACAGGCAACTATTACATTATGGGAGATTGTGTTCCTAGAAAACTGTCCCTATCATTATTTCCTGTGATGCAAAGCCAGATCATCTGCATGTGTCAAGAAATGCAAGTTGAACAAAAATATTTTTGACATAAATTTTGTGGAAGTGAATTCTTATTC
The DNA here is from genome assembly GCA_030265395.1 of Rhina ancylostomus. Classification (NCBI taxonomy): domain Eukaryota; kingdom Metazoa; phylum Chordata; class Chondrichthyes; order Rhinopristiformes; family Rhinidae; genus Rhina; species Rhina ancylostomus. Next base: position 34,776,027 of record JARFYF010000104.1, read on the forward strand.
TGTATTTCAGATTGTTTTGAGGGATTTGTAAATTTTTTAACGGTGAATTTCCATTACCTGAACCAGTGTAACATGGGGTTTGCCTGTACTCCAATTGTGGTCTCACTTCAGCTTTGTTTAATTGTTTCAAGATATCCTTGCTCCTGTCAATAAGTCCTCCTGTTCTGAAGGTCAACATACCATTTGTCATCTTAACCTCTTGTTGCACCTATGTCTTTGCTTTCCTTGACTGGTGTACAAGGGCACCCAAGTATCTTTGTACATCAATCCTTCCCAACATAAAACCATTTAAATAATACACTGAGTTTCTGTTTCTTGGGCCAAGATGGATAACCTCATATTTATCCACTTTATACTACATCTGCTTTTTTTTTAACCACTCAGTCTAACTTCATGAAGTGACTGTATCCTTCTCCCAATTCACAATCAGTTTAATATAATTGTCTAACTTCAAAATATCATTTGGTTCCTTCATTCAGATCAATCATCTATATTATGAATAGCTGATGCCCAAGTACTGATCCCTGCAGTGACCTGTTTAAACCCACTCTGTACACCATGGAGCAAAGAAGATTGAAAGCTGATTTCATGGAGATATACAAGATCATGCTGATTTAATTGGGGGTAAATAGAGGAGTTAATAATTTACCATTAGCAAATGGTTCAAGGATCAATGGGTACATTGAAAAATTTTGGGCAAAGAATGTGAGGAAAATATTTCATTACTCTGAAAAATAATGATCTGGAACTCTATGCTTGTAGGGGTGGGAGAAACAGAATCAACCAGTGCCTATAAAAGGGAATTGGATAGACGAGAGAAAATAGTTTATAAAGCTGCAGGAAAGGGATTCTGCCAGGATTGTTCGATTAAGAGCCAGCATTGAATTAATAGACTGAATTGCCTCCTTTTGTGTCTTAGCAATCTGATTATATTCTGTGATTCTGTAAATGTACTAAACAGTATATGACACTTAAAAATGTTGATTACCAGTTTCTCTGACAGCAATGATAAGTTAGCTATCCATTTCAAGGAACATCACTGAATTAACATTCTTAATCTGTTACGTAAGCAACCATTGTCACATCAAGTTTTTTGGCTACTTTGAGTATCTGCCTTGGTGTGGGCCCTAATTCTAGAACAGGAATCAGAGCATTATTCACAGAGCTATTGCTCGATGATCTCTGACAAAAAAAAAATTTGGAAGTTGACATTCTTTCTATATTAAAAAAGATTTTCATATTATCCCAGGTAAACACAGAGGTAACTGCAGCATTTTATTTGGCTTGGGTTAGCTGTCAATCTTGCAACAAGCCTTATTACTTTCCCAAAGGTTAGTTCCATTTGCTCCTCACTAACTCCAGATGAAAGATCTCAACCCAAAACAGCGACTGTCCATTTTCCTTTGACAGATGCTGCCTGACCTGCTGAGTTTTTCCAGAAGCTCATTTTTTGTTCACCATGTCCTTTGAATTGCTTTCCTGTCATGGCACAGTAACATCTTCCATTCTTTGGATGTGAAATCTGCACCTGGTTATGAAAATCTCTATCAAATCCATAATGCCAGCATCTCACATCTCTCCAATAACTGAATTCCTTCATTCCTGATACAATTCCAATATTACCCCTTCTGCACTCTTCCAAAGGTTTTAACACCTTTCCCA
>JARFYF010000104.1:34819487-34829855 GCA_030265395.1 Rhina ancylostomus
CATTATAGGAAGGATGTGGAGGCTTTGGAGAGGGTGTAGAACAGATTTACCAGGACACTGCCAGGAAGAGAAGACATGTGCTAGAAGGAGAGGTTGGACAAATTTGGCTTGTTTTCTCTAGGGTGGTGGAGGCTGAGGGGAGATCCAATCAAGGTTTATAAGATTAGAAAAGGTGCAGGTAGAGTAAACAGCTGGTATTTTGTTCCCAGGGTTGAAATGTAAATACCAGAGGGCATAAATTTAAGGTGAAGGGGGTAAGTTCAAAGGAGATGTACAGGACAGGTTTTTTTTTACACCGAGAGTGGTGGGTGCCTGAAATGGGCTGCTGGGGGTGGTAGTAGAGGAAACTACAATAAAGGTGTTTAAGAAGCTCTTAGATCGTCACATGAACGTGCAGAGAATGGAGGGATATGGACATTGCAGAAAGGATTAGTTTTGTTAGGCATTTAGTTACCAAAGGACCTGTTCCTGTGCTGTACTGTTCTATGTTCTAAATACAGAGATTCTGGTGAAGGAGAAGCAGCAAAGGAGGTTGACTGTCCTTGGGAGTCCAAGGCAATCCATTTTTTTAAAGGTTCAAACTGAAGTGGAAACCACAGAATTAGTCTTCACATATTCATCGTATCAGAATTTTAGAGGCATCTCATGACATGCGAAGGTAGGTATAAAAATTTTTGAAACCAGATCTCCTCTTATTTCATGGAGGGTCTGACAAACGTGAGGCTTTTTTTTTGTTTCCAATGAATCATTTATTGGATTCTTTCTTGTTAGCCACAATTAGGACAGTACTAAAATTAAGCAGGATAAACAATGTGCACTAAAATGTGTCTGCAGATCATTCCTGTTGAACAAAAGGTGGTTGAATATGCCAGTAATCATGAAATGTTTTATTTTATCCAATGACAGTCTAACTGCAGTCTGAATAGCTATGGATTTATTGCAGCCACATTTTTTAAGCTTCAATGGGTGCCATGAGTTTTTGGGAGAAATCATCTCATGCATTTTACATTCTATGGATCATTTTAAATGTCTTTTATTTGCTGATATATTTGAGTTGGAAACTTAAGTCAATTTGAAGCTGCAGTAAAAATTATGGCCCTGGTCTTGGGATGTATATTGCAGATTTTTCCTTTACTTTTATTTTTCACTGTACAATTCCTTACAGCTTGATTTCTGGGATGACATAGTGCAAATGGATTTTGTAGAAGAGTGAAACTGTAGATGATCTGGGTTCAGCAACCATTAATGGTTGTAACATAATTCTGTGTTTTGAAACAACTCTATTTCAGTATCATACTTATTCCATCTCTAAGACACTGACAATAGTTAGTAAATTAAACAATCAATGATGATACTATATTAATACAAGACTTTGTAGCATAATTTGGCATTTTTACCATGGATTCCTTCCAAATAAACTGCACCTGGAAATTTCTTCACTAAGCATGGTTGCAAGGATAAGAAAGCAGTTTGTCATGTGATAGTCCTTAAAGAAATGATGATACCAAAGGGACAAATATTGTCCACAGACCAATACTGCATATGCTGGAGATGTTAACAATTTGGGCATTTATGAAGTGGCACCCCTTTTTTCTGTGGAATAATTCAGATTGACTGAGGGTTCCCCAGATTTCAATCATAATGGCTAAAACGAAATAGATGAAATGTTTGTGCTCTGCACTTGGATATTTTTTCCATGAGAAAGTGTTAAAGGAATTTCTTGTGGCCAACATTGCTTTTTATATGAAAATCTATAGATGAACCAGCAGATGCTGTAAATCAGAAATAAAAACAGAAAATGCTGGAAATAATCAGCAAGTCAGGCAGCATCTATGGAAACAGAAACAGAATGGTGTTTCGATGAAGGGTCTTTGACCTGAAATGTTAGCTTTCTTTCTACTGGTGCATTGGAAGCTGAGGGGAGACCTGATGGAAGTTTGAGAGGCATAGATAGACAATCAGAATCTTTTTCCCATGGTAGAGATGTCACGTACAAGAGGACATGAATTTAAGGTGAGAGGGGGAAATGTTTAAAGGACTTGGCAAGTGGGGCAGGTTTTACACAAGAAGTGGTAGATGTTTGGAATGGGTTGCCAGGGTAGTGGTGGAGGCAGGTACAATAGTGACATGTCAGAGGCTTTTAGGTAGGCACATGAATATGCAGGGATGGAAGGATATGGATCATGCACAGGCTGAAGAGAATTTAATTTGGCGTCATGTTCAGCACAGACATTGTGAGCCAAAGGATCTGTTCCCTTGCTGTACTGTTCCATGTTCTATGTTGTAAGTGCTGCCAGACCTGAGTGTTTCCAGCAATTTCTGTTTTTATTGTTTTTAATAGGTATGATTTGAACTATGCATTATCACATGAATTCTCAACCTCTTTGCATCTGCCCTGATATTGTAAAAAAATCCATAGGCCTCCTTCCAAAAGCCTCACTTGAACCAAATCCATGTAGTTATGCCTCTGACATTGGTCTACACCTCACATATTTGACACCAACTTGTGCACATCCCTGCAATTTTCCAGTCCTGGCAACATCCAATAAATCTCCTCTGCAACCTCTGGAGCATAATAACATCTTTCCTCCAGGTTGGTGACCAGAACAATATGCAGTACTCATGCTGCAGCCTAACTAACATGCTGTAGCTTAACCAACATGTACAATTCTAGTATAACACCCCTGTCCATATATTCTGTGCCTTGACCAGAAAAGAAACACATACCATATGCCTTCTTAACCTCCTTAATGACCTGTCCTGTAACCTAGACATACAATCCAAGGTCTCTCTGTGCCTCCACACCATTGATATACTCTCAGGTTTAGTGTTCCTGTTCAGGACTGAATCAATTTCCAGTGCACAGAATATTTCTTTTGAGAGCTAAACTCCTTTGATAATTCCTTTCAGACTTCTAAGGAACAAAACCAGCTGTCACAATCAATTGATGGGGTCCCTAAGAGTGAGCACAAGTGGACCCAACCAGGTAGGTCCAAACCAGGGAAGGGGCTGAGACACCTATGGGTTAATTATTTTTTACATAATGTTGGACAGAGGTCCACAAGTCTTTTGAGATGGGAAGGTGGAATTTCTTTCAGCTAAATGGCTCAGCTGCCGGCTGCAAGGATTCACCAATGCTGCTGCCAGTGTCTTCTGCTGGTTACATTGGAGACAATGTTAGAGCTGGACATGGTTCTGGCTTTATCATGGCTTATGAATTTTCAGTGCCCTTGACATTGATCTCAGAACAGAAGTCAGTTAAAATAATGGGAGCTTTTTAACATCCATTGATCCTGCTTCCTACTATTCGAGCAATGAGTGGGATGTCCTCAGGAAAACATTGGGATTTTATCTCTAAAACATGCAGGTCAGCTCTGATGATGTGATTTGCATTTTTAATCAATTGCAGAGGCTCAGTTTAAGCCGGTGTCACTTTTCCATGATGAAATCCAACAACCCCCCAAACCACCCACCACAGATTCCACCTGAATCCCTCATTTCCTGTTGTCAATATACTCCTCCCAGCAACAGCCAGAGACCTTCCTCACGATCCCACCCAGCAGCCCAACTGTTTGTTTAGTTGCCTGTCAGCTTGGAGGCAGTGGCCAATTACCCAGATAATAGCAGGCAGAGCCTCGGTCTGCAGTCTCCTCAGGCCGCTCACACCCTTCCTGTGACCCCATTTAAAGGGCACCCATTATTTCAGCAGCTTTAATATCCACTATCCTTCAGTTGCTCTCAATACCTCCAAGCTGGAAGCATTGAGCTCTTCAGAGATGCATGCAGTCACTCAACATTAGGCAAATACTAACTGCTTTCAATCATCCATTCATTTTACCTTTCAAACCATTGTAATCTCAGTTTCGTAAATCGCTCAATTCCCCGGGAACATTTGCGGAGCATTCTCTCTTCCTTGTTAAACTGCAGAGGATTCCACACTGCTCAGTCATGAAATTTATACAGGGGAATTTGGCAGCGTCCCAAAGTTCCTACTAGGAATTTGAATCTTTACATTTTTCTCTCATTTGGGTGTTCATTGTTTCTCTCCATATTTTTTATTGATTATCATCACCTGGCCCACATCCCAATATTTATAACCTGTAAATCTGTCTGTAAAAACAAAGGTTGCAAGGAAACACAACCAATTTATTCAACAAAAAACTTAGTTAAGCACAATCTGGTAAAACCTGTTTTTCTAAATTTACTAACTCTGGTTAACTCTTATGCATAATGTGCTGACAACAGCTGAATTATTCTCAGGAACAATTCTGACAACATTAGTTATAACCACTCATTTCACTGAATTATTATTATTGGGCAATACAAAAAGATAAATGTAATTTGCCACTTAAGGTAAGTTTACTGCCAGAACAAGTCAGTGTGGGGTGTGTTGTATTTGAGTTCAATTCCCTAATGAGAAAATAAACAAATCCACATTTGCCTATAAATCGTAAAATCAAAGTATGTATAATTTGTTTTGTGTCAAAACCTACATGCCTGTGATGCTGCTGCAAGCAAGTTTTTCATTGTACCTGTACCTCACAGTACTTGTGCAGATGACAATAAACTGGAGACACAAGAGACTGCAGATGCTGGAATCTGGACCAACCTACAAAAAGCTGGAAGAGACAAAATGTCGACTGTCCATTTCCCTCTATAGATGCAACCTGACCCACTGAGTTCCTCCAGCATTTTGCATGTTGCTGACAATAAACTTTGACTTGAAACAAAAGTTTCCACTCCAGCTTTCATGTGATCTCCTGCACTGTTACAACAAGGCCAAATCCTAATTTGAGGAGCAATGCCTCATCTTCCATCTGGGCAGGTTGTAACTTCTGGACTCGATATTGAATTCTACAACTTCTGGTAACTTGTTCACTCTGTCTTTATCAGAAATGGCATTTCTGGTCACTCTTCCATTTGTGACATTGACTTGGGTCTCTTCACCAGCACAGCCTGATCTGCTGATCACGTCCAACATTTCACAATATTTTACACTACTTTGCCTGCATTATCACTCGCTAACTGCTGCCAAAGCCATCAACTGTTATTTATTCCCACAGCAAACATGACTTTATTCTATCACAGTGATTCCCTGTGTCCTACATCCCTCTTCCCCACCTTCTCTACAATTTAAAATTACTTTGCTTTCCTCTCTTTCCCAGTTCTGACAAAGGATCTTTGACCTGAAACATTAACTCTGTTTCTCTTTCTTCATGTGCTGTCTGACCTGTTAAGTGTTTCCAGTGTTTTCAGTTCTTATTCGAGATTCCTAGCATCGGCATTTTTGTAATCTCCATTATTCAGTTACAACAGTGTTTGACTCCACCAGATCTGAAGTATTATAATATTAGGGACTGCTAATTTAAACTTGGTGCATTGACCCAGTTTTGGAAGTTTCCTTTAAGCAATCTGTTTCAGCAGATTGGGTAACAGTTTTACTTGCATGTGAATTTTATACACTTGAGGTTGATTGCTCCATTTTGCAATCTACAATTCTTGCAGCTGTTCTTGGAAAAGACTCTCCTGCTAAGCAATTCATTCCAGTAAGGAAACCAACCTTGAAGACAAAGGTCATTTACTTCCTTTATATTTCTTTAGGTCAATGTCATTACATTGGCCAATCGTTTAGAAAACATCATTTGTGCTGCACAAATTACATGTTGAGCTAATCGTTCAGAAAACGCCATTTGTGCTGCACAAGCCTATTTATCTGTTAGTTATTCATGTTAACCAAGGGAAAATTGCTGCTTTGTAGAACATAGAACATAGACCAATATAGCACAGGAACAGGCCCTTCAGCCCAACTCATCCATGCTGACTAAGATGCCTATCTAGGCTAGTCTCAATTGCCTATATTTGGCCCACATCCCAAAGTACAGGCAGTGCCTCTCAAATGAGTGAAGCATGATCCTTTCGGTGTTGTTTTATGCTTGATGGGTCTCAAAAAATTGTTTGGAAAGTAAGTGTACTCATCTCTATATTCATTCTAGCAACATTTTGATTATTCCTCATTTGCAGCCAATTATAATAATACAAATCATCACCTTTTTCGAGCAGATTGTAACAGAACCATTGCCAACATTTCCCTCATAGGGAAAATGTTTGTACCCCAGATGAAGGGTCTTGACCCGAAATGTTGATTGTCCATTTTCCTCTATAGATGTTGCCTGACCACTGAGTTTCTCCAGCATCTTGTGTGTTGCTGTTTATAATTTCAACCCTAGTTTTTCCTGACCTCACTGAATTGAAATGTATAACTACAACTAAATTCATGCAAATGTTTACATGAATTTACAGATTTGACAGAAGTTCAACTTCTTTGGAAAGGGAAACCACAAACCCTAACACTTGATGAAGTCGTTTTGCTTTTCCTCATCAATTTTCCCTTCACCCTTACTGAAGATGTTAACATTTTATTCTGAATCGCTAGTTACCAGATATTCTCCATTACTTCAGCCAAGTAGTCTGCTTTTAATTATGAGCTTCAACACTATGATTTTTCTCAGAGATTCAAATGAATGGAAACCATTGAGATTGAATTAGGTACTTAATGCAATGTAGTTTATGGCTGATTTTAACTCAGGTGGGATTTTGAGTACCGTCCCTCAGTGCTTGATCTAGGCTACCTAAACGTGAAGGCAGGAATGCACCAGGAGATTGGCACCTAGCTTGCCTTCATCTTAAACACCCACCTCCACAAGGCTAGATGAAATCACATTTGTACATCAGGCAGTGGTGAATGATATCCTAATTCTGGAGCACGGCTTGAGACTAACCAACTTCCAGCCCAAGATGGTTATTCAACATTCCCATCATATCTACATTTCAAAAACTACATTTCTTTCATTAATTCCTAACAATCTTTTCACTTTATATACACATAAAAATGGAAGCCAGTTCCATTTAGAGTGTGAGTTCAGATTGTAAATTTTCTCATTTAACCCTGTATAATTCAATGAGATCAATTGAATGGCCTATTGGTTTGTGTTGCATTGCATCTACCAAGATTAGGCACAGATAAATGGAGCTCTGAAGAAGCTTGAATCATGAGTTTTGCCAACAGATTAGATGCTACAAGGGTCTCTTTTCCAAGAAGATAATGAACCAGTAGTGACTGCTGAATTGTTGAATTGCTTCAAATTCATATTCAAGTCCAAGAGCAACACACAAACGTGTTGGAGGAACTCAGCAGGTCAGGCAGCACCTATGAAGGGAAATGAACATTTTGGGTCAAGACCTTTCATCAGGACTGGAAAGAAAAAGGGAACATAGCCAGTATAAAAAGGTGGGTATAAAAAGCTTTTTATACTGGCTATCTCCCCTCTTTTTTTCCATTACTGATGAAGAGTCTCAACCCAAAACGTCGACTGTCCATTTCCCTCCATAGATACTGCCTGACCTGCTGAGTTCCTCCAGCTCACTTGTGTGTTGTTCCAGATTTTCATGTCTCCATATAGGAGCAAGACCTGTTTCTTGTTGAAATAGAGATCACCTTGTACAGTTTCTGAATAATATTACTGAGACTCAACTGGTTATAATCAACTAAAGAGCAAGGAGAAGAATTTTCCAGGTTTTGTTTCCCTCTACTTATCCTGAGCTTTTCCTCTCCCAGGGGATTAGATGTTTTTCAGATTGAATGGGGAATGTCTGAGTTGTGATACATAAAGCAGCACAGTTATACAGCCCTGTTAAAACCATCTTCACCGCCTCAATACCTGATTAACAGTACAAGCCAAATTTAACAATCTCGTTTTTATTTTTCATTTAAGGGGGGATTTGTAAAGTTCTGTGGTTGAATTTAGTCTCCTCCAATGATAGAAGCTAAACCCTGGAAAAGAGAGGAGAATCACAACTAAACTCAAAAATTCTATCTAATCTTAGATGCAACTTTTTAAAAGCGGTTTAGACTTTAGGAGATTTGATGGAAGTATTTCGAATAAAAAAGGGATCAGATTGTGTCTGGATGGAAAGGCAATCTGAATTGGATAGGAAAGAGAGATCCAAGGCAATGTGAGTACAAGTTCCATTAGATTCAAACTGGACTAGATGATATTTTTATGTTTATAATGCATTATCAGCTGCTTTAATAACCTGCTGTTTTATGCATGACAGTTGCAAATACTTTAAAAGGAACAGAAGTTTCTCACCATGACTTCATACAAAGGTATCATGGTAACAGCATTTTCTCCAGTTCAAGTTCATTCACTTTGGGGATTGTAGAAGTATTTCCCAGATGTGTTTTTCTGTGAATTATCCTAATCAATTTTTTTTACTTGCTCAGAAGATTAGATTGCAGCTGATATTCCTTCAGGTATAGCAGAGGTTTCCATGGAGCTCTTGTCAGTAGCGGATACAATTAACATCCCAATTAAAGCTGTAAAACAGGAACTGGAAAGGAGGGAAGAACGCAAGAAAATTACAGTCACAGTGAAGTCAGACTGAACTGATCGTTGGAGCTGTGGGCTAATAGGTTCCTGTGTCCTGATGGGTTTCACTCTAGGGTCCCACAAGAAGTGGCTGGTGAGATAGCTAATGCATTGGTTATAGCTTTCCAAAATTCCCTGGATTCAGGGAAGATTCCAAGAGATTCAAAAGGCAGCAAATGTGATTCAAAAAGGGAAGGAGAAATACAGTGTTTCTGGCACTTTGATTTTTGTATTGTATTTCAACAACTGCAGTTTTTTGCTCAAACTACAAGCCAGTTACCTTAACATCTGCAAAAGGAAAGATGTTATAAGCCATTATTCAAGACATTGTGGAAAAGAACTTAAAAAAAATCAAGGTAATCAGGCAAAGTCAATATGGTTTGATGAAAGAGAAATATTACTTGATAAATTTATTGGAATTTTCTGAAGAAGAAACATGTGCTGTGACTGAAGGTGAACTGATATTTAAATAGATTTCCAGTAGGCAGTCATTAAGATACCACTTCAAAGGTTTGTGTGGAAAATAAATCCCATGTTTCGGAGGTAACATTGGTTAGTATGGGAAAATGTGAATGTCCATTTTGGAAGGAAAAATCAAAAAAGGAAGTGCATTATCTAAATAGTGAGAGACTGCAGAACACCGAGATACAGGAATTTGGGTGTCCTAGTCCATGTATTATTTGTAAAAGGCTAAAGTGCAGGTAAGGCAAGTCATCAGAAAAGCTAACAGAATATCATCATACATTGCTGGGGAAACTGAATAGAAAAATAGAGAGGTTATGCTTTACAGGCCTTTGGAGAGAACACATCTAGAGTGCCATGGACACCATTGGTCTCCTTATTCAAGGAAGGATTTAAACACGCTAGAAGCAGTTCAGGGAAGATTTAGTAGAGCTGGAGTGAGCTGCTTGTCATATGAAAGATTGAACCAGTTAGGCCTGTATCCCCTGGAGTTTAAAAGAGCTAGAGATGATGTTTTTGTCATGTTGAGGATCATGACAGGTCTTAACAAGATGCATATAGAGAGGATATTTCCTCTTGTGGGAGAATCAAGAACCAAAAGCAACTGTTTAAAAATAAGATGTCACACTTTTAGGATGAAGATAACACATTTTTTCTAGTTTCAGTGCCTTTGAAATTCTCCGACCCAAAGGGTGATGGAAACAGAGTCTTTGAATATTTCTAAGGAAGAGGTAGGTAGATTGTTCATAAGCAAGGAGTGAAAGGTTATTGTGAATAGACAGGAATGAGGAATTGAGGTGCAGCACACTCAAGGATCCAAGTGCCTACTCCTGCTTCTAACTTGTATGATGCTCTCTGCTTCTCACAAGTGGATTGCTTTCAAATAAACCGTAACACCTTAATGATGCCCATTTGAAGCTTAAGAGTGCATGTAATTGCCAAATAATCACTAGATGTGTGATTAACCGTGCCATAGGGATACTGAAGATGGACCCCAGGAGCTTAGATAGATCTGGGGACACTCTTTAACAAGCAGTAATTAGTGTATTGTGGTCATACTATGCTGAGCTCTGTTTGGAGGAAAAGGTAGTGTCCTCTATGTACATTACCAGCACCTCATTCCCTTGTAACCTGACACATATTCTGAATATATCACTGATTTAGTACAGGGAATATATTATCTCTTGCAATGTGACTATGGAAAAGTTTTGACTACTCTTTATAATTCCTAATGTTCCTGTTTTGAAGCATTACACAAGGGGAAACACACATATGAAAGTGTTCAATGTTAAAACATATAGAGGGAAAATTGGAATGGGGGATTGGGTGCAACATTTCCCATGAATGGTACTGCTCTGATAGTCTGCTAACCAATTGTTCAGAACTCCAAAGGTTCAGTATCTTGGTCACCAGGTGCTAATTCCCCAAGTCTTTCTAACACACCAGAGCACCAGTTCCCATGCTGCATTCTAACTCA
>JARFYF010000104.1:34926176-34947960 GCA_030265395.1 Rhina ancylostomus
TTGACTTTTATCTTTTAAAAGTTGACTTTCAATTGGATAAGTTAAAAGAAGATCATATTTAGTTTTAATTTCAACTCACCTTTTATATAAAACCGGATCTGGATCCAAAGCATATTTTTGATCTAATAGTTTCAGTTGATCAACTAGATCAGCTCTTTCTCTGTCAGCTTTTTTCCTAATGCTTGCCATATAAGAAATAATTTGACCTCTAATAAAGGCTTTGAAAGTATCCCAAATGATAAAACTAGAAATCTCTTCCAACGAATTCTCTTTAAAAAGAGGAATTTGTTTCTCCATAAATTGGAAAAAAAATTTTATCAGATAACAAGGTTAAGTTAAAATGCCAAAATCTATTTGTCTGAGGGAGCCCAGGGAAATTTAAAGAGAGAAGCACAGGAGCATGATCTGAAAGAGCAATCTCTTTATAGTCACGGGATCGAACTGATGAAATCATTTGGTTATCAATAAAAAAGTAATCAATCCTGGAATATATATGGTGAACATGAGAGAAAAAGGAATATTCCTTATCCTCTGGATGCAAAAAATGCCAGGCGTCAATAACCCCAGTTTTCATTAAAAACGATTGAAGAAATAAAGTTGATTTATTAGGAGCAGCTAATTTAGTGGAGGACCTACCTAATTTGTGATCTAACCAGAGATTAAAATCTCCTCCCACGACCAAAGAGTAAAAGTTCAAATCTGGTAGGAATGACAAAAATCATTCAAAAAATCCTGGATTATCTGTATTTGGAGCATAAATATTAGCCAATACCATTGGTCTGTTATTTATTTTCCCTGATACTATAAAGAAGCCACCATTAATATCAGTTATGATCTTATGTTGGTCAAATGAAACTGTCTTATCTATAAGAATTGAAACCCTTCTAGATCTAGCTTGAAAAGAAGAATGAAATTGGAGCCCATTCCATCAATTAAAAAAATGTAAAAACAATTGCAAATGTGAGTTTCTTGTAGAAAGGTAATAGAGGCTTTAAGTTTTTTAATATAGGCAAAAATCTTTTTTCACTTTAAGGATGATTTAAGGCTTTCACATTAAAACTAAGCAAATTAATAACTCAATCCATTATAATATTATTTAAATATAGGTAAAAAAAGAATGATGAGCTAGTCCCATTTGCCCACATTTGGCCTATATCCCTCCATCGGCCTTAGAAAAATTAAGCAGATCATTCGCAAATACTTTCTTGTGCTCATCAGCCATTAGTGGATTATTTTCTTTTGATAAGTATATCCTTTCCTTGAAACATAAGACTTATAGCTTCCCCATTCTCATAACAATTGCCATTTTCAACAATGCAATTTTCCCTTCTTCATGACTGTTGTCGATATCTATCCTGAACTTACAGAAGTGAATTTTGTTCTCAAAACAAACAAGCAATCCTTTATGCTGGGAGCTTGCACTGAAACCCACTGTGATTAGAATGCCATTTTGTCTAAGTGCTCGACAGGCTCGCAAGGGTTTCTGTGATCAGGTCAGATCTCTGTAATCAGTTAGACTGAAGAATCCATCATGATGAACTAGAAGGTCTAACCAGGGAATAATCAGTTGGAAGACATAATCCTATGAAATATCATGTGCTCAAAAAGAATAAAAGAATGTTGAGGTTTTAGAGTAAAAGATAATAGGAAAAGAAAAAAAAAGTTAAAAATATTCTGTAAAATATAAAAGGAATGAAAATCTACGTCTGTAAATGTTAATTTTTTGTCCTTGAGAAGTTGTTTGGCTGAATAGGAGGTTCAGCACACTAAAATGGATAAGATTTTCTGCTGAGTTCAGTGTGTATCTATCACCTAAATACAAATTCATTTATTTAAATATTCGGTCTCGCAGCAAGACATTGTTATGGTACAGGTTCTGGAAGAGAAAGGTGGTATACAGACAGAGAAATGACCCTGACCAATCTTTTCAGAGTTTCTAATATTAAGAAGAGTTTATATCATTGTCTTACTTTATGTATCTTAAGACTGCCTGAAATAGACTTACGTACAACATGAAAATAATCTATTGTGTCAAAGAATTAGATCAAAGGCATGCTGAGCTCTTTCCAGCTGATACTTTTGAGTAGTGCCTGGAATATAATGATTATTATTAATTCTATTTGCACTAAGCACTGGCCCTTGTTTGATAAGCAGCAAAAGCTCATTCACGGCAATCTATAAAACAACACAGGCTCCGCTTAATGACTTCAGTCACCCAGGTTGTATTCAAGGTAAGCAAACAAGGTGAAGTGACACATTCTCCTGCATGCTTTCCAAATATACTGTATTCTAAATAGTCATGTTAAGAACAGAGTCTCTTTTGATAGGTGTGACAGAATGCTATATCTCTGATCTTTTCGCTCATTCCTACTGGATCTCTTCCTAGTTATTCACAGGATCATGGATTCATGGAGTGGTTACCTTATAGAAGGGGGCCAGTTAGCATGCCATGTCTGTACTGGCTGTGTGTAAGGGTAGTCCAGCTGTCTTGGTTCCCTGCCTCTCTCCTGCAAATTCTTTTCTTTTAGATTCTTATCCAGTCTCCTTTTCAACATCATAATTGAATTTGCCCTTGGCAGTGATTTCCAGGTCCTCTCCACTAGCTGCTCTAAACAATGTTTCCTTATGTCATATTTGTTCTTTTGCCAATAACCTTCACTCTTTGACCCTTCTTGGCCCCTCTACCCCTCTACTCAGAGTACTCTGTCTATCCATTATGATTTTGAATACCTCCATCAGATGTCCTTGCAACCTCCTCTGCTGCAGGAAGCTCCTTCAGTCTCTCCATACAACAGACGTTCCTCATCCGTGGAGTAATTCTGTTAAAGCTCTTCTGTGCCCTATCCAATGGCTTCCCATCTTTCCTAAACTGTGGTGTCCAAAACTGGACACAGTACTTCATCAGTGGTTGAACCAGTCATAGTCATGAACTTATAGAGTCAGACAGAGCTACAGCATGGAAACAGGCCCTTCAGCCCACCAGGTCCATGCTGACCATCATGCACCCATTATTACACTCATTGTACCCTAACCCATTTTATTCTCCCCATTAACAACCGCCAAGAATTCTATCACTCCACTAAGCACTAGAGGCAACTTATAGCGGACAATTAACCTACCAACCTGCATGAGTTGGGGTTTGGAAGGAAACCAGAGCACCCAGAGGAAATCCACATGGCTACAGAGGGAACGTGCAAACTCCAAACAAGCAGTGCTAAGGTCAGGATTGAACCCTCAATGCTGGAGCTGTGAGGCAACAGCTCTACTAGCTGCACCACTGTGCCACCTTGTGTTTAATAAATGATCATGACTTCCTTGCTCTTGTACTCTTTACTTTTATTTATAAAGCCCGGGATACCATATACTTTTAACACACTTTCTCAACCAGCTCTGCCACCTTCACTGAACTATGCATCAGAAATCCTTCGGTTCTCCTTCTACTCCTTTTAGGGTTATGGCCTCTAGTTCAGACATTAAACTTCACCTGTCACATATTCTCCTATTCCACCAGCCTAGCTCTTTCTCCCGCCAAGCTATTATTATCCTTCCCATGATTCATGACTCATGATTCCAGATACTGAGTCATCTTCATATTTGGAGATTGTGCCCTGTACACCCACTCATATATAATAAGAAAACCAAGGGTCCCTGATGAACTCCACTCTATGATTTCTTTTTGTCCGTCAAAAAATCTTTTACTCTCTGCTTCCTGGTACTTAGCCAATTTTCTGTCCTTATCAGTATGAACCATTTTATTCAATTCTGATGAGGCACCTTGCCAAGTGCCTTTTGGAAGTCCATTTATACTACATCAACAACATTTCCTTCATCAACCCACTCTGCACTTCATCAAAAACCCTATCAAATTATTTTCCTTTATCAGATTCTCCAATCAGATCAAAGTGCCTGCTCATCTTGTCCCTGATTCTTATTTCTTGACCTTACCCGAGCACTGGCTGGCTGTGATTATTGGATTTATCCCAACACCCATTTTTGAACAAGGGTATAACATTTGCAAATATCTAATCCTCATTCAGCACCCCAGAATCCATAGATGTTTGAAGATTACAGCCAGGGTCTCTGAGACTTTTCTTTTACTTCTCACAACAACGTAGGATGAATTCACGTCTGGATCCAAAGGGTTCTTCTGTTTGCATCTGTTGACTAAATGCAAAGTTTTTTACATCGTTAATGTTTCCATCCTCATTGACAACACACCTGCGCTCATATTGAATAGAACTTACCAATATTTCTGTTACCACTGACCAAAGACTGAACTGGAGTAGCCATATATACAACATGGCCACAGAGAAGGTCTGATGCTCAGAATCCTGTGGTGAGTAACTCACCTCCTAACTCTCCAAAGCCTGCCCAGCATCTACAAGGCTCAAGTCAGGAGTGTGATGGAATACCAAAGACTTGCCTGGATGAGTGCAGTTTCAACAACTCTCAAGAGGCTTGACACCATACAGGACGCCACAGCTCACTTAAGAGGCACCCCATCCACAACCACTCACACACTCTACTACCAACACACAGTAGCAGCAGTTTGTACCATTTACAGGATGCACTGCAGCAACTCACCATGACTCCTTAGACGGTATCTTCCAAACCTATGAACTCTACCAGCTAGAAGGACAAGAGCAGCAAAAGCACGGGAACACCACCACCAGGAAGTTGCCCTCCAAGCCACACACCATTCGGACTTGGAAATTTATCGCCATTTATTCACCATCGCTGGGTCAAAATTATGGAACTCACTCCCTAAAAGCATTGTGGGTATACCCACACCTCAAGGACTGCAGAAGTTCAAGAAGGTAGCTCACCACCACCTTCTCAAGGGCAACTGGTAACAGGGAAGTAAGTGCTGTCTCAGCTTGTGAACCCCACATCCCTTGACTGAATATAAATGCCAGTTGAATAAAAGGGAGCTCAACAGTCGCAGAGATCTGTTGAAGAGCAGATTAATCTACTACTGAAATGTGTTGAATTGAATCTAATGAGTAATGGTGATTGATGTAACCACAGTAACAAACTGAGCTCCAATACTACAGTCAGATTTTTGCAAGTAAGACCATAAGGCTCATATGAAGTAGGAAGAGGAGTAGACTATTCAGTTCCTCAAGCCTGCTCTGTCATTCAATAGGATCATGGCTAATCCAACATTCCTCAAGTTCATTTTCCTGTCCTTTCTCCATAACCCTTGATTCCCTTAGATAGTCACAGCCTTAAGGATTCTGCCCACACTGCTCTTTGTTGCAAGGAGTTCCAAAGATACACAACCCTTTGAGAGACAAAATTCTTCCCCATTCCTGTCTCCTATAGGCATTCCATTATTCTGACCCCATGCCTCCGCTTCTGGGGTCTCCCAAGAGAAGAAACATCCTCTCAGCATTTACTCTGTCTAGGCCCCTAAGCATCTTATATGATTCAATATCTGCTTGTATGATGGCCCCTCTCTACACAGGATCAACCTGATGAACCTTCCATGAAATAATGTCTTTCCTTTACTGGGAGGCTACAGTGATTCACAGTATTCTAGACATTGTCTCACTAGTGCCTTGCAGAGAATCAGTAAAACTTCCTCTTTTATACTGCAACTGCCTTGAAATAAAGGCCAACAGTCCATTAGCCTTCTCTATTACAACTGCGCTTGTGTGCCAGCTTTCTATGTTCGTGCACGAACCCTAAATCCCTTTGTGCCGCAGCTTTATGCAACTTCTCTCCATTTAAATAACGTTCCATTCTTTTGTTCTTCTTCTCAAGATGAATAATTTCTCTCTTTCCACACTAATCTCCACATGTCAACTTTTTACCCACACACCTTACCTACTAATGTCCCCTGTAAACTCTTTGCATCTTCCTTGTATCTCACCTTCCCACTTGTCGCTGTGCCATCCACAAACTGGGCTGTGTACATTTGCTTCCCTCCTTCAAGTTGGAAGCTGTGACTTTGCCCATTGGATTCTGCATCAGGTAAGTGATTTGTGCTGGTGGAGGTGGCCACCTGTTCTGTGTTTACACCAACCTCTCTGTGAAGCCCTGTGTCAAGTTGATCCTGCCCTTTCTTGAACAGAGATTACCTGAAAGGCTTTACTGTGGACTAGTCCTTTTGGTATATAGACTTATCATTCACTTTTGTTAGCCCAGCCCATTTGTGCCCTCTGCAGCAAAACTAGTGCTGAGCTGACACCTGTGCCCTCCCTGCTGAACACTTGCTGTGCATATGTGACTGGGGTCCCACATGAGCTGTATTTGGCTTGAGGGGAATATGGGAAAGGGAACTAAAATGGGGAGGATCAGAGGGAGTGTGGGGTGGGGGGGGGTACACACTGGAGGTGAGGATTACAGTCCCTCACAGTCTCTTGTGTCTCCGCCTTCAGTTGCTTCAACTGTGACTGTTCCTCTGTTATAAATATTCACTAATGATTGCTTAACGTTCAACACAATGAATAACTACTCAGATAATGAAGAAGAGCATGCCTGCATGACACTAGACTCAGCCAATATTCAGCCACAGGCAGATACTTGGCAATAAAGATTCATGCCGCACAAATGCCAGGCAATGACTACACCCAACGTGGGTGATTGAGAAGCAAAAAAAAGCTACAGATGGAAATCTGAAATAAAAACAACAATATGCTGGAGATAATCAGCAGGTCAGGCAGCATCTGTAGAGAGAGAAACAGTTTGAGGTTTCAGGTTGAATGACTTTCATCAGATCTGAAATTTCTGATGCAAAGTCATTAGTCTGAGATCTCTCCACAGATACTTCTCGACGTGTTTGGTATTTCCACCATTTTCTGTTTTAATTCCAAAAACCTCCCTCTGACATTTAATTTCATTAATGTCGTCAAGTCCGCCACCATCAACAAGTAGCTCGGCTGAACCAGTCACAACACCGTACCGACGAGTAGATCAAAGGATGATTAACTACCGAAACCTTTTCTCCAAAGAATGTGATGGAATACTTTCAACTTGTTTGGATGAGTTTCAATACTCAAGAAGTTCAACACCAGCCAGGAAAGGAAATCCCACATAATTGGCATCATAATTTGTTTCCTCCACCACTCTGCACCTTGGCAGTGCACACCACCTCAAGATGTACTGCAGTTACCTGACAAGTCTTAGAGTTATTGAATTATGGAGTCACACAGCTCAGAAGCAGGCCCTTCCATCCACCATGTACATGCCATCAAGTACACACCTGCACCAATTCCATCTCTCAGCACTTGGTCCGAGGCCTTCTGTGTCTTAGTGATTCAGGTGTTCCAGATACTTTTTAAATGTTGTGGGAGTCCCTGCCTCCACTGCCTTCAGGCAGTGTGTTCCAGATTGCATCCACCCTTTGAGTGAAAAATAATTTCTTAGATCCCACTCACCTTCCTGCTTCTCACATTAAACCCTTCTAGTTCTAGACATCAATGCCATGGGGAATAGTTTATCACTATCCACCCTATCTGTGCCTCTCATAATTTTGTATCCCTCTATCAGCCTCCTCTGAGCCAAAGAAAACAATCCCAGCCTATCCAGTCCCTCCTCATAACTGAAATATTCCATTCCAGGCAACATCCTACATTTTGTATTCTGATTGGGGAGTTTACAACCCAATGGTATGAAAATTGATTTCTCCAACTCCAGGTCACCCACTCCACCGATGCTCTCCTCCCACACACACTTGTCTATTCCTGTTTTTTTCTCCCTTTGCTCATCCGTCCTATCCCTTCCCTCCACCTGGTTCCATCTGCCCATCACCCGCTCACCATCTGGTTCCAGCTATCACCTACCTGCCTCTGTCCCACTCCCCTCCCCCCACACACACTGCCATATGCTGGTAATCTTTCCTGTTCCCTCTCAATCCAGATGCAGGGTCCTGACCCAAAAACATCAACTTACACCTTATGCTTCCACAGCTGCTGCATGACCCGTTAGTTCTTCCAGTGTTCTGTTTTTGTTCTAGATTTCAGCATCTGCAGTCTCTTTTGTCAACATCCCAGTGAATCTCCTCTATGCCACCTCCAGTGCAATCATGTCCTCCCTATAGTGAGATGACCAAAACTGCGCACAATATTCCAGCTGCTGCCTTTCCAAAGTTTTCTAGAGCTGAACCATGACCCCCCTATGCTCTTTTATTCTATGCCCTGCATAATGAAGGCCTGCATTCTGTAAGCTTTTGTCATTGCTTTATCTACCCGTGATGATCTAAGGACGAAGGTCCTTCTGATCCTTAGACCACTTTAGAACATAGGACATAGAACAATACATCACAGGAAGAGGCTCTTCGGTCCATCATGTCTGTGCCAAACACAATGCCAAATTGAACTAAATCTCTTCTGCCTACACATTATCCACATCCATCCATCCCTTGCATATTCATGTGTCCGTCTAAAAGCCTCTTAAATGTCACTATCATATCTGCTTCAGCCACCACCCCTGGCTGCAATTTCCAGGCACCTACCTCTCCATAAAAAACTTGCCTCATACATCTCCTTTAAACTTTTCCCCTCTCACCTTAAAGCAATACCCTCTGGTATTTGACATTTCTACCCTGGGAGAAAGAATCTGACTATCAATGCCTCTCATAATTTTGTAAACTTCCCTCAGCCTCTGATGGTCCAGAGAAAACAACCAGAATTTGTCCAACCTCTCCCTATAGCTCATAACCTCTAATCCAGACAGCATGCTGGTAAACCTCTTCTGTACCCTTTCCAAAGCCTCCACATCCTTCCTGTAATGTGGTGACCAGAACTGTACACAATGCTCCAAATGTAGCCAAACCAAAGTTTTATATACCTGAAAGTGAGCACTGAAGCTAATAGACTGGTTTTTCAAACAACATTATTCACCATAGTCAGAAGAGGATGAATAAAGGTAAACACTTTGATGTTGTCACGCTAAGTTCAATTTAACCTCAGCCACATAAATGATCCTTTCTTTGTTCAGGCCCATTTTATTCCCTTTTCGCTTAGCTCATGCACCAAGTAATATATATTCCTACTCTTTCACCATCGATGCTGTCTCCACATACAGTGCAATTTTTTTGGCAGCTGCAAAATGTATTTCTTAACATGGCTGGCCATTTTCACAAAGGTCTTCAAGATTTCTTTTTATTTTGATCTAATTAATCTCACCATTATGTGAGAGGGTATTGCATGGAAGCTTCAAAGAGTCTATTTATCACATGGTGTCCTGTGGAGGAGTTTTGGGTTACGGGGCTGTGGACAACTTCTAGCAGCAGCCCAGAGTCCATGTTAATATTTCTGTCATGTCAGAAAATGAAGCAAGGCTTTCAGAACTGGCAACACCAGACGCACTGAGATTGTTTAATGAATTGGAACTCTATTTCAGAAGCAAGACCTGTCATCCAATTGGCTAGATTTGAACTGAGTCAAACAATGGAGCTTATTAATGCCTCTAGAAATCAGTCAAGTGAAGCAGTTTATGTCCTAAACATAAATTAGTTATAAGGTGCTGTCTTAGGTATGTTCCCATGACTTAAGCTGAAGCAGCTATGAGATTGGAAAGCTGGACAAAGCCATCCTTCTCTGCAGTTCATAAAACTCCTGGATCTGTTTTCAAGTTACCATGGAAATTGGAAATAATCACCACACAATCTGGCTATAACAGAAACAATATTAAATCCCACCACATCTACCTACCTAGGGGCTTAATATTAGATTAATTATTGTATTAATACAAGACTCTTAATGTTGCCAATATGCCTGACATGAAAGTAACCCTAATATTAATAATGTCCACAAGATTTGGCACAGGTATAATTTTGCATACAGCTATATTTAAAGGCACTATATTTGATAGTGCATTGTTGCTGATATCATGACCAATTTTGAATTCTGTTCATATCATTGTAGTTTGATGCAGAAGTTGGCAAAAACTTTGTAATCAGTTTTGGATAATGATATTATGCACTCTATATTGTTCCTTGAAGCTTTGCGGCATGTTTAACAGCTGTTATTAAAATTCATTGGTGTGGTAATGGTTTATGTGCCGATAATGTGAACAGCTGATTGCTGTGATGATCATGTCACAGGATGCACTTATCATGTGACAGGAAGTTATTTGATCATGTGTCTCAAATAAGATTTTCCATTGATAGAGTGAACTCTTAGTTTGGGGTTATGAGAGGTGTCAAGGTCTACAATGTGAAATGGCTGCTGTTGTTAGTAGTTGAAACAACTGATATATATGGCTCCAGATATAAAAGACAGTTTGAAGAAATTCTTTAAAGCCATTGTTGGTATGGAATAAGGGGCCCCAAGCTTCTGCAGAAGAACAAAAGAAAACCAGGCGGAGTGCACTGATCTCCCAGGTCTACAGTCAAAAGGTAAATCTGAGGCATATTTGAAGAGCTAGTAGGTACTGCCTGTAATAATCTCGAGAAGATACCATTGAGTTTCAGGACAAGTGTTAACTCTTTATTGGAGAGCAGGTGTCTGAGATGTTGCTTATCACTTGAGGTTCAGGTAGGCTACCTGACACTCCAGGAGGATGTGACCACCTGAGGGCCCTACTCCAATCTATTTCCTGACTGCTGTCCTGTTCTAGCCTCCATTTTCTCCATTTTTCCCATTTATGTTTGCTTCCAAAAAGAAGGCTCCCTGGTGCACCCAACTTGGTTTGAGTAATAGACTTGAGTTATCTCAAAGTCCTTCAGTTCTTGCCACATTTCTTGCTGTAGATATTTACAATATGCAAGAATCATAGCAAGCACTGCATAACTGTAGAGGTCCAACAACTGCTGGAAGAAATCAACCAGCAACTAATATGTAGGTTAGTGGATGGTCCCTTTTTAAGTAGCCCCAGCAGATGAGCTGGGGCTCTTTTATATTGTGTTGAGAAATAAACATGGTTTAGAGTTAGGTTTATCATGGCTGACTTATATGATGTGAAATGTGTTGTTTTGCGGCAGCAGTATGGTGCAAAGACAAAATTACTATAAATTACAGAAATAAATAGTGCAAAAACAAAGGGAATAATAAGGTAGTGTTCACGGGTTCATGGACCATTCAGAAATCTATGGTGGAGGTGAAGAAGCTGTTTCTGTATTACTGAGTGTAGGTCTTCAGGCTCCTGTACTTCTCCCCAATGGTAGTAAAGAGAAGAGGGCATGTCCCAGATGGTGAGGGTTAAAGAATTGTTGGCCTCCAAAATAAGGCCAGGTGACTTCACCTTTGAAGTCCTGGACTACCTACTTCTCGTGGAGGCTCTCCAGCCCCTTTTACCACAATATCACCAGGCTGTTTTGTGCCACTGGTGTAGTCTATGTTGATGTAATTGAAAAGATATAGTTAGCAGAGATCCAAGAGAGTGTTATGTACAAGCAAATAAATGCTAGTCAAAGATGGTGGGGTTACTTTCCTATCACTTGCCAGAATATTTTGGTCTTGTGTTGAGAACAACCATATTGTGTTCTTGAGTAGGTCGTGTCCTGAGTTTATTCACAGTAGGAAAATAGTTACAAAATTTGCAAGGGTGAAATGTCTGCGGCTAGTGCTTGAAAGAAAACAAGATTATTTGGGGCCTTAAACCTCACAGTGCTAACCTTGAGATTCTTTCCTTTCACAAGTCAAGAGATTATTTTAAACAATCACATCGATTGTGATGGATACTGAAATTGGTTGCGTAAAATGAGCCAGTTCTTCTTAAGTATCATATTACAGAATCAACCCTGTCAACTGCTCTGACTTCCAGACTATTTAATAAGGCATTGTTTTTAAATTTCTTACTACCTTCACTACTAAATCCTGTAAATCTGTCACACAAGTAAACACCCACACATAAAAGTACAGCTGTAAAATTTATCAAGGTATAATGTATTGAACAATGGATGGCTTGGGAAGAATAACAGATGTGCACGCAGCCAGGAGTGGTTTTGAACAAGTCACTACTTTCCCACATGCAGACCCTAGACATGACCATAATTCATTCTCTAAAACCATCTGTTATTCCACCCAATGCACATTCTATTTCTGTCCTGTCTCCACAAATGGACAAAAGTCAACTCAATGATCTGGTAACTGCCTTGTGCAATGGCCTTGGAAATGGAGTGTAGTGAGCATGCAGCATTTGGATAATAATGGCTGGGAGAACAGGAAATATCCACTCAGATAATCTAGCCAGGTACAGAAGCTCACTTACCAGGAATGACATGCATTCACCCCATGTTCATTTTAATTGTCATATTGTGAACCTGCATCAAACTCCACAGCCTCCATGCATCCAGACATCTAATACTCCACTGTGCGAAGCTCACAACCTTCCAGCCCACTAAGGCTCTTGAGATCTTCAAAGCCTGCAAGCCCTCCAAAGCCCACAAGTTCCCCAATGTTCAAGCTATAGTCCTGTGTTAGGAATGGTAACCAAAACTTTAGAAGTGTATTTTAAAGAGGAGGTTCAGGAAGGGAATTCCAGAGCTTATTGCTTCAATAGCAAAAGAGTTGACACCAGTTCTGGGATAAAGGGCATGTACCTGCACAAGGCACTTGAGCTGAAGGGCACAGAAGAGCATTGTGGAGGATATTTGGGCATGGGGAAGAGTGGAGCTATGGACGGTATGTGCATTTAAAGGGAGGTTGGACAAGCATTTGAGGGAGAAAGGAATAGATGGTTTTTGCTGAGTGAAATTTAGATGAAGGAAGATGCTTCAGTGGAGCATGAATGCCTATATCAACTGATTTGGACAAAATGCAGAGTGGTGGAACGGTTAAGACTGCTCTACTAGCAGCCAACATGGATTTGATAGGCTGAATGGGCTTCTGTTCTATGATTTAATGAGTAGTATTTACCATCTCCCCAAATTAACTGGTGCACTGTATAGTGACTGCAGTTGTAAAGTCAAGAAAGGAACTTTATTGATTTGGGTCAAGCTCCATCCATAGAGGCAAGATAACTGCAGCCTTCAGAGTCTCTGGAGCTTTGAACGTCCTCTGAGATGGTGCCATAATAGAGGTAAATAGGCCAGATAGTCTTCACTCCACTGACAGCTTCTGAGACATTGGAGTAATTTAGACCCTGGTTAACATTGTTACTTCATGATCAACGATCCCCAGAATGTTTCTGTTGTAGGGAATAGGCAATAATAGAACTTCTGCTCCATGAAGATGGTTGTGGTCAAGTACTTGCCACTTATAGTTCCAAGTTTACATGGTGGTAAGGAGTTTCAGTGTTCAGGGGTCCACTCCCTCTATTAAAGACCTATCCTGAATTTAATGGATTAGAATTGTTAAGTGAACCTCTGATCTATAACATGTACCATGATATCCAGAGAGATCCTCTTTGTTCCTATTAAGAATGAATTCTGCCTAACTTGCATGTTGTGGGGAAGTACCAGATGATTTAAGGTTCCTGAAGGATGGTGGCATTTGCCTTAATCCCTGGCCCCTAGACCTCCTCTGTAGAGGTAGTCCTGAGTTGCTTTCCTGAGAAACCTCACATTATAGAAAATTATTTTATTAAGAACAGTTGTGTTAATGGGGGGGGGGGGAGAGAGGAAAGGGGGTTAGGGGCTAGAGAACCTCAGACTTGCAAAGTTATTTTTCCCACAGGTTTTTCAAAAGTAGATTTTTTTATAGCTATAAGTTTATTCTGTTACTGCAAGCTAAAATTACTGAAGGCTGTATGTTACATTGTTTAATGGAGTATCCTTGCACAAGTGTCAACAGAAGCAACTTGTCAATTTCCAGTGGGTTCCTGTGGTGAAACTAGCAGCCTGTGTTCTTAGGAGATAATGGGGTCTGATTACTGAGGGGAGGTTACATGGAAACAGGCATCTTATTTTCTGCTTGACAATTTCAAAAGTAACTCTTAAGTGGTTCTCTAGTTCCCCATCAAACTTGTGTTATAACCATTTTGGCCCTTTTAATGCAAATAGCCTCCCTTTATTCATCAATCACATTTGTATACAATTTGTGTTATAGCAGAACACCTGTACAAATTATATGAGAGATATCTGAGGGCACTGCTTAAAAAATATAAATGATATTTAAGAACAATGTATTGTAAGAATATGAAAATGTTTAGCAAATTAAAATCCCTTTCTATTAAGCAATGAAGGAAGGAAAAATTGCTTGATTTTCACTTTTTCATTCTCTTTGCTTTAAAAGTGCTGATAAGGTGTTTGGATAGCTCACTGATCAATTCCATTTGTTTGTGGAATATGCTGGTCAGTGCTTTGAGGGTGTTCACCTGATGAAGAGAGTCAGAGCCAAAAGCATGGGCAAAACATCAAAGGTCTTTGTTTAAATCCCATGAAAGAAAATGAAGTCCTGAATGAAGATCAATTTAGTTGCATTTAAAGAGACCAAGCACCACAGGGCTTGATAGTTTTTAAGTAACTGAAATTGGCCCATTTTGATGAACATTAAAAAATCCAAGAAAGAACCTTTGTAGAGGGAAATGGACAAAAGCGGCCAGGTGAAGGATCTCGACCTAAAAAAATCGACTGTCCATTTCCCTTTACAGATGCTGCTTGATGTGCTGACTTCCTCCAGCAGCTTGTATTTTTTTTGCTCCAATTTCAAGCATCTGCAGTCTCTTATCTCCATAAGAACCTCTGAGCTGAAGGTTTAAAATAAAATTGAAAAAGTACAAGTGATATGCTCCATTTCTTGGATTGTAACTCAAAGGATTTGCTTATAATCTTGCAACAATGGGGATTCTTTCTCTACAGCTTTTTTTACTCAAAGGTCCAGGAAGCTACAGCTATGGTCAAATTAAATCAGTCAGCAAATCCATCAGTAAGATTGTTTGTCGGTATTCAACTATCAACTGTATGGAATATCCTACCGGATGATCTTAGTGAGCAACCATGGCGCTGCAATTTACAAAGGCCCATTTCTCATCCTTCAGAACAGAAGCAGTTGTACTGCAATGGCAGCTGCTGGCAGACATCAATAGATTTACTGGTGCTTGCTGTTCAGTTTGTTTGGTCAACCTGTGGCTAGGGGAAAACACAGATGCCACTAACAGCTGCAATTGCAATTGGACGTGCCAATTGAGTGACGAATGTACAAAGTCACGTCTGTCTTTGTATGCTTGAGGTATCAGGAGATAATGCACTGGAGGCAAAGGGAGTTCCACTTGGCAATCATTTCTTCAATAATCAAAGTAGAATTTGTGCTGCAAGTGCTTTATCTAAAACAAAATATATCATTTTAACTACTCGAGTATTTTTTCGAGCATCCATCTCTTTCAAGATTAAGAAAGAAGGTGGTAAACCTCTAGCCTGTTATTTACGTGATCTTGAGATTGTGTTAAGGCTGCTCTGTCCTGTATTTCCTGTGCACTTCACTGGACCTACATTCCCAACCGGAAACCCAGAGCAGGGAACCAACTGATTCCTATGAGGCATTAGTAATATTTGATCTCAAATTCACTGTTCATACAAAAAAATCTCATTGTTAACATCAGTGAAGTTTAATGTCCTTCCTGATTTCATTCTTTACCACAGTATTTTACTTCACCATTTCAAACACTGATCTCACACAATTAATTGCTGACATGTCAGAATTACTTTATTAAATCAATAAACTGTTTATGTATGTACTTAAATAAAAGAAATGCTTGTGGTCTTATGGAACACAAGAGACTGCAGATGCTGGAATCAAGCAGCAAACTATCTGCTGGAGGAACTCTGGGTTGAACAGCATCTGTGGGAGGGATAAAAATGTTGATTATTCAGGTCGACATCCTGCATCAAGATTTTGACCTGATGAAGGGTTTCGACCCAAAATGTCAACAATTCCTTTCTCGTCACAAATACAGCCCAATCTGCTGAGTTGCTCCAGCAGATTGTTTGTTGCTTGTAGTTTTATATTTGCACATTATTATTAGGCAGATTTTCAGTTGAGGTCAAGACTATATAAACAGTAAGGTTACAGCTCAACTTTCAGTGGGTGGAAGATGGAATTCAATTTTAAGCAGGAAATGCTTGGTGAGTGTTCATAGCTGGCCCATGGTGGTGACTGTGCATGGATGATGCTGTACAATGAAACTATCAACATGTATGCTTCTGGTTGGAAATCTTCATAGTCCTGTCCAAGTCCCCACCATGGATGTGTGTCGATGGAACTGTTAGGGAGGCGACTTTATGTGACTGTGGCAATAGAATCATGAGTGTGAGGACCAGCAAAAGGAAGCACGAGTTTCATATTAAATATTTGGTTCATTATGAAGATGGTAGTACTGTCCAATTGACTACTTGACTCAGAAATTATTTGAACTCCAAATTAGTAAATGTCTCCTTGTATAATTCCAATTATCTATTTGATGTTCCTCTCCATGTTAAAGGGGCAATGTTAGAACCTGGTTCCCAATCCAAGGCCAAAGTTACATCCTCCGCCTTGGATTGGGTTCAGAATGGAGTTGGTCAAGTTGGATTCAGGATGGTTATTAATTGTGTACATGAGTGGACTTCTAGGCAATGTTACCTTTTGGAATTTCTGACCTTTTGATGATGTTATTTATATTAAATTCAGTTCCTCTCTCGTGCAATCAAATTCATGGGATAGCCAGTCTGCACGCTGAATCGGCAATTGAAAGTGGTGCTTTCTGAATTCAATTCCAACGTTAGGCTGTGAAGATTATTTTGAATCCCCCAATAAAGATCTTTGCTCATTTTGTGCTGAAGTAACCATTCAAGGTAAGCAGGAACAAGTCTCCAGAAGTCCCTGAGCTGAGACTTTCCCTCCAATACCCAGGGGGATGGGAAATGGTCAATCTCTGGGCTTCCATCCAGCTAGAAGTCAGTTGAACAAAAACATGGCCACGTGATAGAGTGAAGTAGCAAGGCAGAACATTTTCTTCCCAGTCCCAATCAATTACGGAGACTGAAAATCAAAACCGTAGAAGCTGACAATTTGAAGATCAGAACAGAAAATCTTCAGTGGGTCAGGCAGCATCTGTGGAAAGAGAAACAGTTGACACTTTAGGTCAAAGACCTTTTTCAGAATTTCAGACTCTTCTGCCAAGTAAGTTTATCCTTGGCCAGCTAACAGATACTGTATGGTATTTTTGCTTTGTTACTGGGAGGCTTACAAACTTAACAGAGTGAGAAAGAATGAAAGCACCAGATAATGAGGTGGGAGAGAGATGTACCATAAACATCTGCTTATCATTTTTGATGTAATCCAGCTCATTTGCATTTGGTCATAAACTGTCAAACATTCTACCTTTAAACCATGGGAGTTGACCATTAAATGCCAAATGAGAATTGTCAAAGCAAGAAGCAGAACAGTGAACATCTGCAGCTCAACAAAATAATTTCACCACGTTAACAACTATCTGCTTCAGTTTTCCTTAGTGACCTTGAGGAAAAATGCCAATTTCTCAAGGTTCTGTTCTTGATTAGCAGATAACTTGAGCACTTTCACTTTAGAAAATCAAACCTAGCTGGTGGAAGCAGATTGACAACCCCAATACACACCACAGCTGATGTTTGTTGCAGCTGTCTGCAATGGCCGCCCTGATCCCTTTCAATTCTCCTTCCCGTTACCAACTAACCTTCAATCTCCCCTTCCCTGACCTCACTCCATCAGCCGCTCATTTTTTCCCCTCTTTTTGTCTGCCTCCATCTATCATCCACCTGCCACTATCATCCAACTCCACCTCCTCTCCTCCCCTACCTGGCATAACCTGCCTGACATCTTAGACCCCTCCTCAGTCCACCAATCCCTTCAGGCTCCTGTCTCACCACCCCTTTTCTCCTCTATACTGGCCATCTCCCTTCTCCCTTGGTCCTGATGAAGGATCTCAACATGAAACATCAACAGACGCTGCTTGGTCTGCTGAGCTCCTCCAGAAGATTGTTGCTTCAGATTCCAGCATCTGCAGTTTCTTGTGTCTCAGCTAATGTTTGTTTCTCTTCCCCTGCCAGTCTTTTTCACAATGGGGAAAAAGTAAAACTTGACCTCCAGCAAAGACACCACCCTCACAACTCACAACTCCTGCACTCCCACCCAGTATCAGAGCTTTCACTTTTTAAAATATTCTTTGTTCCCTATAATTTTCTTCTTGGGAGCAGTAAATGGCAAGAAATATTTCATTATTTTCGAGAATAAAATCTTGCTTTGAGACCTGATATCACGGTTGTCTTGAAACCAAACTGAAGGCCTTGTTTAATTTCAAAATGTTTGCTGAATGTCCACAGCCTGTCTAGCTTCACGTACAACTCACCCAGATCAGAAAATTAATCTTGGCCTACTTTAATATTTGATAACAAGCCTCTGAATACCAACACCTGTGGGACAGCACAGTGGCACAGCTGGTAGAGCTGCTGCCTCACTGTGCCAGAGTCCCAGGTTCAATCCTGACCTTGGGTACTGTCTGTGTGGTGGTTGCATGTTCTCCCTGTGACTGTGTGGCTTTCCCCTGGGTGATTGGGTCAGTAGGTTAATTGGCCACTGTAAATTGCTCTTTGTGTGTAGGTTAATGGGGAGAAAAGAAAAGGGATTAATGTAGGATTAGTGTTAATGGGTGTTTGCTGGTCAGCACAGACTTGATGAGCCGAAGGGCCTGTTTCTGTGCTGCATCTCTCTGGCCTTTTAACCATTGCACGAATAAATATGCACGGAAACTGTGGGTCCTGAGTAGCTAATGCAAGCCCTTGAAAATCACCCAGTATGCGTTGGAGTCTTTTTCCTGTAATTGAGCTGTAGAGTCAACCTGCAAAATCAGCCACTTGATGCTTGATATGGGTGAAGCAATGACAAATTTCTGCCCTTTATGCTTCATACTGAATCAGTGATTATGTTCTGCTAGAAATTGTCAAATGTAATTATCAAATTGTAAACTTTTCATTACTGAACAGTTGAGTTTGTAAAAATTGCATTTTTTTTCCTATTTGAGTTGCTGTCTGCCTTATGGAAACTGGGAAAATGAGTGGTTTGCTTTCAACCATGTCATTATTTGCAGTGTATCTCCACAATGAGTTGGAAATCATTTTCACTGCAATCTATTGCATTTCATTTTGTTGGTTGTACTGCATCTTTTTTTCCTAGGTTTGTACACTTAATTATAAGTAAAGGAAATTGTATTATCTTTTTAATCAAAAGTAATACTAATTTGCAAGCATATTGTATTATATTCACAGCAGCATACTCCACTGTGTGCCTCGATGAATCAAATATTGGTAAAGAAAATGAGAATAGATCAAAAGCTGGATGAAATATTTGGTTTTGCATGAACCAAGACACTAAGCAATTCTTTAACTTGTATAATTTTTATATGGCAGAAACAAATGTCTGAAGTACAGTCTGTACCTTGGTGTTTCTGTAATTGGAATTGTGTGTTTTTTATTTTATTTTTGGTATCTAACCAAGGCTGGCAAGGTCAGGCTTCATTGGCTGCTTCTAACTGTCTTTGAGGATTGAGATGGAGAAGAGTATATTATCTTAACAGGGCTGATGATTGTGATTGGAAGCTTTGAAATGAATCAGAGTGAACGCGGTTGAAAATAGGTGAGGTTTGGTATTGGGCCTACTAGTTCAGCAGCACAACCAGAGATGGGAGAAGACCAGAAGACAAAGCTTCCTTACTAGAGGAGCTGGGGTAGAAAGGCTCTGGTTTATGGGATCTTTCCATCCCTCTGAACCTTCTGGGAATGACACTTCCACTTGCACCTTCCTGTCCAAGTCTGTTTTGCAACATGCCTGTGTGATGTTCCTGCCACAGCTGATTAGCTTACTGTATTATTTGTAAGATGTGAAAGTGAGTGTTGGAGCAGCAGCAAGTGTGCATGTGCTGGGGCATCTGCATGTTAAGTAGGAGTTGGGTTTGTTAGTAGGTGTGATAATGTAGTGATCAAGATGGGAGAGAGTAGGGACAGGATGATGAGCCCAATTGTGTTGAATGGTGGAACAGGCCTGAAGCTCTTCACATTGGCTTTACTTGCTGTATTTCTTCGTGATTGTTGGTGGATCACACTCGCAAAGGATCTGAGGTCCCAAGAATGGTTCCCAACAGTATCGTTAGAGGGGGACCACTTTTCCTCTTAGGAGTTGGAGACACTATTCAACTTGCCTTGTCACTGGGATTAGTTTTAGTATTTATTTCATTTGATGGCTGATCATTTCCATTTATCTGCCAATAAAGTACAAGATCAAAGCCACAATGTAGTGGTTGCATCAATGAGTTTGATGGCATTAAAAGATTTGTGGCTTGAAATTGGATTTTATCCTCTTTCGGTGTTCTGAACATGTGCCTTGTATAACAAATGATCTCATCCCAAAAGAAATCATGAAATGGTGTCTGGCACATGGGATCATGCACTAAAGCCGAACTTCAATTCGCAGCAGTAGTATTCAGCGGGTTTGTGGAATTCCTGAAATTCACCCATTGTTGTTATCTGCTGAGGACTGACCACTAATTTTGGATGGTAGAAGTACCAGTAAAAACTGGCCAGGCCCCTTGACGTAGCTTGTATTTGTAGTGCGATTGAACTTCTCCACTAGCAACTTTGCAGCACCTTCAATGTCCTGGGGATATCCTGTTATGTTTCTGTCAACTGCAATGGGCTCTGTGCTCTGTACAAAGCCACGTGTAAAGTTGGACTGGACTCTCCCAGGATCCCTGAAATCTCAGCTGTAATGATCTGCAGACGATGCTCCCAAGGTCCTGCAAACAAGAAGTTTGAAGGATGAATGGTGAGGAGGAAGAGAAAGCTCTTCCCTTTCAGGAAGTCCCACAGAGATCTACAATGGAATATGTTTGTAATTGGTTTATTATTGTCACATGTACCAAGGAACAGTGAAAAACTTTGTTTTGCTTTGCCATCCATACACAATTTCACAACCTCAGTACATTCAGGTAGTACAAGGGAAATCAGTAGTCTTACAGTTACACAATGTGCAA
Organism: Rhina ancylostomus; assembly: GCA_030265395.1. Classification (NCBI taxonomy): domain Eukaryota; kingdom Metazoa; phylum Chordata; class Chondrichthyes; order Rhinopristiformes; family Rhinidae; genus Rhina; species Rhina ancylostomus. The sequence continues at coordinate 34,947,045 of JARFYF010000104.1, forward strand.
AGCATAATGCTGATAAGATGAAAGATCATGATGAGGTAGATTCTGAGGTCAAGAGTCCACCTTATCATACAAGAGGTCCATTCAATAGTCTTATAATACCAGGATAAATGCTGTCCTTGAGCCTGGTGGTACAGACATTTGTATTTTCTGTCCAGTTGGGAGGGGGGCGTTAGAAGAGAAAATGACAGGAGTGGGAGGGCTCTTTAATTATGTTGGTTGCTATTCCAAGGCTGCAAGAAATGTCGACTGCTGGAGCGAGGTGACTCTTTGCAAGCTGCTCCCAGCAGATCTATTTATATTGACTTTGTATTTATACAAGGGATGGGACTGCTAAGGCACAGTACTGGCCCTGCTGCTCTGAAACCTGGATACAGAGTAGGGCTTGAACCAAAATATCTGACAGCAAAGGTGGTTCCAAGCCACTGCTGAAGTGCTTGCAGTGGCAAAACCATGCTCTCAACTCTTTGAAGGGCAATGCTGATTATCTTCATTGGAGAAAATATTCCTTTGGCAAGGTAAGGAGCAGCAAGAGAACCATAGAGATTGATACTTGCAGGGAAAGTAGAAAGAAATAAATGCAGGGATTTATTAAGTACATCCACTTCCACCAGACAATGGTTACTGCTTCCAGATTACAACTGCCTTCTCCCTGAAGCAACACACACAAAATGCTGGAGGAACTCAGCAGGTCAGGCAGCATCTGTGGAGGGAAATAAACAGTTGACATTTTGGGTCGAGACCCTTCATTGGTACTGGAAAGGAAGAGGGCAGAAGCCAGGAAAAGGTCAGGGGAGAGGGAAGAGCACAGGCTGGCAGGTGATAGGTGAGCCCAGGTGAGAGGGGGTAGGTAGGTGTGTGGGGGAGGCAGGATGAAAGGGAGTGATGTAAGAAGCTGAGAGATGATTGGTAGAAGAGG
>JARFYF010000104.1:34956815-34967070 GCA_030265395.1 Rhina ancylostomus
CAAAGTCAGAATTATAAATTTATGGAGTGAAAGTTTTGTACTTCTGGCAACTTCAGATCCAAGAGTTTGTCAGTTCTATTAATGCTCCAGGTTCTGTGCTGGATGGCATCATAAAACACAAGTTGCTGCAGTTTGATCACCATCTCATCACTGCTGGATTTTTTAAAAAATTCAGCACAGTTGTAGAAACTTCAGTGTAAAGATCTTGTTATGCAGCAACTCTAAACTTGAGCCAATTCATTAAGTGGTAAAATATATTTCTCCCAGTTAAAGGTACTTGTATTAGACCAACACTCGCTTCTCTGTGTTGGTACCATATTAGCCACGTTTAAATTGTAGCTCTCCCCAACTTGATGGCTTGCAGGGAACTAAAACTATTTTCTCTATATTATATGTGCAAGTTGAATCATTCCCTATTCTCGCAGCACAATGCCCAAACATTGAGCCAAGTGTGCGCTTGGCTGTGAAATGCAGTGATCTAAGTAGCTTGGGAGTTGGGAACAGGTGGAATTAATTGCTCAGTCAAGGAAAAGGTGAAAATTTAGGGCATCAGGAAAGAAATAATGAAATAATAATTCTAAGACAGCTTGCAACGCTAAATGTTTTAAAGATATAATGAGCAATTTTTGTTAGAGTTAGTTTATTGCTTTTACATTCACATTGAGAAAAGTGGACACCAAATCAAAAAGAGCTGCTGTTGAATCCCCTCGCTTATATTCAAGTAACAAAGACAATACACTTTTTAGGATTTTAACTGTCTTTATGGTTACCAAAATCAGTTACTATTAACAGACATGTTTGTACACTAAAGTCAAAAAAATAAATGCTTTTCAAAAGATTTTACACACTAAAGTTCAATAGTAGACACTGTATGAAAACAATATCATAAAATGGTAGTATACTGCTTCAAAGGTTTAACTGACCAACTTACTGGCAATTGTCATTTTAAATTTTTGTTCACAAGTAGCGAATCAAAGGAGCAGTGCCCCCTGAAGCACAAGTCAAGAACTTTGATTAAACGGTTGCAAAGAAAAAGCAATATACTTGAGTTAAATTCATAGAGAGTTTGATTTCACATTGGGTCGTAATAATTCAGAAAAGTGCATCAGCTTTCATGGAATCTGCCCAATTTCTATTCCACCAAAATGTGAAGGATTAATACTGCACAAGTTTTATAAAGAGGGCATGATCCATTCTGCTGGATTACCATTCCAAACTGTGAAGACAAAATCAGACTTCATAGAACAGAGTATTTTTACCTGAACTGAAATTCAATACTGTGCATTGCCCAAAGCCTTGTAGCAGCTGCTGAATTTTCTTGAACAGCAGCAGTCTTAGACATAACGTTACTTCACATTTCCCAGAATTGGGTCTAGATATCTACTTACAAGTAAAACATTTCCCCAAAATTCAGAATTTTTTAAAACAACCTCAAGCCTTACTGATGTTTTTTTTTCTTACCTCAGTTTCAATATTTTCTAGATTTCATTTTCATCTTGAAAACAAATTGGCTATTTACTTATCTGCTATTCTGAATCCTCCTGTGCTGCTGTAGTTCCTTTCACTAAGTTACAAGGCAGCCATTTTAAAGGAAAAAATACAGAAATAAAGTAATTGCTCTACAATTTGAAAAGTTTAAAAGTAGTACAAAGCCTGATTATATGTTTCAGAGCAAATTATAAATAACATGTCTACAAAGTATTGTAAACAGCTTACTTTTGGAGGGAAGGCTATACTATATCTTCTACAATAAATCTCTGAAACATGATACACAAATTTATTAAGAGTCTACTATCCTTTTTTTTTCCAATCTCCACTTTGTTTTAATTAATTCCAAATTAATATTGGTTGCATAACTTGAAGATCTTTTCAATATTCTTTAATTTTAATAAAACTATTGAAGTTACTAATTGTCAGCAGATGTACATTTCATAAGATGCATTCTCTATATAAAATTAGTGGATTTATTAACTAAATAACCTATTTCTGTTCTTGTCCATTAGGTCAACACATTCTTCATCTTAAAGCTCCCATTAGGAGAGTACAGTTAGTGTAACTGTCCCCTTCGTACGCTTCAGAATACTGACGGCTTCTTCATGTGTAACGCCCTCGAGATTTTGCCCATTGACAGCAATAATTTGGTCACCACGTTTCAGGCGCCCATCTTCTGCAGCCGCTCCCTAAAAGTCACAATATCCTTCCATCAGGTCAGTTTATAGTAATGTGACTAATTATGCAACTTGTGCACATGAAAACCAGAATGCATCTCCCTACCTTGTGCTGTATTATTTAATTTCCAGTTATTATTATTGCAGCATAGGATACAACCTCCCACATATTATGCAATTGCCATATCTTTCCACACTTCTGGAATATTTGTACTAATTTTTGTCTAATTTAATTGATGATCAAACTACCCCTATTTTCCTCTGCATCTCTCATCAGCTTCCATGGTTACTTGTGTGTTTAAATATGACTCCAAATTATTCTTCATTGCTAAGCCAGTCAACGAACGAGCCTTGATGAGCTATTTGATCATATGGGTATTGTTGCATTCTGCCCTTCGGTCCTTTCTATGTTCACACTTACCACTGTGGACAAGTGGTTTGTGACAGGAACAATATTCCTACCTGATCACCCTCTGCAACTCCTCCACCCTCCCCAGAACCCAATTCCCCTGAAATGAAATGTATAATTAGCACCCATTCTAGATGAAAACTTGTAGTTCAGTTAGCATATTCAAATAGTGTGAAAGAGCAACATTTCCAGTATAATGGCCCTTAATTTAATGTTAAATACATTAACATGCCTTTGAAATGGTATCTGAAAGGCATCAGTGAACTCGTGTTAGAACTTTGAAAATTTCTACTGACTGCTTACCTTTGCAAAGACAGTTTTAACATAAATAGGCAGATCACCATGAGGACTACCATATCCACCAACAATGCTAAAACCCAGACCATCAGCACCTCTGTCTAAAGTAATCGTCTTGTATTGTGGAGGCCTGAGGAATAAATGGAAACAATGATGTTGAGTATTGCAGCACTGACCAGATGCTGCAGGTGAGATAATGAAACCATTACCAATAGCTGAAAGGGAGGGGTTGGTTTCTAGGCTGGTCTGTCCAACTTGATTCTACACTCCAGCATTTTCCCCATATTTCTTAACTCAACCTTCATATCCATCTAGCTTCTCAAGCTTGGGCCTAACCTGTGACTGGTAAAATATTAATATTTTCTGCTTTTTGTTTCTAACATTCATTTTTAAAATAAAAATAAATGCTGTGTTTTCTTAACCACCTTGTGAACGTTCCTTCTGCTGTGGCATACCTTCAATAGCAATGTTTAAATATGCCAGTCTTCCACATTGTTTTATCTCAAAACTCTACAACTTAATGGTCTGCAGGCCCTCTCTCGCTCCCTTGAACTGAGCCCAGTGCTTCCTTCCCTCCCATCCCGACCCAACCAACACACACATTCACCTGGCTGAACTCATCCTCTCATTCAATTCTATTTGCTTGATTTTTGAAAAGGACAGATTGCTCTGTATCAGGTCCATGCTTGAGTTTTCTAAAAATAGTTGCATCGTATCTTCAGGAAATACTTACGCTAGGTCGTCATGAAGGATACTGCTTGCTGTCAGCCCTGACAGGGAAAGGGTAGTTGCTGCATGTTCCTGTTGCTGACTGGTTATCACACTAACGTCACCGCCTGCAACAACCTATGAATAATCAAAGTTTTACACAGTGCCTTGTGTAGTCTGATACCCCATATTATGGCAATTTGGGTAACACAAATTCACCATTACTGAATTCAAACCACTACCAAAAAATCTAAGATATGGAATAAAAATATGCTTTTACAGAATTTGAGAGGGGGGTAAAAAAAGGAACAATGAATTTTGTCAGTTTTTGCATTACAGAAAATTGCGATACGAATGGCTGCGAGGAATGCAACCCCCCCCCAAGTTATACATGGGTGTACTTGGCCTGTTTCACTAGAGCATACTTCAACTTCAGAAGTGTTGACTGATTTTTACTTCCTTGATTAAAATACGTATAAGGAATTGGGTTACAAATCAGCCAAAATCGCACTGAATGCCAAACAGGTGCGACGGGGCTAAATGACACAGTACCTCTGCTCCATTGCTCCTGTAAGTTAAAGTTGAACTGCAGTTTTTCCTGCCGGAAGAATGCTGCCACATACAATATAGCAAGCCAGCAGTTCTCTACAGAATCTCTGGCTTGTCGGCTGTGATTCTGGGCTATGATAATGGCTTTGCAGTGCAGTATGGAGAAGCAAAAGAATTTTAGCCAGAATTTGCTACCGACAGCAAGTTATCCACACTTGCCACAGACCTGGTAAGTACCCATTTTCATGGATTTATCATGGTCAACTGCTAAGTAACTAAATGCCAAGGCCCCGTTTAACGCTATGGTTGTGTGCAAACCATTACTGTCACATGGGTGGGAGTAGAATAAGTCCTGCTCATAAATTGGCTGTAAGAAGCTTTGACAGCTGCTCAAGCCACATGCTTGGTTCGCCAGTTGTCAAAACCAAAGAATATTTCTGATTATCTCTAATATTCAAACAGTTGCCAAGATGTGATCAATTGAAACTATTTTTAAAAACACGGCACTTAATTGAGATCAACTAATTCAGAAATATCTAAAATATATGATTTTTCTAGATCCCTTGCAATCTCTTCTCTCCATTTGAAATTAATTGACTTGTTGCTCCTTGCCAAGTCTGACTGTGTGCAGGTTCAGTGGGCAGTTTCGGTAGTATCAGTGTTGGGGTATTGCTGCAAATTCACACTTCAATGCTGGACCCCATTGCCAGAGAGCTGGGAAACTGCTGATGAGTTGGTGACTTCCACATCATGGTGAAATCCAGCAGTACCACATTGGAACTGCTGGTATTTCCCAGTAAGCACCAAGCCAATATTCATTAAATGTCAAATCCAAATATAGTGCGTCATTTTATTTTACCTGTAATTCAATATGTCCTGAAGCATTTTTCAGTAAGTTGACTGCTTGAGAGTGGGTCACTCCCTCTGTAGGTTTTCCACAAATACTTACAATCCTGTCTCCGACCTATAATTAACAAGATTAAAAATTAGTTGCTGAATTAACTTTTTAAACAAGTCTTTTTTAAATTGAAGTTATACTGTACACAGCCACTTGTATAAAGTATAGCCAGCCAACTGGAATTACACTGCTGTTTGCTACTTAGACTGAGTTTGTAACAACGCAGCTCTGTGCAGTAAGTTCCTGGACTTTAGAGTGCTTTACACTGTGCTGCACACTGTGCTGCAGTTGTACCACATCAAAACAAACACCAAGCAGAAGGAAATCACTAACTGATGATCTTGCATCTCTAAGTGCACTCAGGAATCAGCTTGGTGGTCCAAATCTCAAGGTACACAACTATTTTTTAACTCCTGGGTGATCTTCAAAGAGGATCACTGGTAGAACAATTCAGGATATTCAGCTACAGGAAAGATTCATTAAGTCATCCCTGGTATGTAATCACTGTGGTTAACTTTTCAATGCTAAAATGTATGACTTTGGGGGACTTTGCATAGGTCAATGTTTGTAGTGACACATTTCAAATCCATCAAGGCAACATAGCTGAAAATTAACTTCTAAGTACAGAAACAAAAATTGAAAACTGCCCATTTGCACAGAGAAAGCTTAAAGAAAGTAGAAAGAGCAAAGAGCTTTGTTAGACAATGCTTTGCCCACAGACCTTACTGCAAGCTGGGTAAATGAACAGACAGAGGTAAAATTCTCCATGTAATACTGCAATATTGCAATGAATGTACACCTTAGCAGTTGGATGCTAAAAGCAATCAAGGTATTTCTTTATGGCACTACATTGATTTTGATATGGAAGATAGGAAAAAGCAAACAAAAAATCTTCTGGAAAAGACAATTCAAGACGCTGTTGGTAATTTAAAGGCCATACGTTAAGCTTACGAACTTACCCGCAGTTTCTGGGTCTGGGCTGCTACTCCATTTGGCTGCATCATTGCAATAAAAATGGGAACATCTCCAAGAGGGCTGCCCACTCCCCCTGCAATGCTGATTCCTAGTGAATCTGTGGGTCCCTATAATTACCAACACCACATGAATTATAAATTGGAGGAAATAAAAATTATGTAATTATAGAAATTCATCCTGCATTGTATGTGTTAAACAAGGACTTCACTAGAAACAAGTTTTGGAAATGGACTTCAGATATTTATTTATTCATTAGTCACATGTGAAATGTGTCTTTTTGCGTTATTGAGAATGTGCTGGGGGCAGCCTGCAAGTGTCGCCAACATAGCATGCCCTCAACTCCTAACCTGTACATCTTTGGAACGTGGGAAGAAACTGGAGTACCTGGAGGAAACCCATGCAGACATAGGGAGAATGTACAAACCTTACAGATAGCAGCAGGAATTGAATCCAGGTCACTGAAAGTGTTACGCTAACTACTACACTACTGTGCCACCACAACGCATGTGTTCCTCCTTCAGTTGCTTAGCGCATACAAAAGGTGGATGAATTTTTATGCCTTACAATTTTAAGCATAGGTTCAAAGGATCTTAGTGTTTATAAACTGGACCATTCATTCTGTAGTCCATGAAGATATTTCTCTTGTATCATTTTATTAAAAATGTTTATCAGAACTCTCCTCATACTTGTACTATTGTAATATTTACCATCAGAATATAAATTTATGTATCTCCTTCACACAGACACAAGGAAAACAGATTGTGAAGTAGGAGAGATTCAGCAGTAACCAAAGTAGGAATCGGAGGTAGATTTTAAGGAGACTCTTACAAGTAGCACATGGAGATGACTGATACCCCAACATATGAAAAAGGCAAATCTTATTCCACATAACTAATGTAATTACTAAGCTTTCTGTGGCAAATAAAGAACTACCCCTGTTTTCATAATGGTTTTATTTTACATGGGGATAAAAAACCTACTGTTGAGTTTGTTGTTGTGACTCAGCAATTAGTGGACACCTAGTCTGAAAGTTGTGGGTTTTAGCTTCATTCCAAACACTTCAGCACAGTCCTGAAGCAGTTCTGCACTGTAAAATGGGTGATCTTTTGGATGAGATATTAAAACAATGCCCTGGCAGTCAACTTGCAACAAAAGATCACATGAAATTATCTAAGTATGAAAGAAGGATGAACATTCTTTGCAATGTCCTGGCCAATGTTTATCCTTCAACCAATAGCTCTCAACAGATTTTGTGGTCATTATCATATTCATGTGTTTGGGCCTTTGGTATGCCAGCACAGCAGAGATTGTCTTACACTATTGTGATATCTGAATAACCAAGTTGAAACTTTATCAAACGTGTGAAGGGTGTATTGTTTCAAAGAGGCCACATGAGTGGCACTGATGCTTCATGCATAGAATGTATTAACTGGACAACACTATGAATGTAAAGAAAGCCATGAATTGTTTTGTTTTTCTTGTATATAATTATTATGAGTAGTTTAGTTTTGAAATTTAAGAAGAAAGCAACTCACCTTTGTAAACTCCACTGTCCTTAGCCCTTGAATCTCTGTCCCTTTATTTAAAAAAAGTACAAATTTTGGTTTCAAATCTTTAAAAATAATCTGAGTAATTCATCAGTAAAACACAGAAAATATAGAATACTGGAAAATTTGTAAGTTAATAAATTTCATGGAATGATACTAGCTTCATTGTCAAAACCAGCATCTTTATCAGCTACCATTTTCAGATTGAGAATGTGTGTTGATGAACAATCTGTCTGTCTTATTAGGGAAACTAAACTAAACAAAACAAAACCTAAAGGCATCTAAAACTATTTTGAGGTACGAGATTGAATCTCTTATCAAACCCTAGGCTGATTCATCAGACAACATTAAAGCATTAAAATATAGGTAAAAACACAGCTAGAGAAAAATCTGTCAAATAGCTTTGTGTCATTTTTGTGCAAGCAATATGCAAGGTTAAAAAACTGAATATGTATAGAAACTACAGGTGTTAGTATTATGAAGCATTCCTTTTAGTCAGCGAAGGATCTGTACAACAAAGAGGATAAATATATGATCAATAAAGAGTAATGTTTTAGAAATTCTGCTCCAAGAGCTCACAGATGTTGTTGCATGATGTAATTTTTTTGAGCATAGACAAGCTGTCACAAAGTTCAATGGTGTTTGAGCAGTGGCATCCTTTTGTTTGCATGCTTGAAGGGTGCCTAATCAAGAGGAAGTAGGGATTGGAAAATAAGGATGTTGACTGGGGAATTAGAGATGGGATGGGTTGGGGTGGGAATGGAATTCTGAAAGGGGTGTAGTGAAGTACCTAGGACTTGTATGTGGGATCCCAGGCCAAAGTAATGTTGTCCCAGGAGAAAGCCAAAATGGCATCCCTAAACAACACGGACTAAATGAATGGGGCTGGAGAATGATTCCATTTGATGCACACATGCTGCAGAAATCACATTTTTTATTTAGGGTGTTTCTTGACTGGAAGTGCCCAGAAATGAGTCAAGCAGAGCCTGCGGATTGGGCTCTGGAAGTTTATAAAAGCTGATTATACCACCTCCATTACTTTTATCTTTAAACTACCTAGGTTTACTAGAGCCAAGAAGCCTTAATTGTAAATTATAAGCTTCCTGCCAAAGAGGTTTTCATCAGACAAGATGAGATTCTGGCAATAGTACAGTCTGTCCCCTGAGAAAATACAGAGGGAGGGCACTCTGCCAAATATGTTAGAAAAATAGTTCAGGCAAATGACAGAACCAAAGGGAGCTGGAGATTATCTTGGACTACTAATAAAATGTTTGTAAATTGATACTTGAGAAATTCAAGATGCATCCCGATGAACCTTCCTGACAGAAAGATGGGATCATATTTCTGTCTATAATTCTAATTATGGGGTCATGTTGATGCTGAGAAAACTGATGTAGATTTCTAACACTTGCATATATAATTTTGTTTAGAAAATTTTAGATTGATTGATTGAACACTCAAGGTTTTTATCTCAATAAAAAAGTGATCTTCAATGGAAAAAGCATTGTTGTAATGTGCCCTAGAAGTGATCTGGTCTACTCCTATTGCTAGGCGGAGAGAAATTATGCCATTGTATTCCAATTAACATTAGCTTTATGCATGATAAAAATATCAGACACCATGTCAAGATAGTTTGAGCTTTGTTAACATAAATAATGATATTGTTCAACTAAATGTCAATCATCAAATATGAGAAAGCAGCTATTACTTGTTTAAAAGTCATGCATATCTGCCAGACCAAAAACTAAACCCACATGATATCATTTGACTAAGAAAATCTGTCTGCGGTGATGATAGTTCAGTCATTTATGATAAACTTTAGGCTGTGCTACAATTTTACAAAACAGCAATTAGAAAATTTCTTAAGTGCAATTTAGATGTCTTCTTAAATTCTAAGTAATACATAAATTGTTATTGCTTAAGATTTTAAACACAACAGATCGATTATAAAGGAGGGATCACTAAAAGCTTTGTGTTACTCTGAGAATGCAGATGTAAGTCATGCACAAACAATACCACCAAGAATTACACTCCGAATTAATATTGTCACTTGTTCCAAGCAGGGCAGATCACTCTTACAGGGATGTTTTCGGTGTCCAGTTTCATATACTTCAGCTTGAGTAGATCCAGAAGCAGTAGAACAGAAAGAGGTCAGCCCACCGCCACTACTCCCTTCACTGAGCTGAGGGAATAGTCTTAATTAATATGACATCAATTACAATTGCTTTGTGTATCATGCAAATTTGGCTGACATTTTAATCCTTTGTCTATTAAGGTATATTTTACCTTTTAAAAATTAACAACCCTTTATCCCTAACACCAAACTATAAAGAGCTGGCTTATTTTATAATACACAAGCAACATATAGTGCTGAAGAGGGAAAATTTGTTCTGGTATCTTTTAATTAATATCTATTCTGCTGAACTAAAACTATTAAACATAGTTAAGAGATTTTAAAAATCAAATGAGTACTATTCATGTCTGCCAACTCTCTCTGACGCTGTTCATACTGCTAGTACTTGCTGGCAAACAAAATAACATGGTAGTACTATGATTATTCACCTTGAATAATAGTGTAAAACAAGCTACCTGAAGCTTTCTATTTTGACATAATTGATTTTTTTTTTAAATAATCCTTTGCTGATATCTATTGTTTTCAAAAATAACAACAGATCTTACAAATAGCAACTGTTTTCTGCTACAG
>JARFYF010000104.1:35008400-35022986 GCA_030265395.1 Rhina ancylostomus
AGGCTTTCACACTGGAACAGATACAGCAGTCACTTTGTACTGTACAAGAAAAAACAAGATTGTGGTTGCATTGTATCAAGAATCATGAGCCAAACACAAATCCTCTTTTTTCTTGTTTGCTTATTCACCTCAAAGTAGTGACAGTGCATGTCTAGATGCACACACTTTGCTCGATGTATGGTCCTGTCTATCCAAGTAAAGGAGCCTCATCAGTACTTCAAATATGAAGAGGAGAGCAATGTAAATAAATGCGAGCACTTTAGAGGCAAACACTGAAGAAATTATAAAGCTATTTTGTATGTTCACTGCGGAGGACACTCATAAGTAGTGGAGAACAAAGGTATAATGACAGCAAAGAACTTGAATGTAATTGACATCAGAAAAAAAGTACTAGATACTTTGAAGGGAATAATACTTGAAAAGTCCCATGGAACAGATGGACCGCCTACCTATGCTCTTAAAAGAGGTGGGAAGTCATAAATTTTCAAAATTCTGTAGATTAATAGAATATGTACTAATGTACTACTTATTTTTAAGTACAAAAACAGAGAGAAAACAGATTACCTTGCATCAGTTCATTTATTTTAACAAAAATACTGCAGATACATCACTGAGCTTTAATCTACAAAAAGGGAGCAGCATATACGTTATGTAGTTCTGTAATGGTCTTGGAAGTGAATCATTGGTGAAAAGGTCAATTGGTAGTTTCCTGTCTGATACTGGCACTTAGAAGGGATATATCAATGTTAATTCCATTTATGATAATGACGAATCTCAGTTCGTCTTGTTGATGCAGTGTCTTGAGAAAGGCAAATGTGAAAACACCGTTCTAATTGAATCTTAGACAAGGAAGACAAATATTTTGCATTGATGATAATCTCACCTGGGATTCAACCACAATGAGTAGATATGATTAGTAAATCTGTGATGACACGAAAATCGGTGACATTGTGGATAGTGAGGATGGTTGTCTAAGGATAGAGCGTGACATTGATCAGATGGAAAGTTGGGCAAAGTACTAACAGATTGAGTTTAATCCACATGAGGTGAAGCATTTTGGGAGGTCAAATGGGGTAGTACATGTACAATAAACGGCAGGTTGATGAACAGAGAGATCTTGAGTTCTAAAACCACAATTCCCTGAAAGTGGCAACACAGGTAGATGAGGTGATGAAGAAGGCATAAGGCATGTTTGCTTTCATAGGCAGAGACACAAAATATGAAAGTTGGGACATTATGTTGCAATGTTACAGAACACCTGGCACATTGTGTGCAGTCTGGTCACCACACCATAGGAAGGATGAGATTGTGCTGAAGAAAGTGCAGAGGACATTTACCAGGATGTTGCTTTGATTGGAGGACTTTAGTAATGGGGAGAGATTGGATAGGTTGGGCTTGTTTTCCCTGCAGCAGAGACGCTGAAGAGTGACCTGATAAAAGTATATTAGATTATGAGAGGCATAGATAGGGGAGATAGTCAAAATCTTTTTCCCATGGTAGGGGCATAGGTTTCAGGTGAGAGGAAGAAGTTTTAAAGAGGATCTGAGGGGCAAGTTTTTTCTCCCCCACACAGAGAGTGGTTGATAACTGGAACCTGCTGCCAGAGAACATGTTGGAATCAGATAGAATTACTATATCCAAGAGGCATTTAGACATTCACTTAAATAAGCAAGGCAATACAAGGATGGGACTGAATAAGGCCAAATGGGATAGTGTAGATAAGCAACAAGGTTGGCATGGATATAGTGAGCCGAAGAGCCCACTTCTGCGCTGTGCAACTCTATGACTCCAATTTCTGACCAATTCTTGCAAGAATCTCATGTCTGTCTCCCACTGCTTGGCTTCCAGTAATTATTCTCCAAGTGGTCATTTCAAACTCTTTATGGCAAAGGTAATGTAAATGAAATCTGATTTTTGTTTTGCAACATGAAATACAATGTTTCCTTTCTTATTTAAAAATATTATAAGCAGATTCCAAATTCTCCTGACAGAATACTGTATATTGTGGGGGGTGGGAGGAAATTTTAATTGTGTGTCAAGGAAATGTTCCATAAAATTTGAAATAACTTAACTGGAAAAAGTCAGTCACCTAACCTTTATTTATTCAGGCTCCATTCACACATGAACTGTCAAATACGAGATATCAAGGACACAAACTATGGATTGATGCAAAGGCATTGCAATTAATTGGGTTTTGCTGATCTTGGTTAAAAACCTGTTGTGAATAGGAAAAGGGGCAGAGTTGCACCAGCATTTAAATATGCCTCTTGAATGTTGTTTAATATTTTGTAATCATTTCTCAGTATGCCATGTTAAAGATGGGCATTTAAAGTCTGATCTGAAATTCACACAGGTAGAGTCTTCCAGTAACTCTAATTGGAAGATCCAATACATGTTTCTTACTGTAATAATCAATAGTGGGAACAAACCTACTAGTAATTCCTTTTTAAAAAGAACAAGATCCAAAGTTTGTTTTAGCGCCAGTCTAGAGATCAACATTTTTATTTGTACGTTAAGATTAAACAGGGCATTTAAAAATTCACTTCAAAGTGATATGCCACACTTACTGGATAAGTCAGGAATTTAAAAGGTGCAATACTAGTAGAAAGCATTGAAGATATTTTACAAGTTTGTTCCTCCAATTTTCTCTGTTCAAAGTGTTAACTCTTTATTGGGCCATGACTTCAGTTCTTATCCTTTTTTGAGCAAAACTATGAGAGCTTGTAGGTCATTGCCCAGTGGGAGACACCATTGCCAAGCCAAATCCAATCATTAGCTAATGAGAATTGCAATTAGTTCATTCACACACCTTTGCTGAATCTCATAGGGTAGTAAATCAGGAAGAGGATCTATTCAATATTTTCATTCTTCAAGATTTCTGAAACTGCAACCTTCTTCCACTCTAGCAAAGATTAAAACTTCGCCTTGCTAGTGTCCAACCTGATGGTATGAACATCGATTTCTCTAACTTCTGGTAACTACTCACCTCTGTACCTTCCCTGATCCCTTTTTTCCTGATTCCAATGGCCCCCATCACCCTCTCTCTTTCCTCTCCCCCACCTGCCCATCACCCACACATTCCTCCCACCACCTTCCCTTTACTCCATGGTCAACTGTCCTCTCATATCATATTCCATCCTCTTCAGCCCTTTGTCACTTCCACCTATCAACTCCCAGGTTTCTTGCATCATTCCCAATCTCCTCCCACCCTCACCGGCGTATCATCTCCCTCACCTGGATCCACCTATCACCCAACAGCTCTTGCTCCACCCCTTCTCCCACCTTTTTATACCAGTCGTCTCCCCTCTTCCTTTCCAGTCCCGATGAAGAGTCTTGACCGAAAATGTTGAAAGTCCATTTACCTCCATAGATGTTGCCTGACCTACTGTGTTGCTCCAGCTTCTTTGTGCTGATAAAGATCAAAACTAACCAGGTGGTAAATTTGTGACCTCCCTTGCAAAGTATGATTCAACCATGCACTTAGTTTCCCACCCACTGGATTGGGAATATTACAAAGTATAATTTTCCATTCCTTGATATCATTCTCAATATAACTGAAAATAGTTGTAGCTGACTTTCCAGAATTGAAGTAGGAATCTGAGTATTCATAATGCATTAATTGTGTAAATACTGAAGTTTTCCACCCAAAGCAACACACCTATTTTATTTCAATTTTCCACATTATCTATAACAATCATATTCACATGTAAATTACAGCACAGAATAGCTATCCAAAAACCCAGCAGTATAAGACAAACCTTATATGGATTGATTGCAAATGAGTTAGTTGGGAAAGGGCGTGGAAAAGTCCTAGCTTGATATGCAGAAACCTAAGACAATAAAACAAACAGATGTTTGATGAGAGGCAAAACTCCTCATCGTCAAATGGTTACTGGTGATTTATCACTAAATTATCAAGGAAGAACTGAAATTGAATAATTACTGAAATTGCAGTTCACTTAAACAGTTTTAACTTATCCAGTAAGTCATTGCTCTGTCGATAGGAATTAAGACCACATCAAGGTGATTCACTAACCTTGAACTTATTTTCAGAAAATGGATTTTTGATCATAAAATAGGGCACTTGACAGAATGCCTTCTCATCATTTGAAGTCATACAGGTCTATTAAAATGCACAGATGCTATTAGAAAAGGAATATTCACAATGGGCCCCATCAAAAATAGCACTGTGTGAAACTGCAGTATTTAAGTCATACTACCAATGGGATCAGTAGGGAACAGAATTAGAATTTGCAGTTGAAGCCAGAGACCATGACTTCAATCTTCTCAACTGTGGATCACCCTGTACCATAATGGGCGACTCAGAAAAAATGGAGGGTCTAGAAATAGTGAGGAAAACAATTTTTCGGTACTTCAGACTGCTTTCACTCTGACACATCAGATATTATTCTACGTTTGATATTGTAATATGGAAATAATTTTAATGAATAATTAATGTCATGGATACCAAAAATAATTTAATATTAAGGAAAAAGTGTTTCTTCAATGATTCAGAGAGCTAACTGAATTAGTAGCTAAACCACTTGGATCAAAAGTTTCACAGTTCAGTCCTCATTCAATACTGAGTAAATGGATTTTAGTTACAAACTCAGAGCAACTCAGTTTGTTTGAGGGGTGTAAAAAATCGGTCAGGAATCCAGCAGACCTGTGGAGGGAGATCTGCTATTATTAATGAACAGTACAAAGTTCTGAAGACTCACTTATGAGTAATGATCATGTGGATCAGATAGTGAAAAAAACACTGACACCTTAAATCAACTGAGAGTCAATGACTGCAATAAAGGTGGACAGAAATTATGAAGGTATAGAGAAAAAATATGACCAATGAGCTTCAACTTTTCATCATTTACACCAATATCCCTGAACGTACAAACACAGTTGTACAATGTTTTCAGATGATACTAAATTCAAAGGATATTAAGTTTTGTGAATGGGAAGGTATTGGGAAGATACAAAGACAAATTAAGTGAGAACAAGACAAATGCACAGACTTTAATTTTGGAATCTACAATTGATGAAAGGCAAGGAAAATCAGAATATTTTCTAAACAGCAAGAGCTTAAGAGCTGTGAAGAAGCCAAGCCAAGTAGGTACCCATAAACACAATTCACTAAGGTTTTATGCATGGGAACAAAGAGTAATCAATTTGGACAATGGAATATTGGCTCTATTTAAGAGGGCTTAGAATTCAAAAGTATTGTGCTCAGTTGTATAGACTGCAGGTCTGATCCTATTTGGACTCTGCACGCTGTTTTGGGTACCAAATTTCAGGAAAAAAATTTTTGCCTTGACAGACTTCAGTATAATTTAGCAAATTGTTATCACAGTTTAGATAATGGGATCAACCTCACTAAACTTCCTTTGGATTCCCAAAAATATGGGAAGTTACTGGGCCATTTAATTAGCTGTTTAAAAGGATTCAAAATCTACAGGTAGATAAAGAGAAACAATTTCCTCGTGAGAAAGTTTTGCAACCAGAGTGAATAGTACCAAAATTATTTTAAGAGTTCCTATTGCATGGTAATGGAAATCTGGAGCTCTTTCCCTGACAGACTGATAATTGTGGGTATTAGGAATCACAATCGAGATGGGTAAATTTTTATTTGGATACTATTTGATCACAGACAGGAAAATGGCATTGATGTTCATATTAGCTGTGATCTAACCAAGTGGCAGTATATTTGAGGGGCTGAGTGGCTTACTTCTGTTCCTTTTTAAGGAAACAAGATGATCTCCAATTTTATTACTAACACAATTCATAAATTTGTAACATTAAATGATGGGAACAGGATAGAAACATAGTGATGGGTAAATGGAGTCTGAGGTCCGTCTAATTAAATGTTTACAATTCTGATAGTTGTCTATTACACTGATAATAGAATTGTTGACTTAACATAACAATCTCTATCAATTTGTCTGTGTCAGATCCAAACATTGGCAGGGAAAATTTGGATGAAAGCTTTGGGAACCATAGGTCCAAATGAACTTCTCTTCCCAAGCCCACTGCATTTAACACATTGATCATCTTAAATTATTCACACACTGTAATCTAGAGTATTGTTTTCCAATGTAAATGTCTCATTTTTCCTTTCTGGAGAAGGTGAAACTTAATCCCCTTTAGACTCCCCATATACAAAAATTCTGTGCTAGTTGCATTTTTGTAGGAAAAAGGAAATTTCTGCCTTATGTTCCCTTTCCTAAAATCAACAACATTGGATCAATGAGTCAGATTAAGGTTCAAGTTCCTTGCACCAACCATCTGGATCAACTACCACAGAAGAATATCCAAAATTTCCTATTTAATTTTGTACAATGTCCAGACTTCGGTTTTCTGCATTCAGTACTTTCATTTAATCCTAACAACAGGCAGAGTAGAATCTTTAACATAATACTTCTTTTTAATTTAAAAAAGACAGGATATTTTCTTGTGTTCATGATCATTGATGTAGTTCCATATAGTTAACATCAGAGCAAAATTTCTTTACCTCCCCCCATCCCCCTCTCTCATACAAGTAATATTTCAGTAATAAGTTTACAACTGTGGACTTATTTCCTCTAGGAACTCAGTTAAGGCAGCCCAAACTCAATTTACACAGGATCACCATTATTAGCAGAGATGCTATACTTCCAACACAACAGCCTAGAATGCTCCTGAACAAAAGCTCCCAAAAACTGAATGGACTGGACCCCAAACTATTATAAAAACTAATTCCTCCATCACAAGCTTGAAGATTTTCCAATGTTATTTTTGAAAGAATATATTATGTTCAGAACTGGGATAGAATACTGATAAAAGTTATGTTATAACAGTAATACATAGCGAAACACAAAAGCTAACTTTTACTTTAAAAAGCTAACAATTAAAATTTTAAAGAGTAATTACATAAAAGCAAACACACCAATCAAAAAGTTTCTTAGACAGAAAAAAGAACACGCAAGCATCATCCAACCTGTCTAACGCGGGTCTGAAAAGAGTCAGCAAATGGGTTAGTACTGCCGCTCTCGTTGCTTGATTCAGGCAAAGGGTTAGACTGCAGGAAAGACAAAGGTTGTTTCTGAAACCAAGACAAAAGTAAAGTCATAATCTACAACAAAGCACTCACAAAAAATAAAAAACCCAAATACCTCAAGATCAAAACCAGCATTATCCAACAGGAATAAGAATGAATTCAGCAATCACACATTCCACATACTAAGATCAGAGGATAAGGGGTTCCTGTTATGTTGTTCTGACCTACATTACTTTCAGAAAGAACTTCCCATCACATTACATAACCACTACTGCTATGAGCCAGATCAGAAAATAAACATGTATGTTAGGATCAAATTCACAAATCTGATCTTTCACCTAATCCAAACCTGGAACCAATATTTCGTACTGCATTTAATTCCTCAGAAATGGCTTTAATTAATGCCAAGAATGTCTTGGAAATCATACAAACTGCCCTCACACAGAGATACAGAAAAGTCAACAGAAACTGAATTTTGTTTTTAACTTAGATTACACATTTTCCTGAGTTGTATCAGGATTTTATAACTCCATAAAAGATTGCTGTGCTTGTATCAACTTAGATCATGTGATGATGGAATATAAACCTACCATCTTACAAGTGATTCACTACATAATAAAGGCACTTTTGGATTTCATCAAGGGCTACTCTTTATTCCAAAACTTATTACAATTGGCTCTAAATTCTAATAATAAAGTCTGAATGAACTATCTATAGTTACATGTAGTTTATCCAGTACAAATTTTAAGCTGATTTTTATGGAGATTCAAATGCAATGCAATAATGAAAAATGAAATATTACATGTATAAAGTTGAAAATGTGATCAGCATTTGAATGTCACCTAAATGCAGACAGTGCTTTGAATTCTAAAACTGATAATCTTATCAAAACCAGTTTCAATCTGATTTGAGCATTCAAATATTATTGCATACTTTGGGTGTTCATAAAGGTATTTCTGTCTCTTAGTGTAAAAGGCATAAAACAGTTCATCACTCTCTACTCCAGGTCATCTCCATTCCTCATAACATTCCAAGACAGTTTATTGATTTTCCACCTAAATATTTTTAAATGGCTTGTCATGCAAACTACTGCCTAAATTGCTTCATTGGACTAATATTATTTCAATAATTATACTGATGTCAAGATTTATTACAGAATTTACATCTGATTTCATCAACATAAGTTACTACTCATTAAAGTGACAAGTTGTAATGTATGAAGTTTCTCAATTATACTCTGAATGCCACAACACACAAGCATTTCTAAATAAAGCAGCTTCCCCAAACCAAAAAAGAACATTTGACATGAATGTGGAACCACTAAGCTACCTGGTCACATTATATTTCTAAAACTGATCTTCAAAAATTCATTGGGAACATGAAATAGTTCTGAGAAATTCAGAGTTGATGCTTAATTAGTATTTGTTTAGTTTTATGATAATGAAACAAAATAACCAGGTCACACTGCTTTTAAACAATGGAATCAATGATTTTCAGATTTTCAAAGAACTTTACTATCACTCCCGGAATGATGTTTTTATCTTGGATGAATCAAGGGAGGATGGGTTGGTAGAAATTCATACTGACTGCTTGGAGTAAAGAATGATCAACAATTATTAAAAATCTGGCTATGAAGGAAAATGGTGAAATGGAGCAAAATGTAAAGATAGAGAAAAAAAATGAAGCTGTCAACAAAAATATTAATACAAGGTTAAATTGCTTAATGTGTCATTTACAATTCTGTCATAACAGCTCTGACATTTAAAGGTATCAATTTCCACATTTGTGCTGATTTACATTTTGTCATTTACAATAGATATTTCAGATAAAATGTTTGAAGTAAAACATGATATGACTGATGGCATTCAAAACAAAAAGAAACAAACCTTGGTTCCAGGGAATAACATTTATTTCACTACTCTAAGTTATTCTGTAGGCCAATGGATCAATTCATGCAACCCTGAATGACTTCAAAATTGATCAAAGTGTACTAACAATGAAACTATAGAATATTCTCAAAGATACAATCAAAGTTTTTCCTTATATTTTGCTGTTAAGCTTTTCTGTGTATCTCAGATTATTAACTTCTAGTGTTAGCACCGTTTGAGGCTTCTCAGTGCAGTCCTCAACAATATGAAGCTAGGTTGCTGCACTTACAAAATTTACTGTGTAATACTTTCTATACTGGCTCTAATATTTATACTGATAAATAGGATAATTAAGTTAAATGCTGAACGAATAAAAACTCTGATGCAAAATCTACTTAGAGCAAATAACAATAATTTTCATCCAAGATTAAGGAAAAAAAACATATTTAAAGAATTAAAGATGTAATCACTTTTCACCTATGAAACCTTTCAATTTGCTCAGATATTTAATCTGTCACTCTGGTAACTATTCTCCAAAACTGCAGTTTCAAATTTAATTTTTATTGTAATTATTTCTTTGCTTAAAACTGTTGCACCTTAGAGTTAGAAAACAGGTCAATTCATGCACAGTTTACATAAAATCTCTACTCTCCACAACAGTTTCAGCATTGACAATTGAAATTGTACCTGCTACATGTCCTCCAATGTAATATAGTTCCTTGTTGTTAAACCCTATCCAACAAACCCTTTGCCCACTTTTAACTTTAGAGGGAAGAGGAGGTCAGAAACTAAACTAAAATGGGCCCAAACCAGAAGGCAACTGCAAGGTTTATTGCTATTCTGATTCAAATGTTTGAGAAAATGCGATTTTAGATTTTGCAGGCAAAAAAAAAAATTAGGTACAGATGTTAAAAAGGCTATTTTGTGTGGGGCAATTTTAGCAGGAGAGCAGAGATACTAAAATAGAATGTTAGATATAAAAGCACAATGCCCAATGTGTGTTTTCCTGGGCATTTGGTTCACTTGTAATCCTGTTTGTTTAGCAAGGAATAATCAGCTGAGAGGGATACTAATATACAGGAATAAAGTTTACAGGAAAAATAGATTGAGCAAATGAGCATCTTAGAATGTGATAGGAGAAAGTAACCACTCCTGTCTACCTGCTGTTAGATTCCAGCTTTGATTATTAAATTTATTGCAAAGTACTTCTCCTATCTCCTCCCATGCTTTATAATTTACATACCCGAGGTCTGGTTATTAAACTCTGCACCAAAAACACCACAGGATTGCTTGCTTTCCGAATAGCTTCAACTGCCTGTTCATGACTTGCATCACGCAAGTCAACTGCATCTACCTGCAAAAATACATGACAATAAATTTAAAAATAAGTCCTGCACTACAACTTACAGAACATCATAGATCCCATGAAAATAATTCACTATTTAATGACAGGTCTTCATGCTTTCGATTTAGGCTTAATTTCTCCCCCAAGTATTCTCTTTCAAGCAACTAACTCATGGTTACCTACAATTCTACATGGTCGGTAGCTTCTACTATTTCAACGCACATGGGAGTACAGTGACTAGCTAAGCCACCATGGGAAAGAGAGGAGATGTTGTTGCTGAGCCTGAATTTACTTTCTTAGGATTTCACTAGATATCAGCTGATATTACGTAACCCTCAAGACTTACATCAGTTCTATTTGTCAAAGGCAAACTATATATATCTAAAAAAGCAACATCATGGGAAATCGTGTGTATTAATAGATATCTAAAGAAGACAAATCTTGAAAATAATTGAGTTTGAGCTCGGTACACACAGTTCCATTCAGGAAATTAACCAAATAATTAGTTTCAACAACTGGTCTGGAGAATTCTGAATCTGCCTAGATTAATTTGGATAGAAAGAAGTGAGAAGTTTTCACATTCAATACTAATCTAAATAATCAGCAATACAAAGTTCAGTTTATTGAATTCACAATTTTTTGGCGTGCACCTCACAGCATAGTTTTTCAGTTACTAATTACTTTCCCCATCCAGAACACTCACAAACTTTAGGCTTTTTTTTTGGTAGAACTTTCTGAATATTGGAATCAATGTATTTCCTTATTTCCATTGACATTTATCTTCTAAATCTCTTCTAAAATCTTGGAGTCATATTCTCAGTCTTAATTCTCAGCTAGCATACCTGATAGATCTCCATTACATGTACTTAAATTTCAACGATACTGTAATACATTTTGAAACAGCAAATTATGTGAATATAATGGAGGTATATATTTTAATTCATGGATACGAAACACGTACCTCAACAATTCTGTCTCCAGTTTTTAATGTCCCATTTCTTCCAGCTGGGCTGTCCTCCAGAATATGTTTAATAAATATTCCTCTCATGACCTCTCCGTTACTCAGTCGACTACCCATTCCCCTTCCACCAACAATGCTAATTCCCAAGGACTTTCCTGGTTCACGCCACAGCTCCACACTGAAGTTCAGAAATGAAATAAATATTTCCTTAAGCTTATTCAAAGCAGGACAAGAATTTCCATACAACAATATAGTGTAGACATTAGAAAGCTAAATTAAATCTAAATTTGAACAATTCATGGTTATCAAAGTCAATTAGTCAACAAAAAGAACACATTGTGTAAGGTCCAGAAAGTTAAGATCCTTTACATTGCTTTTGGAGGTGAATAGGGAGAAGTGGGGTTGTATTAAGCAATTTGCCCTCCTGCCATGACTTAGACCAAGTCGCAATGAATATCAATACTGAAATCTCCCCGTCTGAACATTTTCCATTGGAATTCTGTCATCTAAATACTGGTAAAACCAGACTTCTTGTTTTATCTATTTGATTACTAGGTTTGGCTTATTTATGGAAAAGTATAATCAAAAATGCAAATACTTTCAGAGAGTTTGAAAAAGGATCCAGTGGGACTGCAAATAAAGGTTGATTGATAAAGCTATAAGCAAGAATTTGGAGGCCTTCAAAGAGCAAACAAACGCACTTGACCATTTCCTACAATGGTTAAAGAAAAACCCAAAATTTCTGCTGTGCTACAGG
Organism: Rhina ancylostomus; assembly: GCA_030265395.1. Taxonomy (NCBI): domain Eukaryota; kingdom Metazoa; phylum Chordata; class Chondrichthyes; order Rhinopristiformes; family Rhinidae; genus Rhina; species Rhina ancylostomus. The sequence continues at coordinate 35,020,362 of JARFYF010000104.1, forward strand.
TACTATAGATTAAAATGAAATGGTAAATGCTAATGATCAATGCCAGCTCCTAGTAGCCCTGAAGACCTAATTTTACAGAAGTAGAACAGTGTTGCCAATGTCATGATAAGAAAAGATGCAGTGGAGAGATTGACAGCATGAGAACAGATGAAGTGGAGGTACTTATATTATTAGTAACACTCAAAGTAGAAATGTCAATTGGTCCAGATTGAAGGGATACTAGATTTCTGAGAGATTGTGGAAACTCTATTTAAACCTCCTCAGATAGGAATATGATACCACGGAATTAGAAACCCTGCATCCCTGAATAAGGCAAGATGAGTAAACAAATGCCAGACAGCTTATTGTTGGGCGGAACCTTTAAAAGACACTAATGCAAGATAAAGTAAGTTGTCCCTTTGAAAAACATGTTTAATAAATAATAGCCATCGTGGATATGTTAATCAAATCATGCTTGACTAACTCAATTGAGTCTTTTAATGAAGTCATGGATAAAGGTAATGATTGATGCTGTACATGTGAATGTTCCTGAAGTATTTGTTAAAGTATAAAAGTTCCATAGCGCAGAAGGAAGTTACTTGTCTCTTCTTGTTGAAAACAATTTTACAGAAGCAGTTTCCAAATAAGGATTAATTTTATCCTTGGCAATGATCACTAGTTGTCTCCTACAACTGACATTAGAAGGTTTACCTAAAGTTATCAGCTTTCCCCCTCTCCCCCTTTTTACACAGGGGCAAGTATCTGTAACACTCCAACTTTCTGCCTTCCACATCAAAGGAGGACTGAAAAAATCCTCATTGCAGCTTCTGCCACAACCAAGCTCAACAATTTCAGAAGCATCCCATCTGGATTGACATACATATTGGGAAGATTCTGCCTCACATCATTGCTCATACCCATTGGAGTTCTTATTTACAGTGTTGGTGGGAGAGCAAGTAGGTGGCGCAACCTTTTGCCTTGAGCTGCATCTGTCCCTATGCAAGTGAGCCAACAGTGAAGACACTCTTTATTCCTAACATCAATGCTATAAATGTAATGCTGGATGAACAATAAATTTACGTACCGCCGAGCTTGCTTCCAGTTATTGTAAGATGAATTCTGTAACTCGCTCTCTTCTCCTTCACCTTCCTCTCTCTCAGGCAGGTCAGCACTAAAACAGAAACACTGAATTTTTATTAAACAATTTGGAAGCAGTGACAAAATACCAGTCAAATCTTTTTTGCAATACAACAGAATTACAGCAGATACAATTGCAATGTTTATAAGGCATTTGGATCGGTACATGAAAAAGAAAGGCATAGAAGGATCAGGGCCTATTGGAATCACCACAGAAAGGCATCACGGTTAGCATGGATGAGGTGGAATAAAAGGGCCCATTTCTGAGTTGTAGGCTTCTGTGGTTCTATGAATGAGCTTTGCGTAGAAAATGAAGACTGTTCAGTCAGAAATTTCTCAAGAAATTCATCCACATCATAGCAAGTTTAACTAGTGGAATTTAGACCACTTATGATTTCAAACATTCAGTCTTGCCCACTCAGGTGGCAAGACTGAACAATGATGTCAGCTCAGCCCATGAGGAACACAAGGATGAAATCTGAGTGTCAGAATGCACAACTGGAAACATCATACTGAAGTGACATGAAACAAAAGCAAGAAAACAAAGCTTAAATATGTCATTCTGTAGAATCTGTCACAGTTACAGAATAGTAAAACCATTAGCAAGATAAAACAAAACAAAAAGCTATCTCAAAATCTGCAACATTTCAAGGGTTATATTAAACTTCTTAGAAACATTAAAATTGAAATTCTGAACCTGTTCTTTTCCTGTAATGATTTAAAGAGCAAAATTATTTTCCTCATTACTCTTCAGGTTTCATGTATTTCACACTGACCATGGAGTCTCCCATCTATTCCATCTAAAATAAATAAAGCTTATAGTTCAGCTACAACATTCTGTAATTTTCAGAAGGGTACATTGTGATGGCAAGAAGACATCTGCAATGTGCACATACTCCAAGGTATACAATTCAAGATGTGTTTGTAGCTAGCCACAACTTAATTGGCCAATTGTGGGAAAAATCCTCCTCAACATAGCTGAAATGTTCTAACCATACATAACAGTGAAGTATTTGGAAAGCAGCAATAATTATTATGCTACCGAGCTGATAATGGTTTTCAAAGTAGTTACTAGTATTAGTTATCTCTTAATAAAGTATTTTCCACATTTACCAAGTTGTAGCATGCATGAATTTAATGAGAAACAGAAAAATAGTTCCAGAAATTAACAATTTACTGCAAGATTAGATTTCTAAACTAGGAGTGTCCAATTTATTTCTGTTAAGAATATATTGCTGAAATTTTACCGTCATTAGTGCTATATTCCTCTGGAAGGTTTTTGAGCAACAGATCTGTAGCAAACAGAACATTAAGACAGGGGCTGTCACCTCAGATGGCCGAGAAGGATTCAAAAGCAAGTCCGGATGTTATTTACGAGGATTGGCAGCACAAGGACAAGATGAAGAATTTCTTTTTTTTCTTTTTCAATCTTTTTTTTATTAGTTTTCAAATCAATACAAATGGTACATGGCATCAAAGTTTGTACATATCTTACAAAGAGATCTGGTT
>JARFYF010000104.1:35026766-35037356 GCA_030265395.1 Rhina ancylostomus
ATCCATCCTTTCAAATTAAGGGACCCTCGGACTAATTTCCAGCCTTCCCACTATGTGTTGTGGACACACCCTTATTTGGTTTCAGGATGCAAATCAAAAAGCTGATTGATCAGTGTTGAAAAATCAAAAGAAAGGGTCACCTGCGCTGAATGCCAGAAGATACATGGGCCAAGTTACAGCCAAGTGTAAATTTTGGGGCCATGATACTTAATTGATGCAAGCCAAATATCTGATCTATGAAGCATTTTCAAATTTAAATCAAATAATGACATTACAAATATGGAATAATTTAGATGGATCTGTAAGATTGAAAGTATATGTATCTGGATAAAGCTCTCAAGTGAATGATTAAAGCATGCTGGATTTATTACAAAGATATAATTTATTGCAGTACTGACTTTCATGATCAACATGCTCACAGCAATTTCTTAAAACACTCTAATACTCACACATAAAATGAGGATTGATCATCACCAGATGCACAGGGAGATCTAGAATGTGAAAAGCATATGACGCAGCAACTTTTACACTAGTGTCACAAACCTTTTACTATTTTCATGAAAGATGTATAGATATTAAATAATGCCTGGGAATGGATTAGTGATACGTTCCTGGAAATAATGGAATTAGAGCCTACAGGCAAAAAAAATGCTTTGCTTCTATCAATTTGTATATAGAATCAAACAGCACGGAGGTTCCCCTTTTGTCCATCTTGTTCATGCCAACTCTCCAGAAGAACTACCCAATTAGTCCCATGATCCATTTTTTCACCCCATAGCCTGACATTTTCTAATTATTTATTCCAGTCTTTCTGAGTTAGTACCAAATCTACTTTCACCACCCTTTCAGAAAATGTATTACAGATAAAACTTGACTGAATAATAAAATTGATTTTTTTTTGTCTTTTATTTAAATGATTAGAGACCTCCAACTGGTGAAAGCAAAGTCCCACTTGCAAGAAGTCTTCCTTCACATTATTCTAGAAACAGGAAGAGGAGTAGATCATTAAGCCCTACAAGCCTATTCCATCATTCAATATGAACAAGACTGATCTGCATTTTAACTCTTTCTACCCATCTTGGTTCCTTGTTCCTTAATAGAAATAGTTACTAAAAATCATTATTCTTTTCTTACATTTCTCAAAGAACCAGAAGATTTTTTTTAACCTCTCCCTGTAATATTCCTCAGTGACTGAAGTAGCCATATGTAAAATTGATGAGTACACCTATCCTATATTTACAGCTCTTCATTACAGGAAATGTGAGATGCAGCCTTATTCTGAAATTACATCTTATATATCTCTGTATGTACCTGTATGTTGTAACCTCAAGATAATTCAACACTAGGTAGAGTGATAACAAATAGAAAGTATTCACTGAAATTATGTAAATTATTTAGAATGTCCATTGTTACAACAACATATTAAATTGACATGGGGTGGATTAATTTCTAGCCCATTGGCTAAGTTACTGTGTTTTCTTTAAACCAAGTGAAATTTATGGTGTACTTATAGTTGACTTTTCATAATTCACAAGATTGATGGCAAATGTTAAGGAGATAAGAATCAAAGCTTTTCTATTGCACTGATGGGATTATTAATCAACACTCAAATGAACAAGTACCACCATGAAAAGATGCAAAATCAAAATTTATTGTGTGATAGCATTCTGAACATTCTAACTGAAAAGGAGGAATTTCAAACATTCACTTTTTCAATGCTTATAGCTCAAGCTCATAAAAATTCCTTTGATCAACAGTCTAAAATTGCCTCTCATTTGTCAAAGTAAAATAATTGTTGAACATGGCTATAAAGGCACAACCATTTTGCAAAACCATCCTTGGATCAGGGCTCTTAGTATTAAGCAAAAACTGTTACAGTTGACGTTTTAGTGTTTTGTTCCAGAATGTGAAAGTACTACAAAAGTCAGACTGACCCAAAAGCAAGTAGCTCATTCTAGCATGGGGCATCTGCTATAGAGACATTTACTTGGGAAAAGATTTAAGAGCAGAGCCTTAAGGTTATTTGGAATGGATCAAAGAACCAGGCAAAAATCACAGAAAGGAACAAACACAAGATATAACTATGCTAATGATTGAAGCAAAATCTGTCGAGGTTCAACATTTCAGCTTTACTACCTATATCAAAGTTTCTTTGAAATAAAATTTCAGTGGACCACTGGATTTGAATAACTCCAAGCAGCTTACTCGCAAGAGTCTTGATGAAATTATTCATTGAGTGGTGACTTTGTAAACATTGTTTGAATTTAAGCTGTGCCTTGTTGAATAATCTGTGCTTGGAGCATTTATTTTCACATTTTTATATATTTATATGAAGTGTGCCAAAAGCCAATATTCTGAAGAAAATCCAGCTAACTTTCAGAGCTTTTTTGAAATTAGAGAGCATTATTTGAAATTTACTTTTCTCAAATGTTTTCCTTAAAACTGAAGTTTTGATATGAATTTATGTTTAAAACACAGAAAAGATGGCAATATCCATAATATTGGAATTAGCAGAAACTGATGTCTATGTCACAGAAAAATGATGGGATTCTGTACCACTGATTTGATATTTTTTTCAGACCACATCCCCACACAACAATTTTTATAATTTATTTGTTTTTAAAAATTCAGTCCTTCAAAAAGGTACAATTGACATTTTTTTTCACATTGAGTAAATATGTTCATTAAAAAATTGTGCATCAGCATTCATCAAGACTTAGATAAGCATCTTCAGTTCAAACTATACAAAAAGAATAAAGTAGGGCAAATTTACGAGAATTACATTTCTGCAAGTCCAAATTAATAAAGACTTTACATACTTCTACCTCTGTAGCAAATCTTTTTCTGAATTTGGACCCTGTTGTGCATCAGCTTACACATTTATTTGGCTTTACAAATGACCTCAATAACATAAAAGGGATCTTAATTGCCATTTTTATGCTGTGTTCAGAACTAATGAAATTATAAAACTTCTTAAATCTGTAACTGCTATTTTGAAAGACTTCAATGTCTTGGAGAGGGTCAAAGTGAGAGTGAGAAAGAGTGAGGTGATAACACTGGGAAAAGGAGAAAAGATTAAAAACAAACTGTGCATTTTATTTTACTTTTATATATTTAAATTGTGTACACTATAACTCACTTTCTGTGCAATTAAACAGCCCACATACTGGTTTTAACAGAAGTATCTGGCCCTAATATCTCTCTCCCCGAGGTAATTAATATAACATTTTGCTTCATCATATCTACCTTCACTGCTGCCATTATTACTTTATGCCCAAGTAATCATGCTATTGTTACTTACGTTATATCCGGTCCAATTAGAGAATGTCTTCGTAGCAATGCACGAGACTGTGCATTGGTAAGGTCTGTAGTTGGCTCCCCATTCATTGCTAAGATGCAGTCACCTACCCCAATTCGGCCATCGCGGCTAATAGATCCGCCGTGAATAATATTACGCACAATCATTCCTGAACCATCCTTACTGGAACTCACAGTCATCCCTGTACAATTACCAACATATTTTGATGAGAATTCTTCACACAAATGACACAAGATAAAAATACAGAAAAAAAAACAAAAACACTTAACTGAACAAAACCCATTTATTCTAACACGTATAATATTGTTTCTTCAAAGTACTTAATTCTCCAATTAAAGGTACGAGCCACTGCAAATCAATTTAAATTCTGCGTGCATCTATTGCTGGGTTGCAATTAGAGGTTTCAATTGTCTAGCCATCAAAATTCACTCTGAGACAGGGGGTCCTAAATAAGGAATCCAAAGCTGACTGACTGACAAAGGGTATTGCAATTGTCACTACGCTTTGTTGCTGCATTCCACATGGAGTCCAGCTGTGAGGGGAAGATTAGGAATCAGGGTTGATCTGAACAGGCGGAAGAGCTAGGATTCCCCAGCATTGTGCTGGAAAATTGCCTCTCCAATCCTGTGCCAGGCCTTGCCTTGGGATTGGACCCCACTGATTTTACTGGGATTCTAGATCTGTGAATTAGGAAGCAAAAATGCACTTTTTTAAAAATAACTGTACCTAATCATTTCAATTATAACCATTTTAATATGCTTTAACTTTTCTTGGTTTTATTTACTGTAACTTTAATACTTTTTAAATGTTTCAATGTCAAAGAGATTTAAAGTGCTTGAGAAATTTGAGAGAAGGCAAACCTCCATTTCCAGCTTTGCCTTCTGGAGATGTGAAGGAGCCTCTGCATCAGATCACCCAAGGTCTTGTCTTGACTGAGACCTCAATGCTCAAGTCAATGGTGATGGACAGCTGGTAATGCAAGCTCTCCACATCTGAACCAGGTGATCAAGTGCAGGAGGGAAGAGACAAACTCAGGCTCAGGGGTGGATCCAGTATGATCTAGCTCATTTAATCAAGAAAATGTCTGACTGTTCAGATTGACCTTGACATCCTAATGGACTACTCGAAAAGCAAGGATGTCATCCAGAATCTTAGCCAGTATTCTTCCCTCAATCACCAGAAGTTAACTAGGCAATATTTTTAATGTTCTGGAGATACTGTTAGACATAAAGCAGCTACCACTTTGCCTATATATCTCAGCACTTTTAAAAAGGTAACTATTTTTCTCCAAGCAATTCAAAAGGTAATTTTTTGCCTATGAGGTTCCCAGTGATGTTTGAGAGATGTGATAGTGCGCTGTTTGAAATGCAAGCTTGCTTCTTCATTTCTTCAAATGCAAATACCCCAGAACACAGTAAAACTGTGTTAATCAGCACACATGGGACAAATGTGTTATGAATGCTGCAACACACTTCATTTACTTTTAAGATGTTACACTGTACAGTGTTATAATACATTTTCCAATCAACCCAGTAAATTTCAAGACAGACTGGGAGCCTGGGCCCGATGAGCTTACAGGAAGCACAGGAGCCTGGGCCCAGTGAGTTTACAGGAAGTGCAGAAGCAGGGCCCCATGTATAAGAGGCTGCATGGGAACCAGATGCCAATTCATCAGGATTTCTGAACAAATAGGATAGTGGATTACCTGAGTTTCACTGTAGTGGGTTGCACTATCCCTACTAATATTGTTCTAACATACAAAAACACTGCCAAAATCCAAAAATTGACATTAGTCCTGGCATAGATTGCAGCTTGATGAAGAGATCTGAACATCTCTTGGGAAGGAATTCATTCCTGAAAGAGTTGGCTCTAATTTTGAAGAATATATGAAATAGAAACAAGAGTAGGCCATCACGGCCTTCAAACTTGCTTCACTATTCAAGGTCACAGCTTATTCTACACCTGATCTACTTTCCTGCTCAATTATCATCTAGCTCAACTTAAGTTTCACTCCACGTATACTTTTAACAGAGTTACTGAGCATCCATTGTCTTAAAGTAGAGAATTCCAAAGATTTAATCCTCCCGTTAAGAAATTTTTCTTCTTTAGTCCTAAATTGACTGACGACTCCTCCCCTAGTTTCAGACTATCCAGAGAGTGGAACTGGTATTAGCTTTGTTTATCCCATGAAGGATCTCATAGGTTTCCAAGACTGCTCTCTTCTGAATTTCTAGAGCAGAGGTCAAGCTTCCTCAATTACTCTTCACTGGACAAGCTACTTGTCTCAAAAATCACTCGTGAATTTACAATGCAATGAATGTGAGGCCAATATACTTTCCTCAGTTAAGAAGAATTCTATGGTACACAGTACCACAAATGAGATCTCTCAATTTTAGCACAACTTCCTTACTTGTATACTATAACCCCTCACTTATGTCTCCAACTCTTTTGAAATAAAAATCACCATATTCTTTGCCTTCCAAATTGCTTGCAGTAACTGCTTGTTTACTTCCTGCATTTCATGAACCAGCACACCCAGATCCCTATGTCCACAAACTTTATGCTTTTCAGTTTAGTTTTATGCTGTTCCTTGCATTTTTTTGGCAGCTGATTCTTGTCTCTTGGGGATTTGTGCTGACTCTGATTATAGGAAAAACTTGGCTAATTTACCCCGAGCAGCTGGCCATATATCACAAATGTCAATCCTATCCATATCTAGAATTATAATCGCCGTATCTCCTTTTTAAGCAATAGCTTGATCTTAATCATATTATGATGGCTATCAGATAACTGGTCATGCACTGTTATGTTAATTCACAATATTCAATACAACATTTAATATGAACTGCTTTTGTTGGTTTTCAGATACATGCTACAGAAGACAATGCAACACACACTCCAGAAATTTACACAAGCTAGGGTTCTAAAACTAATCTCTGTGAAAGTTAAACTTCTCATCGAAACCACCTTACTTTTGGTATATGTGTCTAATTTATGCTACCTCACAAAAAATTGAAGCTATCTGATACTGAAAAAGACAATTAACTACCAAACCTAATGTTACTGTATAATCAAGAGAGACAACTTTCTCCGTTGCTACTTCTCATTCTATTCTCTTCTACCAAAGACATCTTGAAGAGCACTTCTCCTCCTCTACCATTCTCCCCACCTTCCCAGAACCCAGTATAAGCTGCTAAAGGCTAAGAGTCTTAGTAATCGTAAACTGTAGTGCCTAAAAGACAATTTTTTTTGTTGTTTTTCATTCTCCATTCCTTCATTTGTTCTAAAACCATTACAAATGTCATCTTTATCCCTGTCCCACCACCACTTTCACCTAAGTACTCAGTCTCATTTACCAGTTTAAAGTCTGTGTGACCACCCTATCTATTTTGTTATGGCCTCGATATATCCCTGTTCAGATGGGACCTGATCCAATAGTACATTTCCATCCTGCACAATCCCAGTGCCACATGAAATGAAACTCTCTCATCCTCTTGTGGTCCTCCTCAATCTTTTGTTCCAAAATCAAATTTACACATGGCTCATGCAAATAATCCAGAGATTATATCCCAAGATCCTGCCTTTCAAATTAACTCCTGGCATCTGGTATTTCCAAACAGGATTCTCACTTCTATCTTTTTGGCTTCAGTAAGGGTTGCAACATTGGATCTCCCGCCTCCTCCTCCTCCTCCTGTCCTTTCATACCAAATCATGAGTTCCTCATTCTGGCACAAAGTAGGCAATGAATCATATGAGATATTCAATCCTGATGTCTATTAATACAATAGCCTTCTTCTCTTCCTACTTCGTGATATTCTCTTGTCCAAAGGTGCGATGGTTAGCATTCCAACGGTCTTTATTAGTTTCCTAGAAGTAACAAGCACATTGGATCTGTTCATTGAATTAGTTTCTGAGGTTCCTCATTCACCATCTCTATCAGTCTTAGTTTCATCCTTCAAGTACCAATGACTCAGTGGTCACATAGTGAATCTACATATTTAAGATCACAGGTAAGGACAAAATGTACATTACAGATGTTCTGAAGTGACTAGATAAACATTTCTACATTCACATGCACAATTTATAAAAAGATCTTGATTGGAACTCTTATATGGGGAATCAAACACTGTATACGGTAAGTTAGGTCTGAGTCAAACTCTACATTTAGAACTACGCAACAGCCACAGAAGAAAAAAACCTTGCTGTGCTTTTCCATCATGCTCAGATGAATCTTTATTTGCCAATTTAAGAATACATCCTTGGTAAACTTCAAATGTTGGATACGTGCAGCAGATGGCAGCATAACACATGCAATACAACAAATACGTGTATTTTCAATTATATGAATTTGCAATTGAAATGTCTTGCTTGGATTTGGGTATGCAAAGTAAAATTCATTGATACATCCTCTATGCATTTTGCCTCTGCCTCGTAGATAATAAAAGGGCACAAAACAGTCCTTATTTCTCAAAATCTCCCTTTTCTATTCCTGTGATTCGTTCAATTTATTCATGTTCAGTCTGCATATAGAATGTTTAGTTGTGCCACACACAACCACACAAGTCTACATTCACAAATTGTATTCCTTTATTTTGCTCCTCTGGTTTTAGTGCTTTCCACCTATCATTCTTATTTTACCTGTCCTGCTGAAACTCGTGACCCAAACCTGTCGCACAATCAAGCCCCATTTCAACTTCTTCCTAAAAATCCTTACTCTTTTAACCTTTGCACCACCTGACCTACATCTCTGCTACACTGTTCTTCTTTCTTCTGACTTCACTGATGTGCTGCCCTTTCTCAATGTAATTTTTAATCAAATCATTCTACTCATATACCATCTCTGACGATCCTTTTAGCACATGCTAGTAGTTTAATGGCCATCATTAATGAACCTAACTTTTCATTCCAAATTTCCTTCTATTATCTCACCATGTTGCAGCTTAAACATCAAGTACCAACACAGCACATTTCATGGGTAGCAGCAGTGATGAGGAAACAAAGTCATCTTACTAGAGTTCAAGCAGTGCTCCCTTGCAGTGGAGCAGTGCAACAGCTCCAGTTCTGGAAGTGATCAATGAATAGTTTATGAGACGTTGGAACCCTCAAACTCTGGTAACTGACCATTCGGAAATCCTGATGATTCATCATATGGCTCACCAGATGACATTTACCACACTCCCTTTTGCACTCATTGGGACACCATTTCCTGCACTCCCTTTAAATTTACCTGGTTCACTGGAAAATTTATTATAATACAGTGTAACGACTAAATAAAATGAATTAAAAGTGTGTTGTGGTATTAATAGAAGCAACAGCCAACAGTCGATAAAATCTGCCAAACCAGCAGCATCAAAGTCCTGAAAATGCTAGATTATCAGTTTTATTGTAAATATCCTCTTTTAAAAATGAGGCCAGTTCTGGTACTCAAGCTAACGTCAAGTAAAACAGACAACATTTCAAACCTAGAATCCTACTGGTTTGTGGGTACAGCTCATCTTTTCTATATTCATAGAGCTACTGAAGAAGTCCCACAAAAGATTTTGTTTGGAAAAAAGAACACATAGCTGTTAACATATTTTAGAAGGTAAAGTGATTTGGGTCTGCAATATCGTTATAGTCAATTTTTAGTCTTGATGCTATTAACTGAAGACCAAATGAAAGCTATTCACCAACAGGTCCTGAAATGGCACTTATACTTCCTACGTAAAATTGCCCACACCTTCACTCAGTATTCTGTAACATATGATTGCTGTAATATTGCTACCCCAAGAATTTGCCATGATCAGTTTTGAAAATCTCGAGTATAAAATCCATGAAAGTGGAAAAATACTGTTACATAATAAACACAAAAGTTTAATAAATTACTGCAAAATATATCTTTAGCAGCAGATTGGAGGAATTTATACTGAACACATACCAAGACTAGCATTGCCTTTTGCAATGGTAATGGTTTTCACAAATCTTCTGGCTAAGGACATCAGTTTTTCTTCATTCTCTTCAGTGCAGGATACACTGCAATCAGCCAATGAATTTTCATGTACCTCCTTAACAAAAAATAAAAAAAAAAATTTAAAACTCTGAGGTGTGCCCTTTCAACCAAAAGCTTTAAAATAGCATGCTGACAAGGAAACATCAGGACAATCTCTCTTTTCTTTGTAGTTCTACTAAAGTTATCTGCTACAAGTTTTGTATTCTTCCACTTCTTGCTCTGTGTGAAAATACCCAAGTTCCTCTGTTTGAACCTTGAGAATAGTCTGAGGCAGGAAAAGAAAAGCATCAAGAAAGCTTCAGCTCAACAAACCATAATTTTCATATAAAAACAAGCACTAGTGGAATGAGAAATAAAGGTTAATAGCTTAGAATTTCTTGGTAGTTGTGAACTGCCTGCGCTCACCATTCTCCAAACTACCAGGTCCAACCCTCTACCACTCCTAAGCTTCCTTCTCAAATATCCTTCCATCTCTCTCTTTTAACCTGGGAACTACATGACCTGTGCTTCAACTGCAGTTCTCTGATCTCATATCCATTCTCAATCCCAATTGTAATCAAATTATTCTACTGATGATATCTTACTAACTTGCACTTGCCATATATGATCTCCCTTCTTAGAAGAATCTGGTAGTTTTCACTGTCATCATTGCCTGATTTTAGCTTTTCTTTCCTAATTTATTTAATGTGTGTTAAAGCTGCCAGTAGTCATGCAATTGCATGCATCATGCATGCCAGATGTATGTTGTCTAAGTTATCAGTCTTCTTGCAATGCTGAGATGACGCCAGCCTCTCAGTCTGGGCCACAACAATCTAGTTAAGGCACAAGATCATAAAGGGGAGCCCGCTGTTTAACAATAGGAACATTACATTCCACCGGTGATGCTTAAATGGATCTCAGTTGACTTTCAGGTTTGTTGATGATTAAGTAAAATATCAGGTCTAAAGGAAAGCCTATTAACTGTATTGGGCAGGGAAGCAAAATCTCTAAGAGAAAAGCCAAGTGTTGGGTTTGTATGAGGGAAGGTGGCAAGTAGGAGCTGCTGGTTACATTAATGTCAGCTTGTACGTTATCAGAAGACATTGTGGAATGAGGAGGAAGTGGAATGTAGTACGGTGCATTCGATATAAGCAAACAATCAGCCTTTATGATCCCAGAGCTATGAGTGGTTCTAGACTCTGCAGCAGCTGCCAAGATGATGCTTAGCACTTTCTCTTCCAGACTACTGAGTCATTAATTTAATATGGGATTGCCTCCTGGAAGTTTGTTGCTTCTTGCATCA
>JARFYF010000104.1:35115240-35127991 GCA_030265395.1 Rhina ancylostomus
TTTTGCAAGGAAGAATAGGCAAAAATCCCCCAAACAAGAATTGAAAGACTCTTAGCTGGCTACAGAAAGCGTTTACAAGCTGTGATACTTGTCAAAGGGGGTGTTACTAAGTACTGACCATGCAGGGTGCCCAAACTTTTACTTTGGGCCCTTTTCCTTTATTGTTATTTTGAAACTGTAAAAGATAGAAATAAAAAAGTAATTTTGCTTAAAATGTTAATGAAATGTTTCATCTTTAACTTGATGCCTTTTGGAAATCAGGTCATCTTTTACTCACTTAGCTATTCACAGTGACAGAAAATTTGACTGGGGTGCCCAAACTTTTGCATGCCACTGTATACAAATATAACTAAATCGTGGGACAAGGGCCTAATTGACCTATATCTGTTTCCCTGAACTATATATGAAACAGGTATAGAGCAATGGCCTGGATATTGCTGAATAATGTTTGTGAAACTTGTTAGCATTCATCATCAATACCCTTGTGACTCAGCAACTTCAGGATCTCTAAGTATACATATGATAATGTGAAAATCACAAAATTATTGTCAGCAGTTTTCTGTTGGGCAGCAAGATATAGTCTGAACATTACACTGTTCATGGAATTTGATTGTGGTAGGGGCAACTTGGGATTACACTTTAGTTTCACACTCAGAGAATTCACCACCATGTCCGCAGAGGCAAAGTGAATATTCTTCTGAGTTAAGTGACAGAGAATGCCTAAAAGTCTCCAGTAGTCTTTGGTAATGCAAAAAGATTATTAGTTTAAAAATACTTTTAATCTTCCCAAGAATTTCTTTTAAATCTCCAGTTGGTTTGTTTTTGTTTCAGGGAATTTTCCAGTGTTTGGAAGTGCTTAAAACTGATAAAACATTTTTTAGGTTTTGGATTTCAATTCTTTTCATTTTAGCATTTTAAAAAAGTTTTAAAATATTTTTGAATGTCTCAATTATCTGGAACCATTGAGAGATTTTAAAATAACTGAGAGTTTTAAAGCTCTGGCTATTTCCTGGGCGGAAGTTAGCTAGGGGTCTATTTTATTTTACTCATATTTGTGGCTTACTTTGGCCACTCCAAGTGATACCTCTCGTAATGCAAATGTTATTTTCAAAAAGCAGAGCCTGTCCCAGAAAATCCATATAGCAGTTTCCACCAACTCCTGCTGGAAGGATAATCAGATGTCAATTAGGACTTTTATAAGTCTTCATTGATAAGCAGGCAATGTGTCACTGCCCCTATACTTATAGCCAGAAAATACTGAAACACTTGGTAGTTCAGGTAATATCTATGGAATGAGAAACAGTTACTGTTTAAGCTTAAGTACTAATTTGCATCATGCTACATCGTCCTCAGCCACACATCTGAACTCCCAATCCATTCTGCAGTCCATGTGCCTTATATTTGCAGAAGGTCAGAGTTACCTGCATGGTATAAATAGATCCTTCATTTGCCCAGATCAATCCCGTGAAGCTAGAAGATGAATTTCTAACATAACATGTATTATAAGGATCATAAAAAATCCTTTATTATTTTACCATTGGCAATTCAGTTTGGTCTTATCCCATATGAAAATAATAAAGTCTGCTTTCAGTATTGCTTCAACTAATTATGTATGGAATAATTTTTTTTGCAATCTTACCCAGTACCTGGTGACTGTGAACCCACAAATCTAAAGTACGTTATTGAGTATGATTGTTTTGTTTTTTAATGATTTGACAATTTTACATTACTTTATTTCACATAGTTCAAGATGATAGAAAAAAAGAAGCAAAATTATTTTTCTTTTTGCCAGAGTCCATAATCTCCAAATATCTATATGAAAATCATACATTTTTCTTTGATTGGTTACTGAGTTAATTAAAACAAAGTGGGTCAATTATCATTATTGCTTTTGCGCCTCTCCCCCAGCTATCCCCAGGGCTTCAGGGATCTGTAACGAGATATGTTACATCTCACCAGAAGTTAATTAGAATCAGTGCTAACAAAAACATTTAGTTTGAGCCAAAGGCATTTTTACTGTGACTACTGTTAATTTGCATCCTATATTTAATATAGAGATTTTCCAAAATAAATATGTCCATTGATCTAAATCTTTAATAATCTCTGCCATTATTTATTTGGCATCCATTTTATTTTTGTTCTCTTTGCTTTTGACAGATGTTTTAGCTCCTGTGGTATAGCAACACTAAATATTTCCTATTCATGATGTTGGTATTTTCTTAAATTGACCCACTTTCAGTTTATATTCCAATCCATTAATTTAAATCCCTTTAATACAAATTTTATTTCATTTCAATGATTTTGTAGTTTTTGTCCTTTGTCAAAAATGTTATTAGTGTCACCTTAATGAATTTTTGCCTACAGCTTTTCAAGATTCACATTGGATTTAGTGTTATTAACAAGCCTTATTAGTTAGTTACTCCCTACCTTTCTTCATCTTATTCTATTCCCATGGGGGCCAGGATAGCTTAGTGATTATGTTACTGGATTAGCACTACAGAGATATCAATTCATATTTTACAATAGGAGTCAATAACTTTGAATGCAATTATTTAAAGAAATCTGGAAGTTGCATGCCACTCTATTCTAGCCAACATCCTTCCTAATTTGTGTATCCCTTTGATGAATGTGGATGAAAGTGCTTCTTTTGAAATTATTAGCTAATGTGGTTTGGTCTCAACCATGATAGCTGAATGTATTTGAAATCTTGAATGTATTAGCTAGAATTAAAAAAAACAGGCCAAGTTCTCCAGATGACCTAGAAGACAGTGACTCCATCCAACAGGCCTCTCAGCTATGGATTGCTATCAACTAACCCATTTTGGAGGGGGAAATAAACAGCCTTAGTCGGTACTCATTAATGCAAGTCAGGAGATAGGTCTCGATCCAAAATGTCAGCTGTCCATTTTCCTCCATAGATGCTGCCTGACCCACTGAGTTCCTCCAGTATCTCATGTATTACTCATTAATAATAGTGCAGAAGCAATTTGTATGCATGGATCCTATCTCATTGTAACTCACTTTTAACCGAAAAATCTCATACCCTGGATTTGCTGAATTCTGAAAAATCTGCAATGTTGTGCAAACAAGACCAATAATGGAATGAGTGTGTGTCTCATGTATCATCAGATGGTTCAGGAGACAAATGATACAACAGTTCAACCCAGAGAAGAACAGAAGCCTGGGCAACTTTCATAGTTTTATTTGGGGGTCACTGAGTGTAGCTCAATCATCTACAAAGGCACCTGGGGGTCCTGGTACATGAAACTCAAAAGTTAGCATAGAGATACAGCAAGTAATTAGGTAAAAAACAAAATACTGGAGGAACTTGACTTTCCATTTCCCTGTACAGATGCTGCCTGACCTTCTGAGCTCCTCCAGCTGTTTGTATTTTTGCTCCAGATTCCTGCACCTGCAGTCTCTTGTGTCTCCACCTAATTAGGAAGGCTGAATGTTGGCTTTTATTTCAAAGATTTTAGAATATAAAAGTAGAAAAGTTTGCTGCAAAATTACAGGGTGCTGGTGAGACACAACTGGAATTCTCCATATTTAAGAAAGAGCATACTTGCATTGGAGGCAATGCAGGGAAGATTCACTAAGTTGATTTGTAGGATGAAGGAGTTGTCGTATGAAGAAAGATTGAGCAGATCCACCCTTTACTCATTGGAGTATAAAAGAATGGGAAATGATCTTATTGAAAAATATCAGATTTTGAAAGGGGTTGGCAGGGTGGATGCTGAGAGAGTGTTTCACTAATAGGCTATCTAGAACCAGCGTATGTAGTTTCAGAATAAGAGATCGCCCATTTAAGACCAAGATGAGTAAGAATTTCTTCTTTGAAGGTTGTGAATCTCTGGAATTCTTTATTCCAGAGAGCTTTGGAGGTGGAGCCATTACAAACATTTAAATTACAAGGAAGACACAGACTATGTGGAGAGAGTGTGAAGGTGGTGTTGAGACTAAGATTAAATAGCAGAACAGGTTGACGGATGATTGGTCTACTTCTGCTCCTGTTTCATGTATTCTTGTGCTCTAAGTGACTTAGTTCAATCTAAAACCAGCACTCATTGCTAAGCAGAGTGAAATGCACATGTATAAAGCATGGGTTGTTCATGGCTATAGTAGATTTGGAAATTAGATTATAAGGTTTGACAGGAAACAAGCAGCATCTACTATTTGTAACAAATATATATTCCATTAAAGCACAAAAAACAAGAGAACTGGTCCAGCTGCAGTTGATACAAGAAGTTAAAGATAGTGTTGGATCAAAGGAAAAGGCTTATTATTTCGCCAAAAGAGCAGTAAGCCTGGAGACTGGTAAAATTTCAGAATTCAGCAATGAAGCACCAAGAAATTGATAAGGAAAGGGAAAGTAGAAAATGAGTAGGTTAACAAAAAACATAAAACCAAACTATTTAAGCTTCTATAGCTATGTAAATAGGAAAACAATAACAAAATTTAATGTGGGCCATTTACAAGCTGAGATGTGAGAAATTGTATTGGGGAATAAGGAAATGATAGAGAAATACTTTGTGTTAACACACGAGACTGCAGATGCTGGAATCTGGAGCAACAATCAATCTGCTGGAGGAATTCCGCAAAACAAACAGCATCTGTGGGATGAAAGGAATCGTCAATGTATAGGATCAAAACCCTACATCAGCACACTGCATCATATTTTGTGTATGTCTTTACAGAGGAAGTCACCAAAAACAACAAAATATTTTAGAACAGTGTCTCTGAAATGAATGAAGAGCTGAAGGAAAATAGCATGGGAGTAACTAATGGGACTGAAAACTGATAAATCTCCATGATACATGGCTACCTGTATTCCAAGGTTTTGAAACAGGTGGCTTTTTAAGATAGTTAATGCATAGGTTGGCGTCTTCCAAAATTTCATTGATTCCAGAAAGGTTCACACAGATTGGAAGTCAGCAAATGTAACCCAGCCACTTAAGAGAAGGGAAACAAAGAAAAGAAGAAACTATAGATGTTAAAATGAAGCATAAACAGAAAATGCAGAAAATACTCAGCAGGTCAGGCTGCATCTGTGAGAAGAGAAACAGAGTCAATGTTTCAGGTCAGAGACCCTTCATCAGAACTACGTTTTTGTTTTAGATTTCCAGCATCTGCAGTTTCTTTTGATTTTCATTAGTAAGATCATGGCTGATCTGATTATAACAGTAACTGGACCTTTCTGGCTGCTCATGGTAGCCCTTGCTGATCAAATATCCATCTACCCTGACCTTAAATGTATTTAAAGACTCTGCTTCCTTTGCCCAAGAAGAAAGATTCACAACCCTCCTCACCTCATCTGTTTTAGATGGGTGACCCCTTGTTCTAGACTTTCCCATAAAAGGAAACATTTTCTTCATGTCCACCCTTGGGATCTTGGAATTAGAACTCATTTATTGTTGCCATTTGTACTGAGGTACAGTGAAAAACTTGTCTTGCATACTGTTCATACAGATCAATTAATTACACAGTACATTGAGGCAGTACAAGGTAGAACAATACAGAATGTAGAATAAAATGTAAACGCTACAGAGAAAGTACAGATACAATGCAGGTAGACAATAAGCTGCAAGGTCATAACGAAGTAGACTGTGAAGTCAAGAGTCCATCTTATCATACTAGGCAACTCTTCAATAGTCTTATGACAGTGGGATAGAAGCTGTCCTTGAGCCTGGTGGTATGTGCTTTCAGGCTTTTGTTTCTTCAGCCCGATGGGAGAGGGGAGAATAGAGAATGTCTAGGGTTGGTGGGGTCTTTGATTATGCTGGCTACTTTACTGAGACAGTGAGAAGTATGGACAGAGACCATGGAGGGGAGGCTGGTTTCCTTGGGATCTTGAATGCTTCAATCAATCCTCTTCTATTCTACACTCCAGCAGATACTAGTCTATACTGTCCATTCTTTCATCTAGTCACAGAAACAGGCCCCAGCCCAACAGTCCAATAAATAAAAACCCACATTTATGCCTATT
The DNA here is from genome assembly GCA_030265395.1 of Rhina ancylostomus. NCBI lineage: Eukaryota > Metazoa > Chordata > Chondrichthyes > Rhinopristiformes > Rhinidae > Rhina > Rhina ancylostomus. The sequence goes on from JARFYF010000104.1 coordinate 35,121,227, forward strand.
CACTATCTTGTTAGCCAACTAATTTTCTATCCACACCAGCATTTTACCTCCAGTACCAAGATCTTTTATTTTCTGCAATGACTTTTGATATGCACCTTATCAAATGGCTTCTAGAAATCTAAGTACAGAACATCCACTGGTTCATCTTTATATACTGCATATATTATTTTTCTAAACTCTAATAAATTAGTCAACCTTATTTTCCTTTCATAAAACTATGTTGACATTGTGTGATTACCTTGAGTTTTTTAAGTATCCTGATGTCATGTCTTTAATAAAAACTAATATTTTCACCATAACAAATATTAACCTAGCTGGTCTGCAGCTTCTTGCTTTCTGTTGTGCTCCCTCTTTGATTAACGGCATACCAGTTTCATGCATTCTCAACCAAATGTGAAAGATTGAAAGGTGTGTAGGGCCCTGATGAGATTGCACCTGGAACCTGTAGTATGGGTCTGATCTCCCTACTTAGGGAAACATATACTTGCAATAGAGGGAGTGCAGTAAAGATTCCCTGAATTGATTTTGAAAGGGATGGGGGTGGGGGTGAGGTATGTGTTTGGGAATGGTGTTGTCCTTTGAGGAGAGAATGAGTTTGGGCCCGTACTCTGTGGTGTTTAGAGGAATGAGTGGTGGTCTTATTGAAGCATACAAGTTACTCATGGGTCTCAATAATGTACGTGCAGGTATGATTTTCACTCTGGTTGGGGAGTCCAGAATCAAGGGTCACAGTTTTAAAATAAGCGGTTGGACTGAGATGAGATTTCTTCACACAGGGTAGTGGATCTTTGTAATTCTCTGCCCAAGAGGGCTGTAGAGACTCGGTTTCTGAGTATAGATCAATAGATACGTGGGTATTGAGGGAATCAAGGGATATAGGGTTAGTACAGAAAGTATGGCTGGTAAAAGATCAGCCATGATCTTGCTGAGTGTCAGAGTAGCCATGAGGGGTCAAGTGACCGATACCTGCTTCTATTTGTCATTTTCTTATGCTTTAGCTTATTTACCAATAATGTTAAATATGAATGTTGTTGTTTTACTTGCTGTTTTGGATTGTTGACAACATAAGGGATTATTCTTAATATTGGAGAAGTTACTTTGAAATTCTGTGGACACTTCCTAAGATCTGTTGGATGACAAGAGAGATCTTTGAACATCAGTTGCCCTTGTCAGTACTAGGTTCCGATCTCCAAAAGGGCTAAGTCTACCACTGAAATCCTGCAGAGTCTTAATACAAGTTGAATCTTAATGGACTTAGCCAAATGCATAAAAAATGCAAGAGGGTATTCTAATAAATTATTATTAGCACCTCCACCACTACCTGCTATGACAGAAATACCTTGAAGCACAGCAATATACATATTATTAATAATCTTCTAGCTGAGTTGAGCTATTTTGAAGGAGGAAGCTGATGGGTCTGATCGTCTGGAGAAAGGGGAAAATCCTTTTTTTCATTCTTAAGAGGACTACTTTCCCAATAATCCAAAATATCACTCACTGCCATCAATATTGTGTTTTACCAGGTTTTACAGATACAGTTTTATTTACTGTTGGAACTTTTTTTTATCATTTCGAGGGTGGAGCTGAATTGGCATTGACCATTATTTTTGGCACAGTTTAGGAGTGACTGCCCTCTGCTGGTCAGAATCAAAAATATCTACTAGTTAGAACAGTTGAAATTGAATTTGAACAAATGTTTAAAGTTACTTTGAAATTACAGCCTGGCATTCATATTGATCAGACAATCATTTTGGTTAGTCTCACCCTTGTATGAAGTAGATCATATTATCTCATTTTGGTCCCAATGTAATAATAATGCATCGGAATGAAAGGTCAGATGGAAAGCCTGGACATCTGGACCAGAGAATAGCTTCTTCTCCACTGCTCTTTCGACTTCTGAACCAATCACCTATTTCACATCCTCTTCCAGGTGGTGCTGCCATGTTTTTGAACTCTTAATTCTACCTCCCTCGGTTTTCTGTTATTATCACTTCAGCATTTCTTTATGCACTACTTCAAGTTGCACTACAATCTTTGCACGATTCTGTTGTTTTATGTTCCTCGCTGTATTTATTATTGTATTTATTATTGCCATGCATACTATTTATTCTGTGAGCTTCATGTGAACAAGGAATTTCATTGCACCCTGGTGAATATGACAGTAAACTAATTTGAATCTGAAGGTCGACCAGTGCTGTATTCATAGCCACTCATCAGTAAACATAGTGATGATATGAATCTGTTTGTTATAATACTTATTTGATATCTAAAGAAGAGTTTGCTTTGAAAGTTGCTTTCCTTCTGAATCTAGCCTGCTTGAGTGTTTATAATCTACACAGAAGCTTATGATGGGTGGTATTCTTTTCACTTTAATCTGATTATGTGGAGGAAGAACCGCAGTAGATAACTCCCTCTCATGTAGTTGGAGAATTGCTCATTGAGGGGAGACTGCTGACAGCCTCTCCTAATCTCCCAAAATTAAATATTAATATTCTAGATATCAAGGCTATGAGATTGTGATCTAAAGGAATGTGGAGACACTGACTGACTTTGCTTCCAGAGTCTTCAGTTTTTGATTGACAGATATATTCAGACATTCTCCTGTCCCATCTTATGTTATATATGGATTGTAGAAAATGCTGTGCATGACTGGCAGGATAGAGAGACAAACCTTGGCCAATTAAAGATTCTGAAGGTGAGATTAATATCGACATTTATTTTGCATTAATATCGATTTATTTATTTTGCATTAAGTATATAATTTTTCAATCTAGGTTAATAAAAGGGAAAATAACTTTTGTTGAATGTGTTCTGAATGTTTAGAAGAATTTCTCAGTTTCAAAGGATAGCAACCTAGAAATTCAGACACATAGCCCTTTTATTGAATGCTATAGAAATAAATTATTAATTTCTGGAGTGGAATGCAATTCTGACCCTTTCTGTGTTAAGTTGCACCACTCTGGAAATTCAACCAAGCATTTTTACTTGCAAATCATTCTTGTATATCTGATGTTGTTTTGCACATCAGATATCATTCTCAATGCAAACTACTTTGTTCTGTTTGCCAAAGCTATTTCTCCCTGCTGATGAATGAGTCAACAGAGGGAGAAATAGACTCCAAGGCAAAGAAAATAGCGCTTCTTCTCAAATTGTCTCTCAGGATCGAGTATGACTTTCTCCCAGCCTAGTTCTGTGGGTTCTGAGGTGACTGATAATGCCAATATGAAACCTATTGATTTTGCAACAGATAGGATAGACAAGTGGGTAATTTTGGAGATATTGGAATTGTTGCCATTTACGCTGGACTTTTGTATGTTCTTGATGTATGGACTTGAAGTTCTCAATACCGTCCCAAATATTTCTTCCCCACTTTAAACAGTCATGGAGCAGGGATTCCTCAGAGAATTTTTTCAAAGAGGTATTGAAAATAACCTTGAAGATTTTCCTTGGTCACTGCTAATTCCTTCCCGTGACAGAGTACCTATTTTGTGACTTTGGTGTCAGGCAAGCAAACAATGTGGCTTGCCTAACATAATCAAATGATTGTAAGTAGGGCCTCAATGCTGTAAATGTGATTGGGGAAAGACACAGACTTTGGCTTATTTAACTTGCCAGTTTATTTGGGGAATTTGTGGAGACAGCATATCCAGTATCTTTCCAGTACTCTGAGCTGCAAGTACTCCAGAAGTGTACAGGAGGGCAGAGCTTACTGCTGCCTGATTATAGACCGTGTATTTTGCGCCATGTGTGAGGTCTTGATGTTCAAGCACTACTGTCCCAGATGAACAAAGTGTGTGATGGTGCAATGAAGGCGATGGTAAACTTCATTATCGATGTCTGCCTTTGCTGAGACGCGGCTGCCAAGGTATGGGAAGTGGTCCACATTTTCCAGGATTCATCATAGACCTTTATTGCCAATGTTATATAAAATGGCAGGTTAACAGAGGACCTTTGTTTTGTGGATGTTAAACATTGGCTTCAGTGAACAACCAACGATCACCTAGACAGATAAACACAATTGATATCTCATTACGGCAGCGCAACTACTAAGGCTTAGGTGATCCTGGTTCTGGATGTAATGGTCTTACATTGAACAGTTCCCTATTGGCCCTGTAAATTATCTTCACTCCAACAGGAAGTTTCTTGGTAATGAGGAGTAGTATTACAACAAGAAAGATTGAAAAATATGTTGGAATTATGGTGCACCCTTGCTTGACACTAGTTGGCATTGAGATTGGTTCTTTTGTGGATCCATTGACTAGCATGCCATCATGATGCAAACGTAACGTGGGGATAAATTATTGCAGGCAGCCAAATCAGTTCTTCCTGATTGGTAAAGGCTTTAGAGGTCAAAAGAAGCTATTTATTGTGATTGGTGCCGCTGTCTTCAATTCTCTTGGAGTTGTGGTACATTGAAGCTCTTATCCTCAATGCCACAAGATGAGTGGAAGCAAGACTGTGATTCACAAGCAGCTCTTTGGTCTCTGGGAGGAAGCAGTTCAGGAGAACCCTGGCCATGTCTTTCCCTGTGGTTGACAACAGGGAGACCTCTTTGCAGTTATCACACTCCAACCTGACTCTTTTCTTGCAGATGAAGCATGGACAGGTGTCCAGTCTGGAACATAGGAAAATATCTAGCCGAAAATTGAAGGTCAAAGCGTATCACTGAGACCAGGAACTAGAGGCTGGAGGGCAACAGAAGTCCAGAGTGTGGCTGGGAGAGTGAACAGGTATGCACAGAGAGAGAGGGGGGTGTAAAGGTTGGGGTTGGGGGTGGGGGTAGGGTGCAGTCGTGCAGGTTCCGATGAGGATGGAAGGAGGTCAGAAGTTTGGAGGGGAATGTTCAAAGAGAAGAGATTCAGGGAAAATCATACTTTACATTTTTAAAGCAACTTATCCTATCATTGACATTTTACACCACTTTGAATCTGGGTAATTATAACACTGCTGCAATCTTCATATAATGCTCTCTCTGTTAATTACTAGAATATTGCAGTAGTGAAGCATGATTGACTCTCTTCTCTACCTGTATCTTTTACTCAACCAAACTGACACATTCTGTATTTTCTCTATTGAATGATGCACTGCTTTCCTTAGTTCTTCATTTAATCTTACAGTACAGGAGGATATTGAACCCATTGTGCATCTGCTGATTCTCTGAGATAAAATTCAGGAAGCAGGTATTGCCAAATATGTTGACTTTTCTGATTGGGCTGCTCCATCGTTCATGTAGTGAAGACGAATTTTGATTAGATTTTGATTCAGCAGATTCTGGGGATAGAAGCAAACAACAGAGAACCAATGATAGATGGATCTCCTTAGCTAGGAGGACAGATCTTCACAAACTTGACATCAGAATCAGGTTTATTATCACTGATGTATGTCATGAAATTTGTTGTCTTGTGGCAGCAGTACAGTGCAAGACATAAAGACATAAAAATTACTATAAGTTACAAAAATAAACACTGCAAAAGAGGAATAACAACGCATGTTCATGGGTTCATGGAATGTTCAGAAATCTGATGGCAGAGGGGAAGAAGTAGTTCCTGAAGTATTGAGTGTGGGTCTTCAGGCTCCTGTACCTCCTCCCTGATGGTAGTAATGTAAAGAGGGCATGTCACATGCTTCCTAGCAAACCAAGTTGGAAACAGGTTTCAAAGGAGTACACAGCAATAAATTTGCATCATAGGCTGCCCCAAAACAATAGACTTACATTTTGGATAGCGCCGGATTCAGGGACTTTCAAAAGGACAGTGAATGGATTGATGCAAAGTCTGTCTAGTACTTCAGACACCTTTGCATCTTGAAAGGCAGAGCAGAAACACAAAGAGAATCTAGGCATCCAACGACAATTTCCCCAAAGTAGAATAGGTGAGGAGTCAGAAGAAGCTCTTGTTGATGATAAAGTATGTGCAGATTAATGTCATCTAGTGGAGGACAAGTTTAAAGCAGAGTCGGATGCACTGCATGTGATCATCTGATTTTTTTATATTCATTTTTGAGTCTGAGAGTTGCTAACAAGCCCAGCACTTATTGCCCACCCCCAATTGCTCTTAGGAGATGGGGGTGAGCCGCCTTCTTGAATCACTTCAGACCTTCTGGTGAAGGTACTTCCACAATGTTGTTGGACAGGGATTTAGAGAAAAGATGAAGGACTGGTGATGTATTTCCAAGTCAGAATCTGGCTTGGAAAGGAACCTGCAGATGATGGTGTAACTATGCACCTTCTACCCTTGTGCTTCTTGCCCGTTGAAGTCACGCACTCGGGAGGTGATCTGGATAAGGAACCACAGTGCATTCTATGGATGGTACACACTGCAACAGATGTTGGAGGGAATTAACATTTAAGGTGATTAATGGGATGCCAATCAAGCAGGCTATTTTGTTCTAGATGCCGTTGTGCTTCCTCCAGGCAAGTGGAGAATATTCCATCATGCTCCCTATTTACGCTTTACTGAGGGTGAAAAGGCCTTGGGGTGTTGAAGGGTAAATCACTAGTTGCAAGGTAGCCAGTTTCTGACCTGCCTTTGTAGCCACAGTATTAATGTGGCTGGTCCAGTTGAGTTTCTGATTAACAATAATCATCAAGATGGAGGGGGGACTCTGTGATAGTAATGCCATTGAATATCAAGTGTTGGTGATTAGATTCTCTCTTGTTGGAAATAGTCATTACCTTGCATTTATGAGACACACATGTTACTTTTCACTTATCAGCCCATGTGAATGGTATTGAATGATGCATAATCATCAACAAACACACCTACT
>JARFYF010000104.1:35157855-35170027 GCA_030265395.1 Rhina ancylostomus
GGTATACTGGCCTTCATTGCAAGAAGTTTTAAGTACAGGATCAAGGATGTGTCAGAACATTCATAAAAGCCTTCCTGAACATTGTGTTTTGTTTTTGTTTCCTTAAGAACTTACCTTTTAGAAGGGGTGTGATGAAGATTCAGCAGACTGATTCCTGGGACTGTCATATGAGGAGAGATTGGGTAACTAAACCTTTATTCATTAGAGCTTAGAAAAATTGAGAGGAGGTCTTATTGATATGTACAAAATTCTGACAGTGTTCAACAGGCAGGATGCAGGGAAGATGTTTCCACTTGCAGGAGTGTCAAGAACAAGGGGGGGGGGGGTCACAGCATCGGGATATGGAGTAAGACACTTAGGATTGAGATGAGAAATTTCTTTGCTTAGAGAGTGATAGACCTGTGAAATTCTCCACCACAGAGAGCTGTAGAGAACAAGTCACTAAGTATATTCAAGAAGGAGGTAGATAGATTTATAGACACAAAGACATCAAGGGATATGGGGAGAGAGCCAGAAAAAGGTATTGAGATGGAAGATCTGTCATAATTGTAATGAATAGCCAACCTCTGTTCCAATTTTTTTGTTTTTATGTTTTATTCTATAGAGCATTGCTACAAATAAATTTTGCTTAAAATAAGTAGAGTTAAGTTTCAATCTCTAAACTGACACAAAAGTTACAATACAGAAGCCATTAAACTAGTATAATTCACAAACCATAAAAGTAATGACACAGGGAAAAGTGCATCCACAACACTAAGGAATAGATGTGCTGACCAGAATCATGCTTTTGTGATCTAAGAACTAATCAATCTGATTCTGCTATACAATTTTTAATTCAATTCAAGAATTAATGGGGTTGAGGGGTTGGTGTAGTAGGCTTCATAAACATTCTCCATGATAGGGGACCCCAGCATACAAGTGCCTAAGGGTAATGAAGCAGAAGATCTGGACATCATTTAGGCTTGGCTTATACATGATAAATAATATTTGCACCACTTAAGTCTCATCTTTTCTGTTGACACCCCCCTACCCCATCTCCAAATTGTTAGGCTTTTTGTCCATCATCTAGAATCGAATTTAGTTAGATATTGCAAAGCTCTTTGGACTCACCATAGACTTGATTGCCCTGTGATTGACTCCATCTCACACCTTGACATCTGTCTGCAACTGAAGTAGACTGTTCACAATCTTAGTGTCAAGTTTGACCCCAAGTTCATATCAATGTTATCTCTATGTGAGCCTGCCTCCAGCTTGTAATGTAATCATAGTATGTATAGTGGAGTGTAATAGTGAAAGTGTGGATAATAGTCATTCTAATTTTGTTCTAAAAGGCAGTTTCCTTCTTTAAAACATACTTATGCAACATGTTAGAATTATTGGGGTTTTGGATGATTTATTCTTTTACAAATGCAGGGTTTGGTAAACACAGGCCTTCAAGTAATGGTTGAGCTGCAGGTAGTAAAACCTGTGAATAATGTGCCATGCTCAAATGAAAATACAGGCATTTCTGTTTCAGGTACTTTATGGAAAAGTTGCAGAACCCATATTGGTTTAGAAATATTATGTTTAAGCTATTCATTTTAACTCTAATAGTTTTTATACTACCACAGCAATTCAAGGTTCTTATATCCCATTACCTGACCTTGTTGTACATTCACTTTTTGCAATCTGAGTGCAGATTGTTAAGTGACTTTGTGAGGAACTGCAGTGATCATAAATTTCATAGTGCCAATATCATTACAAATTAATTTCTAATCTTAAGTAAAACTGTGCAGTAAAATATGTCATATTTGAAGAAACTAATTGTTTTTATAATACCTTTCTACAAAAATTGTGCCTAGCTTCTTAATAGATCTATTAGATGATGACAAATGAATTATGGGGATAGAATTTTTTTAATCCTAGAAAATTAAATTGAGTGCAATTACAAGCATATTTTGTGCCTTGCGAAGGGGATACTTGTAATGACACAGAAGGAGGTCATGCAGCCTATCCAGTTCCATGCCGGATCTCAGGGGCACAATCCCATTAGTCCCACACCCCCTCTCCTATTCTCCTGTGCACTTACAACTCTTTTCTCTCTCAAACATGCCCAATAACTCTCCCTAAATGCTTTTGCCACTTACCTCCACTAAGGCATAATTTAGAATAGCCACTTAACCTAATTTGGGACATGGGAGGAAACTAGAGCACCCAGGAGAAAGCCCTGTGATCATGAAGAGAACTTGCACAGTCAGTGCCCAGATCCCTGGAGCACCAGCTGTTGTGTTACCATGATGCTCAAGAACTGAATCTTTCTTATTATAAAGCTGTGATGTGTAGAAATGGTTCAAATGTACTTTTTGCAAAAAATACTTCTGCTTTTCAGCAGTAAAATGCATCCTCTGCTTTCTAGTGAACAGTAAGATCCTGACTGCTATTGTGAAACTTTTGTAATGCTTCTAAATGTAACCTATATTCCCACTTTAAAGTACCCAAGGGAAAGTGGTTAAGAGGTGATCCAATGGTCAGACTTTTACATGCAATAGTTCCATACAACTCTTTCTGTTCATGGTTGTGGACATTATTTAAATGAAGAGCACTTAATTTAATTTCCTGGCTGCAGCAAAGTATAATTTTTATCTGGAAGGATCTAGTTACCCGTAGAGTGTGCTGATAAAACTTCATCTTTCTTCACAACTGTATTATAATAATGATAAACTCCAAAAATATGAATGGCTTTTGATATGTATCAGTTCTTGAAGCTTAAACCCTATACTCCTTTGCCCGTGGGATCCTATTGATTCATAATATTTTGAGTTTCTTTATGAGATTAATAAATTAGCATATGGGCTTGGGTTTTGTGATAGCAATGATACTGAAATCATTGGCATCCCTTATCATAATTTGTTTTTCATGAAGCCCTCCATCAAGATGTAGGGGTGAAGGAGGAAGGTGAAAGGGCAGGTTGAATTGTTGACTGAGGAGGACATTGATAGATCATGATGGAGGCAGGCAATCCTTGGACTTGCTGTCAGGATGAATTTTGATGCTCAGATACTCTCTTGAGGACACCTCTCTAGTGACTGTGTTCCCAGACAGGAAGGTAATAACTAGAGAATTGTAGGCCAACTTTACACCAACTGGTTTTAGTATTCAATGGTCAAGATCCCTGGTAGGAAGTTACTTTATTCTTCTGAAAGCTCTAAGTAACGACAATGGTTAAAGCAGCAACAAACTTGCATACAGCTGACCATGAAGCTGGTCAGCTTCCACTGAAGGACAGAGCATACCTTAGGTGAATAGCAAGCACTGACAAAGCAAGAACATCCTTACACAAGGACATAGAGGGATACAAAGAGATATGGATAGGTTACGTTAGTGAGCAAAGACCTAGCAAATGGGGTATAATGTGGGAAAATTTTGGTGAAAGATTGCAGAACTTTCAGATGCCTGGGAATCTGGGTGTCCTGGAGCATGATTTGAGAAAGGTCAGTAAGCAGACAGAATGACTAATTAGAAAAGTTAACACTGTTAGCATTGAGTGCAAAGGAAATTACTTACAAAGTAAGGACATCATACTTCAGTTATGTAAGCCATTGGTGAGACCACATCTGGAGTACTGTGTACTCTATTGGTCTCCTTATTTAAGGAAGATGTAAAATGTATTGGAGGCAGTTCCGACTGGACTGATGTCTAGAATGACTGCATTGTCTTGAATGTATCTACTGGAGTTTAGAAGTATGAAGCGTGACCTGGTTGAAACATATAAGGTCCTGAGACTCTTGAAAGGATGGATGTGGAGAGGATGTTTCCTCTTGCTGGAGAATTCAGAAATTGGGTGTCACTTTAAGACAGAGATGAGGCTTTTTGTCTCTCAGAGGATTGAGTCCTTGGAACTTCCTCAAAAGCTGGCAAAGCAGAGTCTTTGGATATTTAAAGTCAAAGGTAAATAAATAGCTGTGAGGCAAAAGGGTGAAATGTTACCATGAGTAGAGAGGAATGCAGAGTTGAAGTTATAATCAGATCTTATTGAATGGTGAAGTCTAGAAGAGTCAAGTGGCCTACTTCTGCTCCTGTCTTCACCAGCCAGTTCCTTGGCCTGATTCTTCTGACTTAATGCAATACCATAGGTTCATGGCATCGGTTCATCATCAACAACTGTACTCATGAGAATTTCACAGTAAATCCAGAAGAATCATTCACTCAATCTCATGGTTTATTTAAGGTCTCTGCAGAGAGATGCTGCATTTTCTTACATCTTCCAACCATACAGGTGCAGCATTAAATCCAGGATATTTTCTTATCAAAGATGCTGGCAATGAGACTAGTTGCTGAACTTAGACCTTGACAAATTAGTGTTGCTGCAGAGAATTCCATGACATACAGTATTCTGCAGAGCAGGTGGCCTTAACTTCCACATTCACCAGTACAATGAATGGAAAGAAGGATAATTCTATGAAACTGGACAGTCTTAGACATTGTTACACTGTACTGATCAAGTGCATGGTCATCTCTGCAACTCGCCCACCTTTGCCTCATTAAACATTAACAGTTCAAAGGCAGAAACAATGGAGAGGAAGGCTATTCCATTAAAACATTTAATTTCCAGTTGAGTGATCAGTTATAGTCTTTCCATCCTTGCAACCAAAATGATCACAGTGGTGAAGATAGTCTGAGGATGTACAAGTTGAGTACTCTGCCCTACCTATCCAATTGCCTTGATTCCCTGTATTACTCTAGTTACTTCCCAGCCACCAGAAATCCTCCAGCTCTCAAACTCCATTACATTATTGTCCACGCCTGACTTTCAGGTTTAAGGAAAGGCACCAGGACATGTACTTTCTTTGAGTACCACTAACTTTGCCCCTGGAAGAACATAGGAGGTCATTTCTCTGATTCAGGTAATGAGATGGACAATGTGAGAAATGGCAATGATAAGGCTCCCAGACACTAATCATTTTGCACTCATCTGCAAATAAACTTGCTTCACCAGTTCCTTCTCACTGTTCAAGGGGAGTGCCAAGGTTATTCAGGCATTTAAAAATTTTAAAGTGAATAGTCACCTCTGTGATGTGCCTGCTTTTATACTTCTACAATAAATGAAAGCTAAAATAAATAATTGAAGAACTATTGCACCATGCAGTGCTCCATCTTTAAGACTCCCTTGTCACCCAAAAGGCAGATTTCATTGAAGCGGTTTAAGCATGAATGATTTGAAGAAAAGATTTTAATGAACATAAATCTGAGACCATTAACATCAAAGAGAGCTAATCACCTCTGTATCTTCCATTTAGTGACAGTCTTCTGGCAGCTTGCGAAACTAACACTTTAAGGGAGTGCCCCCGAAGAGGTTGCTGTGAGGTGGACAGAAGGCTGCTCCTGTTCAGTCGGGTGAGGTGCAGATAGCTGAGACGGATGAACCTAGGCAACTCTGGGTTCTGTGAGTGTTGCATGGTGACTGGACTGACTTGGGCTGAGGAGATGCAGCCTTGGGTTGTTGGCTTAGAACACATACGAGGCTTTAACCAGGGAACCAGAGTGGATGGAGAGATATTGACATCCAGAGAGAGGCTGCCCTTGGTAGTTCCACGTTATCACTAGTGCTTACAAGAGACAGGACAGACACCAGGCTGTGTACTTGCAGTTTGTGCAGTCACTATCGAAGTCTCATGAAGTTATAGACGTAGAGTTATTAAGATATATGGCATGGACATGGGTCCTTTGGTGCACCAACTCTGCACTAGCTCTACAACAACCATCAATCATTCCAGACCCTTAGCAACACAGATAATCATCTCCTGATGGCAGCAACTTCTCCCTGATGGCAGCAATGTGCGCTGGGATGTCATCTTTCAGCTCCTGTGTCCTTACTGAGACGTGAAGATCTTGAATGGCCTCTGAATCTGCTTCAGTGGGAGCACAGATCTGCCTCGTCATTCTTTCTGGCACTGTTACATACCTCACTTCCAGGATAAGTCCTATAGGTTTTGTAGAACTATCCCTCTTGTTCCTTGACATCTCGCACATTCTGTCGAGCAGGTCAGACAATAAGCCAAACACTTCCACCTGTATCCAGAGCACCTTTTCCAAGCTGGTCTTATCAAAGCCCTCCAGAATGAAGTTAATGTGTGATCTCAACTTCAAAAGGTTGCACACACTAGACTTTCTATCCCTCATAGTCACTTTCCCTTTCATCTTCTAGAATAAGATTAATATCAGCTGCCCCCCCGTCAAATTTGCACTTCTGTTTTGCATATCCGACCCTTGTGGTGCCAGCATCTGTTGCACGGTGGTATCAGGCACTATGTGATGGTTCCTTCCTCCACCTCTGGGGAAATAAATGCTTATGTACAGAGTAGAGGGTGGCTGGTATCTCTCAAGATGCCACAATGATAAAGGCAAGAAGAAGAGCATGGCTATGGAAGTCCATGGCACTGTTAGGAGGAGTGCTCAGCAAATATGCAGATTTACATTGACAGGACTTCTATTGCTGCGAAGGAAGGAGGCAAGATAATGATTCGGGAGATCTTTGAATACCTTCCATACCCATGTTACCCACAACTCTAATGTGATGACATCCTGAATCATCCCAGTGCCCACCAAGAAGAAGACCCTCTGCTGAACCCAGGTGGTTTGTTGGAATGGGAACCTTTGGTGGGCCATCTTATTCAGCAAGATGAAAGGCAAAGTAAATATATACAGGCTGTGGTGGCATGATTGCCAGTTTCATTGTGTTTGTTTATGTGTGTGCGTGTGTGTGTGTGTGTACATGAGCATGTGTGTTTCAACGCTATATTTACAGGAAACAGTGCTAGTGGCCAGAACACATTCAGAAATATAATAAGGCTGTGTGACTTTTTTTCCTGGACTGTTCTCAAGTGTGGTACAAGATTCCCAGCAGTGATTACTGCCACCTTTTCTTAATGTCTGTTGTAGAGCCCCACTATCACCTCAGGATATGCATCCTCCTCTCAACCCAGGCCATGTCACTACGATGGAAGCATGTTCCCTCCCTTGCATTGCCACGCCTGTAGGCATTTCAACACAGACAGCAGTATATTCACTTCCAGCAGAGCTGTGGCTTAGCAGAGAGGTGTTGTCTCCTGACGTCAATTAACATTTGCACAGTTTGACAGATGTGTAGTACATAGTTTCTTTGTGAGCCACATATTCAGAGAAAGAATCTTTTGCACATTCAAAACTTGCAGCAATTTTTAATGTGATTGTAATCCAAAGCTGTGCCTTAGTTATACCAGCACAAGTTAAGATGTACTATATTAACTACACAATGCAAGATCAGAACATCTATTTAAGAGAAACCTAATTTCTAGGCAAAGAATTTTTTGTGCTTTCCTTAATCATTAGACAGGATTGTCCTTTAGACTGCAGTGGTTCATAGCACAACTGCTATCAAATTCAATTTCATCATTGTTATCAAAATTCATAATGTCATTACAAAAACGTTTTAACTTATGGTGCAGGATTATGTTACCTTCAGTGTCACAGGAAGGGCATAAGATTTCTTTCCCCATCTGTACAAATATTCATGCTCCAGTCTAAACAAACAGTTATCAGGCCATATGAAAAATGATCCCAGGCAACTGATTTCTATTTTAAACCTTGTAAGAAACATATATCATTTTATGCAAATTACTCAAACATCCTCAATACAAAGCACTTTAGCTTCAGAATGGAGTTGGAAATTATTTGTAGTGGCAGCATTTTGAAATTCATTAATGCTGTTGTAAACTGGAACTTGTTATAGTGGTGGGCATAAAATAAAACACCATCAGCATTTCAATTCACTTACCAGGAACCTGAAAGCAGCAAAAAATATCTGTTCTGAATCCCCAAAATATCAATCCAATTATCAAGAAACATTCATTTTAGGACTTTCCAAAGTGGTTTATAGCTAATGAAGTACTTTTGAAGGTGTAGTTATTATAGGAAACATAGCAGAATTTGTGCAGAGTAAGCTGATCACTGTAAAATGTCTTTGGTGATATTGATTGAGAAAAAAATTGGCCAGGATACTGGGAACACTTGTTATTCCAATGAGATAGTGCTATCTGATATTTTTCTTTGCTCACCTGAAAGACCAAAATGAACCTTGGCCTAATGTTTCATCCATAAGATAGCACCACTACAGTATAATCCTCTCTCTGTGTTGTATTGGAGTGTCAACTCATGCTTAAGTTTCTGGAGTGGGATATACTCATAACCTTTTGACTCAATGGTGAGCGTGATACCAAATGAGTCACAGCTTATACTAATAAGGTCTGTAATCCAAGCATTCCTGTGCGCTGGCTAACCAATGTTAAGCTAATGAGAGGGTATCATGTTCCAGTGACAGTAGGCAAAATGGGCCTTAAGGAAGGCCTCAAACTTCTTTCCTCTTAATTAGTAGAATGGCCAATTAAATGTATAGAGAAAACTTATATGTGAGGGTTAAACTTGGATGCTAAGCCTATCACAGCTGTCAGATGGAAGACTTTGAACCATAATTTGCTTTTGAGTTGAACCTAAGCTTTTGGAGGATGAAAGACAGTTTGTCAGGGCACTGTGCTGTCCATTTAAAAATTTTCATACTCTTAATTATTTGCAGTTCACCATTTTAGAGCTAGCATTGAATGTTTTCTGATACACTTTCATCACTGAATTAACTTGTACTGATTTCAATATAATTTTAAACATAGAACATACAACAGTGGAGCACAGGAGCAGGCCCTTTGGCCCACCGTGTCTGTGCTGACTATAATGCCAATCTAAACTAATCCCATCTGCCTGCATGTAGTCTGTTTCTGTTCCTATCCTGTTCATGTCCCTGTCTAAATGCCTCTTAAATGTTGCTATCAAATCTGCTCCAACCACCTTCCCCTGGCAGTACATTCCAGAAATCTACCACTCTTGGTGTAAAATTAAACTTGCCTTGCAAATCTCCTTTAAACTTTCACTGTCTCACCTTAAACCTCTGCCTTCTTGTATTTGGCATTTCAATCCTGGGAAAAAGACTGAGGTGACAGTGGGGAGCACTTAGGGACTAGTGACCATAATTCTATTAGTTTTAAAATAGTTATGGAAAAGGATAGAACTAGTCCACAAGTTCAAGTTCTAAATTGGGGCAAGGCAAATTTTGACAGTATGAGACAGGGGCTTGCAAAGGTTGTTTAGAGTAGGTTGGTCGTGGGCAAAGGGACCACAGGAAAATGCGAGGCTTTTGAAGGTGAGATAGTGAAAGCTTAAGGTCTGCATGTTCCTGTTAGAGTGAAGTGCAAGGCTGGTAGAAGTAGGGAACCCTGGATGACGAGGGATATAGAGGCCCTGACCAGGAAAAAGAAGGAGGCATGTGTCAGGTACAGACAGCTGGGATCAAGTGAATTCCTGGAGGCGTATAAGGGAATGCAGAAGTGTACTCAAGAAAGAAATCAGCAGAGTGAAAAGGAGGCATGAGATAACTATGAAGATTAAGGAAAATCCAGAGATTTTATAAGTATGTAAATGGCTAAAGTGTAACTGGAGAAAGAATAGGGCCTCTCAAAGACCAAAGGGGACAACTATATGTGGAGCCACAGGAGATGGGCAAAGTTGTTAATGAATATTTCTCCTCTGTTTTTACTGTGGAGAAAGACATGCAGACTTTGGAACTAGGAAAAGTAAATGGGGAGGTCTTGGGGATAGTCTGCATTACAGTAGAGGAGGTGCTGAATATCTTAAAAGTTATGAAGGTAGACAAATCTCCAGGGCCTGACCAGGTATATCCAAGGACACTATGGGAGGCCAGAGAAGAAATTGCGGGAGCCCTGGCTGAGATATTTGCATCATTGTTAGCCATGGGTGAGGTGCCAGTAGACTGGAGGGCAGCAAATATTCTGCCTTTATTTAAGAAGGGCAGCAATGAAAAACCTGAGAACTATAGACCAGTAAGTCTAACATCTGTGGTAGGTAAGTTACTGGAAAGGATTCTGAGGGATAAGATAACATACATCTAGAAAGACAGGAATTGATTGGGGATAGTCAGCATGGCTTTGTGCATGGGAGATCATGCCTTACAAACTTGTTTGAGTTTTTTGATGAGGTGACCAAGAAAGCTGATGAGGGCAGGATGGTAGACGTGGTTTATATGGACTTCCGTAAGGCCTTTGATAAGGTTCCATATGGTAGGCTGCTCTGGAAGGTGAGATCACATGGAATCCAGGGAGAGCTGGCTAATTGGATACACAACGGCTCTGTGGTAGAAAGCAGAAGGTGATGGTAGAAGGTTGTTTCTCCGACTGGAGGCCCATGACTACTGGTGTGCCTCAAGGGTCAGTGCTGGGCCCATTGTTGTTTGTCATCCATATCAACAATTTACATAGGAATGTATGAAGCATGGTTAGTAAGTTTGCAGATGACACTAAAATAGGTGGTAAAGTGCACAACGAAAAAGGTTATCAAAATGACAGGGGGATCTTGATCAGCTGAGTAAGTGGGCCAAGGAATGCCAAATGGAATTTAATTTGGATAAGTGCGAGGAAGAACTTTCACAGTGAATGTCAGGGCCCTGGAGAGTGTTGTAGACCAGAGGGACCTTGGAGTACAAGTACATGGTCCACTGAAAGTGGAGTCACAGGTAGACAGGGTGGTGAAGAAGGCTTTTGGCACCCTGGCCTTCATACGTCAGGTCATTGAGTATAAAAGTTGTGAGGTCATGGTACAGTTGTATAGGATGCTAGTGAGGCCACACTTGGAGTATTGCATTCAATCTTGGTTTCCCTGCTATAAGAAAGATGTTATTAAATTGGAAGGAGTGCAGAAAAGATTTACAAGGATGCTGCCAGGATTTGAGGGAGTAAGTTATAGGGAAAGGTTGGACAGGCTAGGACTTTATTCCTCAGAGTATAGGAGACCTAGAAGTGATCTTATGGAGATGTATTAAATCATGAGGGGTATATATAAGGTGAATACAGTTAGTCTTTTTCCCAGAGTTGCGAAAACTATCACTAAGGTTGCAACCTTACAACTAAACTAAGGTTTAGAAGGTTATGGGCCAAATGCTGGCAAGTGGGACTAGCTTGCATGGGGCATCTTGTCTGACATGGACCAGTTCAGCTAAAGGGCCTGATTCTGTGCTGTCTGACTCTTTGACTCTATCTGCATGCTTACCAATCAGACCACCCACATTTTCATCCAGATCATTGCTATACATTACAACAGAGGTCCCAGCACTGATTCTTATGGAACAGCAGTGATCCTTATGGAACACCACGGTCACAGACCTCCAGTCAGAAAAATAGCCCTCCCCGACAATTCTCTGTCTTCTATAAATAGGCCAATTTTGGATCAAATTTATCAACTCAACATGGATCCCATGTGACAATCTTCTGGACCAGCCTACCATGGGGGACCTCGTGGAAAGTTTTACTGAAGTCCATGTTGTCTTTTGCTGTCTTTCTCTGTCCTACCTTCATCAATCATCTTCATTGCTTCCTCAAAAACTCAATCAAATGTGTGAGGCAGGACCACCTCCACACAGAGCCATGCTGACAAATGTGTGTAAATCCTGTCCCTAAGAACTTCCTCCAATAATTTCCCTGGCATTGATGTAAGGTTCACCAGCGTATAATTTCCAGGTTTGTCCCTCTTGCCCTTAAACAAGGAACAGCAATGACTATTCTCTTTAATATGTGGCATAAAGATGATTTCTGTAGTATCTGTTTTAAGTACTAATCCCAAAGACCCCTTTTGGAGGCAGATCTGGTCTAATGCATCCAGTCAGATTCAGTTTGCACATGAAACATGAAGTAGCAGAGAAAACATTCAAGTTCAAATACAGTTCAAGAAATCAGGGACGTGTCAAGTTGAGAAACTGCAACAGTTTAAGGATCACAGAGCTCTTTCATTATTTGCTGTTACCAATAGTACTTAAAAGCATTGGTACCTCTCAAACATTCAACACTGCAATTTCTGTATTTTTTAGATAATCAGTAACATGAGCTCTTTGCAAGCCTCTGTTATTATCCATTTCAGACAGTATGAAACAAAAACACTGAGGCCTTGATACTGTAAACCTTGGAACATCTATTTCATGGAACAATGATCTTTTTTTGTCAGTTTCACTGTGCTTAAATTTCCAGAAGGCATTTGATAAGATGCCACTCAAAATTATGGAGGAAAATAAACGTCTACAGCGTGGGATATAGCAAAATCTACG
>JARFYF010000104.1:35181941-35198834 GCA_030265395.1 Rhina ancylostomus
AAGGGTAGGCTAATGTTGTTGTTTGGTAGTAACGCTCTGGCGATTTCAAGCCGAAACCTATGTTTGTGTGTCGCTCCTTAAATCCGAGGGAACTTAGCGGAATCATCAAGGTATCTCTTCCCATTATTTGGAAGGCAAACAGAAAGGCTTGGTTAACAAAAGCTCTCTTTGAAGATTGGTTCCTGAACTTTTTTGTTCCTGCTGCTGAATGTTATTGCTCGGCCAAGAAGATTCCTTTCAAAATTCTCCTTGTGCTTGACAACGCCCCCAGACATCCAAGCACTTCAGGTGACCTTCACACCAATGTAAAGGTCATCTTTTTACCACCCAACACCACATCACTACTTCAGCCAATGTATCAGGGAATCATAGCCTCCTTTAAGGCTTACTATTTATGCCAGACCTTCTCACAAGTAGTCAGGGCTACCCAAGATGATGCAATGACCTTAAATGAGGTCTGGAGGAATTACAACATCTATGATGGCATCAAAAACATTGCAGATTCTTGAGAGGAAGTGAAGAAAACCAACATAAAAAGGAGTCTGGAACAAATTGTGTCCCCAATTCACAGATGGTTTTAAAGAATTTACGGCTGAGGACATCGCCAAAGCCAGGCAAGCTGTGATTGATATTGGTAATAATCAACTGCAGTTAGATATCAATGAAGATGATGTCTTAGAGTTGCTGGAATCCCATACCGAAGAACTGACCAATGAGGACCTTATGGAGCTGGAGCAGCAGATGATAGCACTTGAGGAAGAAGGCAGGGACCTAGAAACCCCAGAACCCAAGAAGTTTTTGACAAATGAAGCCTTTCATCTCATTGAAGCAGGGATGGCTAAGTTAGAGGGGCAAGATCCTAACGCAGAGAGGATCAACAAAGTTTACTGGACAGTTACTGATGGCCTCAACTGCTATAAGGCCATTTATAATGAGAAAAAGAAAAGTTCTGTTCAAGCCACCCTTGATGTTTACTTTAAGAAATTCACTTCAGAAGTTAACCTTCACTCTACAGCAGCTGAATCAGGCCCTGATTCTCCAGTAGCAGTATCAATCCCTGACTCTCCAGAACCAGGCTCATCATCCAATTAATAAAGTCATTTTAATTGTTAATTAAGGCTCCTTCTGGTATGTAAGACATCAATTGGAATGACAGTAAGTGTTAACCTTTTTAATCATTTAATCTTTTATTTTCTGTCTAAACAGTTTAAGAAATGTTCTTTTAATGTTTTTATACCTATACACACACACACACATTCTCTCTCTTAATTATAAACATTTGACTAATTCACGCTAGATGTGAACTGTATGGAACTGTTCCGACTTACATACAAAATAGGGTTATGAACAGACTCAGAAATGGAACTCGTTCTTAATACGGGGACTGCCTATACTTCTATCAGGTTATCCTCTGGCTTATTGAATGTACTGTGCCAGTAGGTCTCAATGGGGTAACATAAACTTCCTCTGCCTTCACAGCTCCCCCCGCCCCCACCCCCACCCTCCCCACCATCCAGCCCTGATTAAAACTGGTACAAGTTCAACTTTCCCCGTTCATATCATTGGGATATATCAGATATGAGAGTAAAGGTAAATAGAGTTATTTTTTAATTTAAGTTACTTTGAACTTTTTTAATTTAGTTGCTGCGTGAATATGAGTCCTGATGTGGCATCCTGCGCTTCTTGTGGAACTGAACTTCATTTCCCAGCTCGATATTAATGTTAAAGTGAGGGGTAGCCTGTGCCGTCAGGTTACAGATTGTGATGCTGTACCTTTCTCTGCTGCAAATGGTCCAAAGTTCCTCAGATGCCCATTTTGTTGCTGTTCTGCTTCATTCCCATTCAGCATGATTGCAGTGTTTTAAAATGTGAAAAAAAAGTTTCACTTTGAACAGTTCCCAACTGTGACCGATTGTGAATATCAAAGACATTTGCAAACATTCACTGGTCCTGATAACAGTGACAGCTGTGACAGTCTGTGAGGGTTGGGGGAAGGAGGGGTTGGAAGCACAATGATTGTGGCTGGCTTCCTGACCTGAAACGGGCCCAAGGTTGGGAGCCGGGGTCCCAGGGGAAGACTGTACCCAGACTGCCCCCCGGCCAAACTGGAAACTGACAGAATAAATGTTTTGGTGGGGCTGATGTGTATCTGTATGTGTGTTTGGTACAGGTAGCAGGCTGAGGACCTGAGTATGATGGTTGGTGAAAGAACAGTAGAAGAGCAGGTGAACATATTGGAAGCCCCTACCTTGACGTATTTTGTTAGGTCATGATACTTCTTTCACCAGTGATCAACGTTTTACCTGGTTGACACCTTGTCCATCATCTTCTGCACCCCTCTCTCCCAATCATCAGACCTTCTTGCAGCAATGAAACTCTTTTAATAGGATCTCCCGGTTTCTGTCTTTGGACCTGGGTACAGCATCCCTGGCCTGTCTAACCTCTCTGCCACCTTCAGCCATACCACTTGCAGCAGAGTGGTGTGGCTTGGTGTTGACAGTTCCTTTAAGGGCTGGAGCCCTTCATGTTAGCTACAGAACGCAATGTCAGCAGCCAGACAAAACTGATTTTATTATCTTGTCACAAGCACTCCTTTGCTTAGTAGGAAGCATTGTTCAGTGAACACACACTTGTCTTGTTGCACTGGGATCAAGGTTGAAAACCATTATCCTGATGATGCAGCACCATAATACTTTAACACTCTTATAATGGAGCAATGAACTGAGGAGTTTAAAAAAAACTTAGGGGGTAGAATTTCCTCTTTGTTTGCCAGTAATAGGTGCACAAGACTATGGTGCTGCTGGCTGAGAGCATATCCCCAAATTTGGCCTCAATAATGTGAGCAAGTGACTCCAAATGGCAGCTAATATTCCTGCCTGTGTTTACCTCTGATGTCTAGACCAATGGAAGTTGTACTGTGAAGACGTAAGAGACTACAGATGCTGGAAATCTGGAGCAACGATGGGATGCCATAGATGCTGCCTAACTCCCTGAGTTCCTCCAGCTTTTTGTGTGTTGCTGGAGGTTTCACTGCACTTGATAATGTGCCATAAAGTGGTTTTGTGTGGGGTCCAAAGCCTGTTTTCTGTCAGGTCTTTTGCAGCAATACTGCATCATTACAGATTATGCTCACTGGGACAGATATATGAGCTATTTTGCAGGAGGCACTAATGTGGAATGATATGCATAAGGCAGCAATTGCAATTTATATTTTAATATTCCAGAAAAAGGCCTAAGATTGGAGAAACTTTGCATGATCAAATTACCAACTCCACATGGATGCAGAACAGGAAATTACATCTCAGGAATTTGAGTCACCCAGCATACTTGGTAACTTCCTGGATTTGCCCCAGAATCTCCTGAGAGTTTCCATGTATGCCAAGCTCAAATTCCTGAGCTGCAATTTTGCCCCTGAATCTCCAGTAATTTACTGAAGTGACTGGGCCTCTATTGGTTTGGGGTTGATCTTGAAGTCAAGTATAAAAAATGAGCTCCATCAATCAAAATAGCAAGTGCTTAGGCCTTCTGAGAGCGGCTGCTATAAACATGTATTATTTAACTGCTCAGGGAACATGGCAGATGTAACTCTTTCTTCACTCAGAAAGCTTACAGTTTCAACATCCACAATATTGTATATGTGTTTGAGGCACTGGGGGGAAAGGGGACAGAAAATATATGCGGGCATGGAATGTATGAGACCGTGTGTCCATGAGCACATTTCTGGGGAGTCTGAACCTTATCTCGCCTACTCCCACCAAGGTTAGATCTGACCATGCTCTCACCACCCTCTAAACATGAGGTAATCCAAATCTCCATGACCCACATCCTAACTTTTGCAAAGACCCGTTCACGCATCAGTCTTGTGCTCGTGGTGACTCAACATCTTTGTTGAATTCTCATCCTTATTGTCAAAACCATTCATCATCTTACCTCTTCCTGTCTCTGTGAATTGATCCAGACCTATAAGCCTCCAAGTTCTCCATGCCCTTGCAGTGCTGAATTCTCCACCATACTCAGATTTATTTATTTCACTACCAGTATCTTCAGCTGCCAGGACCATAACTCCTGGGACTTTATTTTCCCCTAAATAATGCTTTCAGGATGCTCCTTAACCCCTTTGATTCAGCTTATGCTCAGCTACCTTCCTATCTGGTCCATTTCCAGTTTTTTGTTCATGTTTTTGTGAAGCAGCTTGAAGCATTTTGCTCCATTAAATGCCCATGAAAAAGGAAGTTGTAACTGCAGCTAATAGTCTGAAGGATCCTAGGGTTAGCTAAAAGCAAACATTCCTTGGTACGCCCATGGTGTGGGCACCTGTCTGCCATGTTTAGATTAAGAACCTGCAAAACTGCCAGATTCCTGGATGGAAACAACTCGTCATTTACATTGGCCTACAGCCTCTTGAAACCTTTGGCCCAATTTGTCTATTAAGCCAGGATAAATCTGGGAATTGTTGAATTTAGGTTCTTTGTGCTGTTCGAAGAGTGGATTTAGTCAAAGGAAATGTGTTTGCATATTTGATTCAAGATTTCTGATTACATCTTGCTGAGAGTTCCAGAAACTTCTCTGAGACTGTTGTTATATTCAGGCTCAGTACAGACATTTGTTTAGTTTTTAAGAAGTTAAACTTGGCAAATATCTTTTCATTTTCCATCTGGAACCCTGTGAATGGTTCTGCTAATATAATCACGGAGGATTGTCTTTCAAAGAGCAGAGGCGATGAGGGAAAATAATCCTGCTTATCAAAAATTTAAGCTTTAACAGCAGGTTAAGGAAACATAAAAGGATGGAAATGCTCAATATGTCAGGCAGCATCCGCAGTGAGAAATGCTTGCATGACATATGGCAAAAATTTCTGTTCTGTTATCACTTCAACTCTTGGATAGCAATGGCCCTCTGGATCTCCATTCCCCTCCACTTTCCTCTGACTCCAATGCTGTTTCTTTCTGGCCCTCCTCCCTCATCCTGAGTGACAGCTCTTTTTCTCCCCCTATAGATGTTGTCCAGCTTGTTGAATATCTCCAGCGCTGTCTGCCTTGATTTCAGATTTCCAGCATCTGCAGCATTTTGCTTCAGCGATGAGGAAATTGGTATTGCTTTCTTTGGTGATTTAGCTGATGCTTTGAAGATTGTAGGGAACTGGTATTTGGAAACTGTTTAATGTTTTCAACCATCAGGGGAAAAGTTAAAAATTAAGAGTAAAAATGGAGGGGAAATTGACCTTTTTCAGACTGGAAATAAACCGTGTATTAAATTACCATGACAATATAGAGGAAAGGGCATTGCAGGTACTTCAAGGGACCATTGATTTGTTTCTGATAGGGGAGTACATAACTGAATAGAGAAAGATGGTCTTGTAGCCTTTCTCCATTCTGACAGCTCCGTAGAATCTGCTGAAACCCTCAATGGGAAACTTTACTGCAAGCTTTGCGTCACTTCTACCCTTTAATATATCCTATTGATTTTCTGATGGTAAAACACCATCCTCTTCGGGTATCCTCTTGACTCAAGGGAAACAAGTAGAAACCTGTTGCTCACTTTTAAAGTGCCCTGGCTAAGGTAAATAAACTCAAGCTAAGGCTGGGTGAAGGCTGCTTTTGTTCCTTCCATCAGGCAGAAGATTCAACAGCTTGAAAACACATACCATCAGGCTCAAGGACTACTTCAATCCTGCTGTTATAAGACTCTTGAAAGGACCTCTTACCTGAACCATGAACTCTTAATCTCTCAATCTACCTCAGTGTTGTCCTTGCACCTTATTTGTCTACCAGCATTGCACTATCTCTGTAGCAGTAACACAATATTCTGCAGTCTGTTATTGCCTTTCCCTTTGTACTACCTCATTGTACTTATGCTTTGGAATGATCTGTTTGGATGGCACGCAAAACAATGTTTTTCACTGTATCTCGGTACAAATGACAATGATAAGTGAATTACAAAATTACTCTCCCCAAAACTCTGGTCCAAAGTGGACCATTCAAGCTGCTCAGTACAAAGACCTTAAAATCATCAAATGCAGTGTATTGCTCATGACATAGATAGCACAAAAGCCAGCAGAAATGAAACACTGTTGTTGCTGTCTATTAAACCAATGATTCATCAGCAAGAATGAAGTGTGAACACGAACAGAAAATATTCTTAATTAGAAAACTTAACTGGAAGAGAATTTTATTATAATACCAGTCCATGCAAAAGTTGAAAACACGTTCGAACTATCTCATGCTACTCTATCTAATGCCTTTATTTCAATAGATATGGAAACATTGACATCATGATGAGGAAATGGATTTTGACATTATACAGCACAGCCTGAATATTTACTTGGTGCAATGAAAATGAGGGTTTGACTCAGTACAAGAGCCTGGATTCCTATTGCCTGCAAAATAAGAGGCAATTAATGCACTTCTAGTTTCAAGACTTTATCTTGAATTTGTTGGATGAAGAGCTCGGAAACATCTGTGATTTTTCTACAAGCAGAACTCCTCCATACAGTACCTATTTCACAAATGTATCATTCTCTAGCCTTTTACTGTCTGGTGAAACTCACCCTCCTCCACACCCCTCTTAAAGGGACATCTTCACCTGGGAACTATAAATCTGTTTCTGTGGCTCCAAAATAACACTTTAAGTCTCTAGGTCTGCAGCCAGGTCATTTGTGGAACTGCAAAGGGTAGTGTTATAAAATGAGCTATTAAAAAGCCGTTTCCTTAAAGAGAGAATCACAATGGTGCAGATAATAGAGCCATTGCCTCACAGCTCTAGTGACTTGGGTTCAGTACTGAGCTTGGCTGCTGTCTGTACGGCGTTTGCTCTATCTCCCTGTGACCACCTGGGTTTTCTCCGTGTGCTCCCTCATCCTAAAAATGTGCGGGACGATAGGTTAATTCATCACTGTTTATTTCCCCAAGTGTGTAGGTGAGTGGTAGAATTGGTAAATTGGCAATTGTTTTATTATTGTTAGATGTACCAAGGTACAGTGAAAAGCTTTGTTTTGCATGCCATCCACACAGATCATTTCATCACATTCAGTACATTGAGGTAGTACAAGGGAAAAGCAATAACAGATTGCAAAACAAAGAATTAATTACAGTTACAGAGAAAGTGTAGTGCAGGCAGACAATAAGGTACAAGGTCATGATGATGTAGACTGTTAGGCCAGGAGTCCATCTTATTGTACAAAGGGAGCTGGGTCCCAAATCTGGGTGAGGAGGAGTTGATGGGAAAGTGGGAGAAAAAGATGGGTTAGTGGAGGATTAATGTATATGGGCTGGCATGGACTCGACAGGCTGAAGGGCCTGTTTCCATGCTGTAGGTCTCTAATACAGTTTTAAATTTTTGCATGGTGTAACATTCAATGATAATTATACTTTGTTGCTAATGCTATAACGGCTGCCAAATTGGGTCCATCACACCCATGGGTGCCAATTTACATAGACGTTAATTTGAGAATCACCAGCATATATTTATAGCTCGTCCAAACTACTTAACAAACTGAATAGCATAGTACAGAGTGCAGTGCAAGTGCCTGTCAAAATTGTAGAATAGGATGCTGGTGATGACAGTCCTCCCACAACAGTGACTTGACAAATGCCCTGCAAACATATAAAAGGATAGATAAGATAGAGGCAGGAAGGATGTTTCCACTGGTAGGTGAGACTAGAACTGGGGGACATAGCCTCAAGACTCAGGGAAATATATTTAGGATGGAGATGAGGAGAAACTGCTTTTCCCAGAGAGTAGTGAATCTGTGGAATTCTCTGCCCAGGGAAGCATTAGAGGCTTCCTCATTAAATATATATAAGACACAGATAGATTTTTGCATAGTAGGGGAATTAAGGGTTATGGGGAAAAAGCAGGTAAGTGGATCTGAGTCCACTGTCAGATCAGCCATGATCTTATTGAATGGCAGAGCAGGCTCAACAGGCCAGATGGCCTCCTCCTGCTCTTATTTCTTATGTTCTTAAGGTCAGTACTGCTAATACAACTAACATTATCTTTCAGTCACACACAGGACATTTATCGTTTAACATCAGGAAGAATCCTCTTCTCCAACCCCATCATCCTACTCCCACCAATCGACTAGAACATTGGTACGTCCATACCCGTGCTGAGTGAAATATTTAATGGAAAGTGAGTCTGAGGGGTGACCTTATGGAGGTATATAAAATCGTGAGGGGAGTAGATAGGTTGAATAGTCGCTGTCTTTGTCCCAGGGTAGGGGAGTCTGTGTTCCCCTGGAAGGGGTTGAAAGGGTCCAAAAGCTTCGCTTGAGCTGAAGACTCCTATCAGAGTCCTCAAGAGCACTCCACTGTGTCTAGCTGGAAAAGCTCTCCAAAGAGTTCATGATGCCAATGTACAATCTACTGCAGGTTGTTCCCTCAAGGCTGCTTTGCACGAGACAGTGAAGGTCATAGTGGCTTGACTCTCTCTGCCTCAGGGACTTCTCAGGGACTTGTAGAGAACTCCAGCCACATCTCCCAGGCTTCTGCCTCCCACTGCTATGGGGAAGTGATAAGGCTCTCAGGGCGAAGGGACTTTATCCTCTAGGCTGCTAAGCTGATGGATATATGGTTGTCCGCTACCAGTCTCCAGTTGCAGTCTGTGTGCTGCCTGTCTTGCAAGAGAGAGAGAAATGTGTTGGAAAGTCTTTAGCAATGTGCTTGCCATGGTTCAGTAGCTGGAAATGTGTGTAGTTTCAGAAGTGGGAGTGTGGAATCAGGATAGTGTGTGAGAGCTTGGCAGGCCATTCAAAGTTAGGGAGGTGGATAGATATTGAAATAAGTGTATAGCAGGAACCGATGTGTGGGGTTCACAATGAAAATTTTGACATGTGAACATAAGAACATTAAACCAATGAGCCTTCCACACCTACAGCTGCCATCAATAAGATTGGGGTTGATCTTTTACCTCAGTACCCCTGCACTATACCCCATGGTTCCATTAATATTTAAAAATCTACTGATCTCTGTTTGGAATATATCCAACAACCAAGCCCTCACTGATCTCTTGGGTAGAGAATTCTAAAGGCCCCCTACCTTCTGAGTAAAGAATTATCATCTCATCTCTGCCCTGAATGGTTGACCCCTTACTTTGAGACAGCAACTCTTGATTTTAGAAACCCCAGGAGTGTAAAACATGACCCACACATTTACTCCGTCAAGCACCATGAGGATTAAGTTTATTTTCAGATCTTCTCACATTCTTCTATCTACATTCTAGAGAATATACTTCCAGTCTACTAAATTTCTGCTCCCATTTGAACCCTGCCATGCCAGGAATCAATCTGGTGAACTGTTGCTACATTCCCTCTATCACAAGGTAGGCAGACGAGATCTGGACCCAGTATTTGAGGTATGGGAATTGTTGATGTGACTTGATCACAGATAAGCTAATAAAACATATTTTGACACTGTGTTCAGGCCCTGGGTACTCCTCTCCTGGCATCAGCCCAGGTAATCATCTCCTGTCACTGTCATTAGATCTGAATTTCCTGAAGGTAGAGAATCTCTTTCCTTCTCAAACTTCATTGACTAAGATGGCCATGGTAACACTGAGGTGTCCAAACTCTGACCTGTTAAATGTCACCTACAGCAAATTTCCCAGAGCCTTGAAATAACTCCCAGCAGCAAGGGGAGACAATGAACTGCTCTCCTTTAAGAATGGTGATCAAGACTTCAGTCACCGCCAGTAAACTTTACCAGGTGCTAATTAGTCTTGAAATTTCACTCACTGAATGAATATGTAATAAGCAACGTTCCTGACAATGGCTGGATTCTTCCACTGTGATGATGAGGTGGAGAATATATCTTAGGTGTGACCTCCACTGGGCCAGACAGGTGTGGGTTCTCATATTTCACTGTTTCCAGTGCTTGTCTTCCAACATGGTATCAATTTCTTCCCCTATTTGTTTAATAGATACAGAGTAATCACTGGAGAGCCACCTTCTAACAATGATATCATTTGGCCTTTACTTGTTTGAGATATTGATCACCTTGTGCAATTTGCAGAACTTTCTGTTTTATTTCCTTACTAAGGTGCTTAGCCATATTTTTTCCAATGTTGCCCTGGCTCTTTATTTAACTTTAGCACTTCCCTTTTATGCGTTTATTCCCTCTGTGTGTTATCTCTCTCTTTAGTCTGTCTGGACTGATGGGTCTGCAGCCAAGAGGGCAGATGCACTGTCAGCTGCCATTCAGTCAACAGCAGTCTCTATGAAGGGCCAAGAGAAGCTGGTAAGGATTATGCAACTGTGACTTTCTCCCTTCCAATTTTCATTGCAGCTTCTCTCTTCAGTAATGACTCAGCTTATCACTCCACATCATGGGTGTGCAAAAGTACCATATTTCCCAACTATGTGTATTGACTGCGAATCTGTGACTGGATGTGGTTTCACTATGTTCCATATTAAAAAACATGCTTTTTAATGTATTACATTAGGAATGTTCAAATTTTCTCCTGAATCTACTAAGACTTGCTTTACTATTACATTTAAAGATTTTGTCTTTAAATTATTTTCTCATTTAGCAAATGGAAGGCAGCAGACAAGTGATATCATTTCATCAAAAGCTAATTTTTAGAAGCATTAGATATTTTTTAAAAATGAATTAGATGGCACAAGATTTTGATTAAGCATTTGCCACACTGCAATAGTTCCCTGATGCCCAAGCTGGCAAAATTATTGCTGAATTTTCACAGCTAGTTGTTGTGCCCACAAATACTCTGGAGGTGACAGAACCATATGAATTGAAGCAGAAAGTCTGAATTCAGCACTGGATATCTAGAAGCTATTTTACTTCATCTCCCTATTAAAGATACATCTGTAATAACACGAGGAGCTGCAATTTCTGGGCAAGTGAGATTATTCACTCCAACATAAAATGACCAACCAAGCACTGAGAAATCAGATGGAGACCTGTATCACTTGATCATCAAACACAGTGTTATCTTCCAGCTTGCCTTTTACGCCTCTAAGATTCATGCGTATTTCCATGAAGAAGGTTCATTTAGTATTGAAATTGATGGAAATTGGATTTAAATGTTCTGTATATGTTTACTAAGTTTTCTTGTAGGAAGTGCACAGTGTATTCTTCTTATCTGTACAAAATGGGGAGTTGAACCCAGACACTTCCTGAATTTTGAGGAAACCTGAACTGGAGGTTTACTCAAATATAGAAAACTATATTTTCCCAGAGTACAGACCAAGGAAGGTCTAACTCAGCATTTTTCTGATTCCAACGTTGCCTGTTGGAATCTGATTTCCCTCACAAGTAGGCAATGCCCTCACTGTGAAGGTCATACTAACCTGCAGTTCAAAAAAGCAGATTGCTTGGCTACCAATACAGGGCGTCTTACAGGATATCTTTTTGCAGCTTTGTAAATTAATACATTGCAGGGTAGTCAGATAGCAGCCTTTTTGTAGATAAAGGCCCAAAATGTTCCAAAGCTCCGATCTGCCTCTAAAACATCTAATGGTCCCTGCTCCTCCTCTCGCCATCTGCTGTCTAGTCTTTTGTGATTCACTGAGTTTACCTTCATTAAATTGACTGTCTAAATCCTCTCATGAGGATTGAGTTGTACTGAAATAACATTTTGCATTTATTTGCCTTCTGTGGCATAGAAAATATCCCAGGGTGCTCCACAGGGCAACGTCTGAGACAAAATTTAATCCACATATATGGACATCAGGCTAGGGAACCAAAATCTTTGCAAAGAGGACAAAGAGGAGACTGAAAGAGAGGTTTAGGGAAGGAATTTCAGAGCTTCCTGTAAAGATGGCTAAGGTACAGCCAATAATTGTGAATTAAAGAAAACTTGGGGACCTACATGATCAAATACTTTATTATTGGAGGTGGTCTTTGATAAATCGATCTGTAATTATAAAATTACTGTTATTTTAAATTCAGC
Organism: Rhina ancylostomus; assembly: GCA_030265395.1. Taxonomy (NCBI): domain Eukaryota; kingdom Metazoa; phylum Chordata; class Chondrichthyes; order Rhinopristiformes; family Rhinidae; genus Rhina; species Rhina ancylostomus. The sequence continues at coordinate 35,193,846 of JARFYF010000104.1, forward strand.
TTCAAATGAACAATATACATTGAGCTAACCCCACACTCTGGACCAATTTCTCCTCCTTCACTTTACAATGATTATATAACAGAGCTCAGGGTCAAACATTGCTTCAGTTATACCAGCAGAATATCAAATGTTTTGATTCCAAAGCATTTTCAAATTATGCATGCTGTCCGTAATATCGCTGTCACCCCCAGCCTCTGATTATTATAAAGTGACTGCAGTTAAGCGATGATCACATGTATCAAAGACTTTAATTGTGAGAACACCCTACAATATACACATGGGTTAATTAACAATCTGAAATCCTGCAAATCAAGTACCTCAAACCTGATGATTTATATTTTGTACAATAAAGCAAATTGCAAACTGTTCAGCAACAAATAACTTGCTGAATTCAATGCTCTTGATTTGGTTGGTTCCTTGGAGAGTGTTCTCTTATTTCATTAGGAGAGACAGGAGGTTATGTAATTTAATGGGTTTGCTTTAATTAAATTAGAACTACAGGCAATTGGGTTAATTTATGAGTTTAATTATGACTCATCCTTTTGAATAATTAACCTCTTGTCTCTTACACTATATCTGATATAAGCTTCTTAGACCAAAAAGAAAGTTTTGACAACACACATCATATTGCACATTTATTAAATCAAGTCAAACTACAATCTCATTTTCATGGATGGTTGTTATATTTTTAGTTATAGTGTGTTGTACTATTTTTTTTACTTCAAACTTTCAAAGGTCATGCACTGAATTTGATGCTGAGTGACAATTATGTAAGCACTCTCTCATCCACCAAGGGTCCTCAAACAGTTGTATGCACTCTGTATCCATATTTTAGAATCATAAAGTCATAGAGTTGTAAAACACTGAAACAGGCCCTTCAACACATCCCATCCATTCTGACCTTTATGCCCATCTACACTAACTCCAGTTGCCCACATTAGTACCCTTTTATGCATTGTTTATTAAGTTCCTATTGAAATGTCTTTTAAACAGACTGATTGCACATAGAACTTGTCTTCTATGTTAGGGAAAAGAGAAGAACCAAAAGGAAGACGTACTTTATGACTAAAGGAAGTCATTAATAATAATTTATATTGCACAATTTTCTCCACAGAATTAAAAGTTTTGAACAGTGCAGACATTGGAGGTGGTCACAGATGGCCCATTCAGAAAGGAGGCATCTAGGTTGTTCTACCATTCCTCATCTTCCTCCTGCTTCCAATCCACTGTAAAGCTGATGGCAAGAGCTAAGTCCTTACAGTGGTAAGCTTGCACAGCTAATGAAGACTACAACAGATCTTGAGAGCCACTGAGAACTGCAGGACCCCTCCAGAGTGGTCCAGTCAGTACCATCATTCTTCTGCGATATGAATGGTCTAATCGATGACAGCTTTTATGCTGGCATGACATTCGTTGTCAGCTTGTAATCCTTGTGTTCCTGGATTGTGTATTGGTGTCAAAATCAGAGTGTGTGAAGCCTTGTGGGAGGTTTTCTGGAACTGCAGCTAGTGTTGCTGAACCCAGGCCTGATAAAAGTTCTGAGGCTGCCTGTGTTGAATTTGCACATTCTCCCTTGTTGCATATCGCCAGTGATCCCCATCATAAACAGCACTGTTTGCTCTAAGGGTGTTCATCCTTGCAGGCATGCCTCTCCCCCTTAAATTCTTTTCTGTTTCTCATAATTACTGACCAGTTTCTGCAATAAAGAGGGAAGTGTGTCAGCCAGTATTGTGCGATGTGTTCAATTGATGTGGCTAAGTTGGTTGAATAGTTGCCAGCTTGTGCTGAATTGTGGGATGAGTGGTTAAGAATCGCAACAGTGCATAGAGTGTGAAGTTGAGTTATAGCATGGGCTGAGTCGTGGTTTTGCGTGTAGGTGATTATCATGCTGTGAATTGAGCAGTGAATGGGACTGGAGATGCAATTGTTAGAAATTGGAATTTGAAGATAAACTTTGCAATTCATATACGGATACGTAACTTTTTCCTGTACAATGTTTAGGCTCCTGGGGTTGTACTTCAAGCATTGCCTCCATTTTTTGCTCCTGTTAAGTGTGTCTGTAAGATCTTTTGCTACTATAACCATTCCTGCATCCACCAACATCCACCTCCACCCTGAGAACATATTACATCTTCCCTAAATTCCACTTCTACCAGTAAGAACTGCAGTGCAATGTATAGAACCTTTGTGCTATAGTTCGCCATTGTGGAATCTTCCAATGCACATTTCAGGAAATATTCTCTTCCATACTGCAACTCTTCTAGAAGACTTTCAGGATACCTTTAAGAGGCATGAGGTACTTATGACATCAGGTCCTTTTTTCAGCCAATCAATAGTGCAGTCCTCAGAGTGACTGAGGAAATCAGCAGGTAGCATTGGTGTTGATATTGATTGTATCTCAGGTTTCCTGCTCTCGGCAGCACACTGGACAGTGCACTTATTTACCAAACCATCAGAGGGAGCTAGGATTTATACTGTGACTTAATATTAAGTCTTTGATTAATGTAGAACATATTAGCCAAGGCTGTTGAGGGGAGTAGTTAAACTGATCTGATCATTATATTACAATAGCAGCTTAACAGTTAAATTAAACAATCTGTCTCTGAAACTTAAGCCTTTGTCTGGTTCCAAGCTAACCCCCAGCTGAGCATTGGATTTAATGGCCTTGTTATGCTATCAAAAATACTCTTTCTGTTCACTTTTTTTAAAAAAGGAAACATAATTCCAGTTTAGAAGTTCACAAACAAAGCCTGAACTTTGTTTTCACTATAACACAGTTTCAAAACTAGGATTATATTTCCTCATGAAAAGTAATTTTTATATTTCTCCTTCTGTTCCCCCATAATGGGCTGCAACGGTTATTTTTTTCTCTAAAAAATGCTCATCCATTCCAACTCCTTCCTACTACACTTAAGAGAAAAGTCAGATTGAGTAAAAACAAATGCAGCTGTTGCAGCTTATAAAGATGACACTGTGGAATGTGTTAGTGAACCTTGGCTTCCTGAGCATGCTCCAGGGTATGAAACAGCTCTCAACTGTATCTTGCTGCAGAACCGTCGCTTTCAAAGAGAGACTAAAATCATATAATGCTGTTATTGCCCAGTGAACAGCAATAGTGGATTATCACTGGATTAACATACAGTGGTAGCACCATGGCTGTTAATCTTTCAATGTACTCATTGCTTTAATCGAATACTCAGATGCATTGGCTATTGGTGACAATGCCTGATGCCTGCAGCTAGAAATTCAATAATATTGTATAGAAGAGGTTTCCAGACTGTTATCTCATTTCAGGCCTGAGATGTTGATTATAAAGCAGTTGAACTTTACTCTTGCAGTTTATGACATAATTGAATCCCTTGATAAGATTACTGCCTTGTAATCATGCTCAGATATCCATTTATTTCTTTTTAATTAGTCCTTTGCCAACAGTATGCAATTTTAGACAGACGTATCAGTAAGTCTGAAAACAATCCATAAAGGAGGCAACGACTTAGCAAGAAATATTATTTTGAAATGTTTTGTTCATTAGGTTGGTTGTTCAGTTCAATCTGCCAATTTTGCAGATTATTTAGGGCTGTCTTGTGACGGCACTGTGCTCCTCCAGTATGTTAAATTAATTCAGATAATGCACATTTGATATTATTTAAATCCAATGGCATCATCTCTTTTTTTGCAGCGCGAGTTCAGAAATAAGCTCAAATTGAATTCCTCATTCATTCCTAATTAAATAGTAGTTTATAGAAGTGCTGTCATCACAAGACACGTAATACTGATAAATACTTAAAGAAAAGCAACATAAATGCTTTTGCTCTACCCCCCCCCCTTTGGTAAAAAGGAGGTTACAGCAGGATTATCAACTCCACAGAGACTAGACGATCCCACAAGAAGAAATATTTCCATGAGTTGTGCAGTGATCTCCCACCAGGAGAATCAAACAAAAAGGGGTAGCAGCTGGCCTTTTGATTTTCTCTCACTCTTACAGAAGAGAAACAATCACTGGGACTTAAGAAAAATGACATGCTGGTGGACTTGGTGACCCGCAATAGCAACATCAATTGAGAACAAAGAACAATTTTGAACCGTATTGCACCACTCTAGCGCTCCCTGCAAAAAGTAGAAATATGATCACCAATATAATCCTTCTCAGTAATATAACTTGGACTATCATCTTTGGCGAGGTTGAAGCGACTATGTTGCCAGATTGGGCTTCCTGTCAGAAACACTTCATTTTCCCCCTCTTCAACAATGAAGTAAATTTGTCCTATGCTTGGGGTAACCTGATCACTCACCACACTTCAGTGGTGTTTTGGAATGAAATGGTTGGTGCCAAATATAAAATTTGTATTCTTACTTGCTTTTTATTAATATACTACCAGAAATACCAGCTACTGTGGATAAATCAGACCCTTTGGCCTAGATATTCTGTTGATTCATGCAAAGTTTTTGTCCACTCCATTAATGAATTTTATCAAAAAGCCAATGGTGTGCAGCATGGGAGTGCACTTCAGGAAACTTGTAAGAGATGCCTCATGATGTGGTTACACACAAAGGCCATCAAACAAGTGCAATGATGTTAAGTGGCATGCAACATAAGTTTCAATGCCCCTTACACATTACTAAACCTATACTGAAAACTGAAGCAATAGTTAAGAAAGCATAACCTTAACGGACTTGTTGATGGAGAGTCTACTGTGTCCATCTGGATGGCTCTTTACACATGTTTAAGTGGTTTTACACATGTTCACTCCCATCACACTCCTTCACTCTTGGTGTACCTGGGCTTCCTGGTCATCTCTGGAGGAGGAAAGCTCTTTGTGTGCATCAAGTGGACAAGATCTGTTTCATAATGTGTGTTATTATATATTTCCTATCTAGAACACACACATATATTTCATATATAGAACATACATACGTTTCAAATGTGTGTTACTCTGTCTACACTTCTCACTGCCTCAGTAAAGCAGCCAGCATGATCAAAGACCCCGC
>JARFYF010000104.1:35260473-35273837 GCA_030265395.1 Rhina ancylostomus
CATAGAGCAGCCTTGATGATGAGGCCTTCAGAAACTAGGAGCCACACAACAGGCTGCAAAAGGAATACATGACCTCAGGGATATTATGGTAACTAATGAAAGGCAGGGACCAGGTCAAGGGCAATCTGGCTTATTAATTATATTTCATTCCCTACAGATGCTGCCTGCTCTGTAAGTCATTTCCAGCATTTGCATTAGATAAAAAACAGATCTGATTAAAGGCAAGTAACAAACTAAGCAGATCTTTCCATTATTATGGTAAATACAAGACTAGGTCCTAATGTTTCAGTTGATAGATATTGACCAATTTCTCCAGACTGCATATTTGCATTTAGAATAAACAGACTCAAAAAAAAGTTTGCCTGATTAATCCACTGATATATTTCTGCATCATTACAAAAAAAAAGCTTTCAAAGAAGTGCTACTTGAGTACAATACAATCACTCACCGGGTCTCTTGCATTGGAGAGAAGCAGCAGCGGGCAACCATTTGGAGGCATTTCATAGAACCATAGAATAATGTAGCACAGAAGGAGGCCACTCATTTCATCATGTCTGAGCTGGCTCTAGCACAGAAGGAGGCCACTCGTTTCATCATGTCTGAGCTGGCTCTTTGGAAGAAACATCCAATTAGTCTCCCACCCCTGCTGTGCCCCTTTAGCTCTCCAACTTATTTCCCTTCAAGGATTAATCCAATTCCCTTTTGGAGACTGCTATTGAATTTCCTTCCACAACTCTTTCAGAGAGTGCATTCCAGATCATAACAAATATCCACATAAAAAAATGTTTTCCTCATGTTGCCTTGGGCTCTTTTGCCAATAGCCTTAAATTGGTGTCCTCTGGTTGCTGACCCTTTACCACTGGAAACAGTTGAAGCAAGCCTATTTAATTGAGTTAACCATAATCTACACAAAGTTTACCTTAGGGAATGTTTTGGATGTAATGAAATATGGAAGAAAACATGTGGTGCACTTGGCTGTTTCCTTTGAATTACTAGTAAGTTTTGTTTTTATCTTAATTTGAAAGTACAGCCCAGAGCATCCCCTCAAACCATACGATGCTAGATAATAGTAATTTATCAGCACAGATGGCACAGCCAAAAAATTGTAGTGCAAACAAGAAATGTAGTGAATATTCTTGGATAGTTAACTTACAGACATCAATATGTCTATGTTAAATTGTAATCTTATTTGGGGATTTAATTCAGAGTTGTTTGGTTTAATTCACAAGCGACAGGAAAGGTTGATTTGTTGTTGGAGAAAGAGTGTGGTTTTGTGAAAGAGTCTTCAATAAAATAAAAACAAGGCTGTCACACCGAACCTTATCAATCATTAGTGAGCTCTCAGATGGACTACTATGTGCAGATTTGGAATTATTCTTTGGATAGGATGTCAAGGTATTTGTGAGGGAATCAAGGAGATTTATCAGGATGAAGCCAGGGATGAAAGACTTTGTTTCTAGGGTGAGATGGGAAACACTGGGATTGTTTTCCTTAAAGAAACTTAGGGGGAAACCCAATAGATTCATTAAAACTTATGCAAGGTTTTGATACAAAGAGTAGGGAAAGCTGTTGCCCCTGGGGAAAGGATAGGTAACCAGAGATTTTAAATAATTGGCAGAAGAACTGGAGAGGAAATAAGGATTTTTTTCTTGAAGAGGACTAATTCGTAGGACATTGGGAAAAGGCTGAAGTGTGTAAAGTCGGGCAGCTTTAGAAAAGAGCTGAAAGTCACACCACAGGCTGAATGGCTTCCTTCTGTGTTGGGAGAACCTAATCTTTTATAATTGTAGATGAACTTTAAGTAATTGCATGTAACAGGGTAAACAGTCGGATCTTTTCATTCATCTGCATTACCCAAAAGTAACTCATTATGGATACTGTTTTCTATTAATTATGTCTAAATTAATGCTGTTGTTAAATCTGAATTGTCGTTCACATGTAAGGCAGTAAGAAGGAGTAGTATTTCCCATCTGTATGTTATTTTTATCCCTTGTACCATGAAACATCCAACAATGACAGTTCTGACATTCCAAGTCTATGGGACAGGAAGAGGGATGAGCTTGATTACTCTTGCACAGATTCAATGGGCTGAATGGCTGTGACCTTTCTGGATTTAGTGAAACCCCCAAAATGATAGCAAAATCCAGAATTTAAATCTCCAAGGAAATTCTTCAGAGTGCTCACCATAACTTGAGAACAAACTCCAAAGTAACTCATTTGAAATCCATTCCTGGCCATGAACATTAAGTTCGCATGTTGTACTTAGTGCATCCCACAATGCTATGATGTCTGGTTCTTGTCTCTCTGATAAAACAGGGTGTTGGTGATGACAAGGTTGTGCTCCAAGTATTTTGCCAGGGAAACGGCCCCAGTAGAGTAACACTTCCTATTCCTTCCTTGCCAAATATACCTTGCCAGCCAAATTGCACCTTTTCCCACCCTGGCAATGATGTTATCCAGGAGGATTAGATCACCTCCATCTGGATGTGGACCAGAAATATTCTCAAGATTGGACTGGAAGCTCTCCTGTGCCTCATTCAAAGTATCTCAGGTTGGGGGTGTATGTACTGATGACTATATTATGTCAGAGTGAGTCAAATGGTCATAACGCATTCACGATATTCAGCAATGAGAGTTTCTGAGAGACCATGACTAGTTTATTCTTAATGGCGAAACTCACCCTATGCAGTCCACTCCACTTTCCTCTTCCAGTTTGCCTTCTAGAAGAAGAGTATTTGATGGCTTATTTTTTAAATTTGTGATTGCCTGACCACTGTCTCTATCTCAGGGTGGTGTCATTGGTGTCAAGTTCCTGAGCTGTGATAGTGACTTCCAGGTCAGTTGCTGTTGGGATTATCCACTACAGGCCCAGAAGACTCCTGGACTTCCCACCACCTAATGTGCTCAGTTATCTCATTAACCTGGCCACAAAACATCCATGCCAACAGAAGCGCTGTCACAGAAAGCTCTCAAGGACCCCACAAAAGCAATTCTTCAGTACCTCAAAGCCAACCTGTTGACTCCCAGTCAATCGGAGCTGCAGCATGTCCAGTGTCTGAGCTGCCCTGAGACCACTATAATTGGCACCTGTGAAGAGACTCATGGTTTGTGGATCAATGAGATGAGATTGACCAGGAGATTGAGAAGCTAAGTAATTCCAAATGTAAGGCACCATTTCTCAAGGGAAGAGAAACAGACTTACAGGCACTGGAAGGCTGACGTCCAACAGGAAACCTGTGACCTAAAGAGAGAAAGTAAAGAAGGGGTGGTCCATAGAAAACCCCAGGAATCTCAGCAACTTTCCGTCAGCCATGACAAGTGGAACACTGTAAGGCCCATTCATAACTCAAGCACCCATTCCCACCCCACTGAGAACCAAGAATGGAGGTGAACATCATGGATAGAGAGGTAGTCAGCATCCACTGGAAGGAACACAGTGAATTCTTTCTCAATGTGACTCCTTCCTTGATGTGAGTGCCTTTGATTCCATTCCACATCAGCCTATTTTGTCCAGTCTTATCCCTTATTGAGAAGGCCAGCTCCCAACTCAAGAACCAAAAGGCGGTATCCCACTGGAGGTTTAAAACCCGGCAATGAACGTATAACTTCATTGTTCACTCTTGGGAAGTGAAAGATATTCCAGAGGCCCTCAGAAATGCTGTAATCATGACCCTATCCAAGAGGGGAGAGAAATCCCATTGTGATAGCAGCAGAGGGATCACCCTGCTATCTACAAAAAACCTCCTTAAGGGCCTTGTCCTGGTGGCCAAAGAACTGTTCTCCAAATCATAGTGTGGATTCCATCCAACCAAAGGCACAGTGGATGCAAACTTCATTCTGTGACAATCCCAAGAGAAGTGCAGAGGGCACTCTACTCAGTCACTAAAGTCTTGACTCCTTCAACCTTCTGGGACTGTGGAACTCTCACCTCAAATTCAACTTCTAGCAGAATTTGACTCCATCTTATGTCTGGTTCCTGTTGGCACACAAGTCATGCTCCAACCAACAAGTCTCCAGCAGGACCAATTACAAGTGAAACAAGAAACAAAATGCTGAAAGAACTCAGCGGGTCAAGCAGTATCTGTGGAGGCAAAAGTGTAGGTTGACATATCAGGTGGAGACCCTGCATCAGGACTAAGAGGGAAGAAGAAAGATTGCTGGTATATAGAATTAAAAAACATGGTAGGATAGATACTGGTGCCAGATGGGGAGGTGCTGATGGCCAGACGGAACCAAGTGTGGTAAGGGGGATGGGAAGAGATGAACAAATGGAGAAGAAAACTAGACGGAGGGTTATGTGTGGGTGTGGGAGGAGAGCATTGGATCCAGGTTCCAGCATTAGTGGTCTCCATTGTCTTCAATCACAGGTGACTTACTTCCACACTGGTTTGGAGAATTTTGAGGCAACTGATGAGACCAACATGGGAACTGAAGACTCTTCCACTGATGGGGCAGCAGGTGCCTGATGGCTGGACGTGTGGGTAGTGTGTGAACTGGTGCTCTCCTTCAATCATTTATGCAAGGCTTCTGTGTACTGCTGATGTCCAGTCTCAAGGCTCTGAATACCATGTCAAATGCTCTTCTCCGCTTTCAAAACTCACATGGGAGGCATGCCCAAGAGTTACTGGGGATGTTACATTCTTTTTCAAGGAGGCTTTGCACACATCCTTGATTTTTTCCCCTTTATCCATTGGTTAATCTCTTCCCACAACGGAGCATAAAATAGAGTCCAGTGCTGGGAACACAGATGACACAGCCTTCCTAAAATAGCCAATTAAGTGTAAGTAGGACCTTAGTGCTGGGTTGTTGGCCTGGGAGAGGGGACTGATCTTGGTTTGCTTATCTTGCCAGTTAATATCCAGAATTTTGCAGAGACAGCATTGGTTGTATCTTTCAAGTGAGGGCCTGGAGATGCCGTTGTAGTTACTTTCAGGTTTCAGAAGCGTATAGGTAGACAAGGATCACTGCTATCCAGTAGATCATGTGTCTTGTGTCAGAATTAAGGTCTTGATCTTCAGACACACTATTTCTTAATAGACCAAAGGCTGTGCTGGTTTGTTGAAGGCAAGAAGTCTCTGCCTCCAGTGTTCAGATCCCTTGGAGTCAATGGAACTGTATTTCTGAGCCAATGCCCAAAACACTTAGGAAATTAAGAGTTTGTCACATAAAGTAGGACTGAAGTCACAATGATGGTAGACCAGATAGAAATGTGAATTTGTTTTCTTTACAAACAGTCCAATAACTTCCACAATTAATCTTTCGCTGATAGAATTATTAAATTCAGTGTTACAACTTAAGAATTTGACTCATGGCATCTGGGCTACTTGGCAAGTGCCATTGAGCTACCATTTCCATTACCCACAAATACATATGATTCTACAAAGTTTATGGTCATATGTTGGGCTTTTGCAGTGGGACTCAGTGCCATTAATGATGCAGACAATGGGCTCCAAATACACTGCAGGCCACTGACTATTGATACAGAAAAAAAAATTGAAAATCATTTGCAAAGGTTTCATTTTCAGTTGTGGACCTTTTTACAGCAGTCGTCATAAATGGGAAAACAGATTAACAAAGATGTTTTGTCTAAAGTGTTATGCTGGGAGATCAGAAGAAACTTCCAAAAAAAGTGAAAACATGTCTGGTGTTTTGAGAAAAAAACACCTGACATGGTGTTCCTGTAGAATTTCGGGGCTGATGTGAAAGAACTGGAATGAATAAATAGAAAACTTACAATGAAGGAAGAGGTTATTTGATACATTATGTTGGCGCCAACTGAAAAAAAATAATGCCACCTACCAGCACTTGGACTGCAGCCTTACAGGTCACAGCTCTTCAAGTACACATCCTAGCAGTTTATAACTGTGACGAGAGTTTCTGGCTCTACCATCCTTTCAAGAAGTGAGCTCCAGATGTATACCACCTTCTGGATGATCTCCCCTCATCTCTCCACTTATCCTTCTACCAATCACTTCAAGTCTGTTGGTTTTTGACCACTTTGGGAAGAAGGTCCTTTCCATTTAGGCCCCATGATCTTATATCATGAGATTAAATATCAATTAAGTCTCCATTCAGCCTCCTCTGTTCCAGGGGAAACAACTCTAGCTCATCCAATCTTTCCCCTTAGCTGTAGTTTTCCATTCCTGGTTTAATTTGCTGATAATGAAAATACTGAGTACAGGAGTAATAATTAAAGAAAAGTTGTACAATCAACTGATAAATTTTATTTATGTATTCCTGGTTTTCTAGCTAACTATCTTTAAGTAAGTTCATTAATCCATTGATTTATGCAGAGTACTATATGACAGTTCTATAATCAATTGAGTGTAGTGGCAACCAGGATGTAAAAATAAATGAAACATCTTAAGTTTAGATTTGCTTACAATATGCAACCGATTATACTTGCAAGTTTTTATACTGATATCTCTGTGGATTAAGTGCAAAACTATGAGAAGATTTGTCAGTCAGATTACACCTTGTGCTTAGCTACCTACATGTGATGAAGCTAAGGATCATAGTTTTGTTCTCAACTGCCTTGGAAAGGGTTCATAGCTCGAAAATATCTCTTAAGAACATCTCCTGTAACTTCATGGAAAAAGCTTAGTAGATTCTGGTTTTCATAATAGTGACTTGAGGAGAGAGCCCATTTGTTTAGCTAACTAAGCACAGTCTGTTCTTAATGACATTGTCTATAGTATGCACTCTTCAACTGCTATAGAAACTCTTTGTATCACCTTCCTCTTAAAGCCTATTTGTTGTGGCCTGCAACTGGAATAAAGTTCTTATATTTCCCTCTGATTCTGCAGTTACTGAATTCAGCTCAATGTAATAACCCTAAATTATTTCTCAACAGGCAAAAGCTTTTTTAATATAATTTTAGCATGTAAACCCTTTTTGCACCTTCTATTAACCATAAAAGATTTCTCCCAACTTAATCCATTAAAAAAACAGTTATCTCTTTTCTACACGGAACACTGAAAAGCATCTTAGTCCACAATGAATAACATTCGAAAGACATAATATTTTAATGGTAAGTCAGTAGCAAGTCAGGAACAGCAGGCTATGTTTAACCAAGCTGGAGCCTTTGGAAGAGATGACTAACAGGTGGGAAGTGAAATGTAGTTGATAAACTAGGATTACGTGCAGGAGCATGGTTTCTACATCTCCTCTGGCCAAGTAATGCTGAACAGGCAGGAGCAGCTGTGAGCAATTTCCCAGTTAATCTGTTAATTAGAACAGCGTGCTGATTAAAAAAAGAGATCCAATGAGTCCTACATCAACTTGACAGAGGAGCAATGCCTGAGGAGACTTCATTTCTGAAAAGAGGTCCTCAAGGACACCAGCCAAATGTCGCTGCCATATCCTCATCCATGTTTCAGTCCCAGAGGCCCCTTGACCACAGCAGTGAAAGTCACTATTACTCTGAACCTCTGTGTTTCTGACTCTTCCTGGGCAGGTGCTGGAGACAAAGGTAACATCTCAAAGATGGACTGTGGTATTAGGAAGCTCAAGGGGACCTAGGTTCTGATGAAAGGTCATTGACTTAAGGCAATAATTCCCTCTCCACAGATGCTGCCTGACCTGCTGAGTATTTGCAGCATTCACCATTCCATTTCATATCTTTCTCCTTGGGTAGAGAGTACAAGACAGAACCAGACCAACAGAAAAGAGGGAAACAAGCAGAAAACTGCTACAAAGGCCGGATAATATTGTATAATCTTACTAGCTGGAGCATGCCCAACGAGCCAGAATAAACAAATGAATGAAAAAAGGAAGAAAGGTATAAAACGATACAAACAAAAAAAAAGCAAGTTACATAAAGAGGGAGAGTTCAATAAGTGTTTCAGTCTCTGCAGATGCTGCCTGACCTGCTCAGATTTTCCAGCATTTTTATTTCAGATTTCCAGCATCTGCAGTGTTTCTTGTTCCATCTCGTTGGTAGTTGAGTTTCGTTAGGGGTCACCATCCCCTTGGTCTGTTTCTGCCATTTGCATGCAGCCTCAGGCCCAATGACTGCCTTCATTGATTTACCACCCCAAGGGAGAAGAGGGAGTGAAGAGTGAGGGGTTTGCGTCCATTTTGTCCCAGTGGGAGCTGGAGTTTCCTGCCCCAACTCTAGAGATGGCAGCACCTCCTCGTTTCTGAAAGTGTTAAGATTCTGGTTAGGCATGGAGGTATGGCCTTCTGAGGGGGGAGGCAATGGGTTGGTATGGCTGTGGAACCATTTCTCTCAAAACTCTTCCTTCGTCTTCAGATTCACTGTATGGCCTGGAATTCTCTGTTTGCAACTTAATACATTGCTCAAGAATCCATTCTTGCTTGTTCAACAGGCTAAGCCCTCTCTCATGTGTTAACTGATCCCAGAGCACTTGGGATAATAGAAAGAGTCTGTGCAATCCTGCCCATTGACGCAAAGCTTCTGTAAATTCTCTTTTGGCTTCTGAATTTTCGTAGTTTGTTCAAGCACACAGATAGGTTCTGTACACCAGCTTATTTCACCCTTCATTGGAAACTGCCATCACACTATTCTTTAAGCATTCCTTGCTGCTGGCTGTTTAACAGTCATCCATTGTGATCTGCCAATGACAATGCCTCTGATTTCACTTTTATCTTATGCATGCCCACCTTGGAGCACTGGAACCCACAGGTATGATAGCAACAGTCAGAACTATCATAATGAGTGTGCGAGCTCAGTAGTTGGGAGACTTTAGTTGGGCTTTGACCATCTGTTCTGCGTGACGTTTGGGTCAACAAGTGCTAAAACGGGGCAGGTCACTACTCCCATGTGGGGAAGAATAGACAAAAGTCACTTGCAAGGTTACAAATGGAGCACTCTCCTCCCCCCCCTTGGAATTGGAATTGGTTTCATTATTGTCATTTGTACTGAGGTACAGTGAAAAACTTGTCTTGCATACCATACATGCAGATCAATTCATTACACAGTGCATTGAGGTAGTACAAGGTGAAACAATACAAAATGCAGAGCAAAGTGTGACAACTATAGAGAAAGTGCAGTTCAGATAGACAATAAGGTGCAAGGTCATATTGAGGTAGATTGTGAGGTCAAGAGTCCATCTTATTGTACTAGGGAACTGTTCAATAGTCTTATAATAGCAGGATAGCAGCTGTCCTGGAGTCTGGTGGTACATGCTTTCAGACTTTTGTATCTTCTGCTCAATGGGGGAGGGGAGAAGAGAGAATGTCCGGGGTGGGAGGGGTCTTTGATTATGTTGGCTGCCTTACCGAGGTAATGCGGTGTAGCCAGAGTCCATAGAAGGGAGGCTGGTTTCCGTGATGTGTTGAGCTGTGTCCCCAACTCTCTGCACTTTCTTGCGGTCACGGGCAGAGCACTTGCCATACCAAGCCGTGATGCATCCAGATAGGATGCTTTCTATGGTGCATCAATAAAAGTTGAAGTCTGTCAAAGGGGACGTGCCAAATTTCTTTAGCCTCCTGAGGAAGTAGAGGTGCTGGTGAGCTTTCTTGGCCATGATGTCTACATGGTTGGACCAGTTACCCCCATGTTTCATCTCATTTCATGTCGGTCTTCAGTCAGGACTACCAAACAGTTAAGCATCTACCTATGTCTGTAAGCTGCCCATTAAAATCTTCATCAGGGCCCTTCTGGAGCAAAACTGATGTATAACCTGCCCCTGGGGAGATGGCATCTGACCTGCTCTTTTGTCTTGTGCTGGTGGCAGGCCATTCATGCCAAACAAACACCATATGAAGATCCTGCCTCTTGACTCCTTGAAACAACATGTGTGGTGCTGGACCCTGAACTAGTAGTTGCAAGTGTCAGAGCAGTTTTCACTCTTGCCTTGCTGCTCAGCGATACCTGCTAGTCAGCTGAGTCATCTTGGCTATTTGAAGGCAGAAAGGTGGAAGGTTAAGGTGAAGGGAGAGGGGTTATACATCAATGGAGATCTGCAAGATCTCCAGAAGGGTCATGATGAATGGTTCTGCACAACTGTGAAGCTTTATCCAGGAAAAAGAGAAAGATTAGAACAGACTATATAACATCTTTTCAGCCTTGAGGTCATCCTAATGGGATTTGCATCCAATAAATTACTACTGGAGTGTAGTATTGTTACAATATTGAAAATTTGATAGCTAATTTATGCATAGGAAGCTCCCACCAAGAGCAATGTAATAGTGAATAGGTAACATTCTAGAAATTAGTCCTTAAAAATTAGCACTGAACTCCCCATATTGTTATAGATGTGTGTTGTATTTCATCTGGAAAGATCAATTCTAACAATCAATTCTGTTAAGTGCATTGAGCATTTAACAACCTCTGATGAAATTGCCACACACAGCACCACCAGTTCTGATAAAGGATCATTGATTGGGAATGTTAACAAGGTTTCTCCCTCCACAGGTGATGCCTGACCTTCTGAGACTCTCCAGCATTTTCTGTTTTTATTTCACATTTCCAGTGCCTGCAGGTTTTTGCTTTGCTTTCACATCGATTTCTGAAATTCCTGATGCAGGGCTTTGACCCAAATCATCAACAATTCCTTTCCTCCCACAGATGCTGCTCGACCCGCTGAGTTCCTCCAGAAGATTGTTTGCTGATGCTAAGTAATCACATGGGAAAGCAGCAGCTCTCTCTGACTGTTTATTGGATCCCATCCCAAAGCTTAGGGAAGAAATGATGTTATCGTAGAGATGTAACATCAAAGAAGAAACTAATAGCCCATTGAGCTAATGCTGACTTTCTGCAGGGGTAATACTGTCTGTCCCATTCTCCAGCTCTTTGCTTCACCCCTGCAATTCTTTCACCCTATCCATTTCCCTTTAAAAAGTTAGAACTGCACCCACTTCTCTTCTGTCACCCTTTCAGTCAGTGGACTCCAAATCCTGATTACATCCACGTGTGAAATATTTTGCTTCATGTCATATTGCTTCTTTAGTCAGTCACTTTAAATCTGAATCCTCTGGTTCTTAACATGGAAACAATTACTCTTTATTTGTTTGGACTCTATATGATCCTGAATACTATCAAATCACCAGTCAACCTTCAATTCTCTGAAGAGCCCAATCCGAGATCCTCCAGTTTGTTCACGTAAATGAAGTTCCTCACACCCCCAGGACTATTCTAATAAATCACTCTGTAGCCCTCCTACAGTCTGGTTACCAGAAATGCAGAGCTGTGAAAAACATACATAAAAAACTGGAGATTAGATTGTCAATTCAAAAGTGCTATCAATGCAGTAATTCTGATCACTAATATAGACAGAATACATTAAGAATAATTGGTTTTAATGCCATTGAGCTGAATTGTATAATTGAGTCAGCACTAGAGGGAAACAGAATATTTATCTTAGGCATGTTTAGTGAGAAGTTCAGCCTCCAGAGAGGCAGTAATTGGTCACTGCAGGGTGTGTCAAGGACTGCTTTGACTGTGGTAATGTATATATAATGATGAGAGGTATAGAGAGGATAGATAGAGCTTTTCTCCCAGGGAGGAAACATCAAATACTAGAGGGCGTAGCTTTAAGGTGAGGGAAGTTTAAAGGAGATTTGCGAGGCAAGTTCTTTACACAGAGAGTGGTCAGTGCCTGGAACACGCTGCCAGGAGAGGTGATGGAATCAGATAAGGCAGCAATATTTAAGAGGCATTTATCCATATGCATGAAAAAGCAGCAGATGAAGGGATATATACCATCTACAGGCAGATGGGATTAGTTTAAATTGGCATCACAGTCGACACAGACATGTTGTGCCAAAGGGCCTGTTCTTCTACTGTACAGTTCTATGTTCTATGGTTATACTGCCAGGGAATTCCTCAAGTATCTGAAGCCCAAGGGGCCAGGGAAGGCCTTTCCATTATATGTTGTGCCACTGCAGATGGTATCAGCTAAGTCTAGGTTGGTGCTGGGTTTATGTACAGTATGTAGGATTGAGGGTGGGGAGAGGAAGTTCTGTTGACAGGAAGAAGTTGTGGAATCTGCTGTCCCTGATAATTACTGGGGTGGTGCATTGAGGTGTGAGCAGTGGTGATGGTGGTGGGGGGGGTGTGGGTGTGTCAAATCAGGTGATCGGTGCCTGGGAGTTTTCAGGTTGGATAACTGGTGTATGGATGGGGAGTTGGATTTGATGATCGCTGTTGGTGAAGGTGGTTGGATGTGAGTTGTGAGACTGAGAGGTACCGTGAGTCAATGTTACAGTCAAGGACACACTGTGGATCAGCATGCTGCTTCTACCAACACATTAAACAAGTTGTTATGTGCAGGTCTAACACAAAAAAGCATTCATCCCCTGAACCGAAATCATGATTCCAAGTTTCTGGTCGAATTTCTAGAGTGGCAAAGTTCAGCACAGAGAACTACGTAATCCTGTTGTTCTCTGGGAAACATTGATCTTCATACTCATGGAACTGAAATGGACAATCCTTCCTGACACAGCTTATCAGCCATTATTTCTCTAGTTGGAATGAATGGCATTGTCGGATTGGTAAAATATTAACATAATTTGTACACTGTTGTTTAGTGAAATAAAAGTTCAGTACATTAAGAAAAAACTTGAAGTTACAACACAGAAACAGGATTTACACTGCAATTAGCCCTTGTCGATATTTACCCTCTATGGAAGCACGTATTTCTAATTTTATCACCTATGTTCCTTCCTTATCCCTTCTTGTTTTCTTCATTGAACTCTGTACTCTAATTTTAAATGTTGACTTTGTTTTGTCTCAACTCTAACCCAACTTCCAACCCCAAGGGAAGTGAGGAGTATGGACCAATTACCATTAAAACCAAGAAAAATCTTGTGAAAATAACAAACTCAGATGTGGACTTGTTGTGCTACCCACATCCTTACACCTTTACTCAACCTTCCATGTAAAAAAAGTTCCTCTACTTTCTGATCTGACTCTCTTACCCTTAGTCTTGGATCTAAACCCCTCATTACTGATCTTGGTCAATCTCAATCCTTTCAATAATTTTAAAAATGTCACTCATATTCCCCATCTTTAAGTGTTTCTAGTGAACTTGTCAAGTCTTCCTATCATTTATATTTCACCAGGAGTCTGTCCTGGTCCAACTAAGACACCACGGCCAAGAAGGTGCACCAGTGCTTCTACTTCCTCAGGAGGCTAAAGAAATTTGGCCTGCCCCATTGACCCTCACCAATTTTCATAGATGCACCATAGAAAGCATCCTGTCTGGATACATCATGGGTTGGCGTGGCAACTGCTCTGCCCAAGACCACAAGAAACTGCAGAGAGTTGTGGACTCTGCTCAGCACATCACAGAAACCAGCCTCCCCTGCATGGACTTTATGGACTTTGTCTACACCTCTTGCTGCCTCAGTAAAGCAGCCAACATAATCTAAAACCCTACCCACCCTGGCCATTCTTC
>JARFYF010000104.1:35346761-35364012 GCA_030265395.1 Rhina ancylostomus
TACCAGGCTGTGATGCAACCTATCAGAATGCTCTGCACCATACACCTATAGAAATTTTTAGGAGTGTTTAGTGACATACTGAATCTCCTCAAACTCCTAATGAAGTAGAGTTGTTGGAGTGCCTTATTCGTGATTGCATCAATGTATTCAGCCCAGGATAGATCCCCTGAAATATTTATGCCCAGCAACTTGAAACTGCTCACCCTTTCCATCACTGACCCCTCAGTAAGAACCCTTCAATCAGGATGCAGCCACTCACTAAATCCTGGCCTCTTGAACTTTCTTATTTAAATCTTTCTATCATTGGTTTCCAAGCCTTCTGTTGGCAAGGCCCTATGTTCTGGGATTCCCCTCTTAAAACGTTCCACCTCTCTACATCTCTCTCACTCTTGATCATGATGCTCAATCCCCCTTTCACAAAATCTTTGGTCACCTGTTATAAGCTCCTTATGTGGATCTGTGGAGGACTGTGGGATGTTTTACTAATTGAGGTTCTCTGCATTACTGCACCATCTGCACAAGAAGTGTAAATAGTGACCATTATTGGTTTCCTCTGGAGCGGCTGAGGCTGAGGGGAGATGTGATAGATGTTTATATAATTATGAGAGGCATAACTAGGGTAGACCGTTAGAATCTTTTTCCCAGGGTAGAAATGTCATATACCAGAGGACATGCATTTAAGGTGAGAGGAGGAAAGTTTAAAGGAGATGCGCAGCGCAATCTCTTACCCAGCGAGTGGTAGATGCCTGGAATGGGCTGCCAGGGGCAGTGGTGGAAGCCGATATGGTAGTGGCATTTAAGAAGCTTTCAGATAGACACATGAATATGCAAGAAATGGAGCGACCTGGATCATGTGCTAGTAGAAGTGATTTAGTTTAATTTGGCGCTGTGTTTAGCACTGACATGGTGGGCTAAACAGCGTGTTCTATGTTCTATATTCTATTCATTATCCCTGACTTAGACTGTTTATGCAAGCTGCTATGTTATTCTGCCACAATTCAAACTACTTCTTTTCAGCGGGGGCATTAAAAACTTTTTTTTCCTGCATCATTCTTTATTCCCCATGGTCTTGGTGCTTGTAAAGGTAATAAGTAGACCTGTAGAGAGCAGCTTGCAACGTGTCGCCCTGCTCCGGCGCCAAGGTTTTGAATTCTCCCACATCCATGCCTTATTCAGGGTCATTAAAGGTCCTATCACCCTTCACAACATACCAAGTGGAATAGCAAAGTAACATGAATTTCAGTCAGAATACTATCTTATTCTCTCAAAGGTTCGAGGTCTTCAGAATGTCTCGTATGAATTTGTGCCATTTTCTGAGTAGAAAATAAAGAAAGGCTGAGGAATTTCACAGATATATCTTTTGGATGTGAAGGTAGGTGGTTTGATGATGGGGTTTTGGGGAAGAGGGGTTATTTGGCAGGCCTATTCTCCCCAGTGGAAAACACTGCATGAAACCAGGGAAACAGACCAACTTCAAGTGTTCTCAGAACAAAAAAGGATGGTTCCTGCTCAAAATACTCAAATGCCAGCTGATGCAAGTTAATGCCTATCATGTTACTGCCATCAAAGAGGAATTTCCTGGAATCAACTGTCAGGTAAAACCACTGAAGCAGAAAGAATCGGGTTCAAGGAGCTGTCTGGGAGACAGACTTTGAATGTCATGGTGACAAGGCAGCCAGTGTGATTGATTTATCAAAAAGGTTTAATTTGATGAGCCCTTTCCTGTTTCTAAAACTTCTTACAGTCTTAGAGAGATGCAGCACGGAAACAGGCCCTTTGGCCCACTGAGTCCGTGCCAACGATCACCCACCTATTTACACTCATCCTTTATTAATCCTATTTTTTTATTCTTTCCACATTCTCATCATCTCCCTTCAGATTCTACTGCTCGGCACGCACTGGAGGCAGCTTACAGTGGCAATTAACCTATTAGCGCATACATCTTTGGAGGAAACAGGAGCACCCGGAGAAAACCCACACGGTCACAGCGAGAACATGCAAGCTCCACACGGACAGCACCCAAGGTCAGGATTGAATCTGGGTCTCTGGTGCTGTGTGGCAGATGCTCTACTCGCTGCATGTCTTGTTTTCATGCTTTCTTGCTTCAGAAGCTAAACTGACTGGATTGTGACCCTCCCCACAATCTACTGCTTTTTACCTTACCATTTGTGCTCTCTCAAATTAATCCTAACTATTAGTCACAGAATTGTACAGCACAGAAATGGGACCTTCAGCCCATTACATCCATGTTGACCCTTTTGCCCACTTACAATAATCCCATTTGCCCGCATTAGGACTGAATCATTTTATTCCTTGCCTATTTAAGTGTCTGTGTAAATCCCTATTAATTGCAGTCATTGTATCAGATTCCACCACCTCCTTTGCAGCATGTTCTAGAAATCAGCACATTCTAGAAAAAAAATTTGCCCCTCACATCCCCTTTAAAACTCCTTCTTCTCATCTTAAACTATGCCCTCTTGTTTTTGATACCCCAACCATGGGAAAATGATCTATATATGCCTCTCGTAATCTTGTATAGTTCTTTCAGGTAGCCCCTTAGCCTCCTTTGCTCAAGGGAAAACAAGACCAGCTTATCTAATCTCTCCCCATAACTAAAGTGCTCCAATCCAGACAAGATTCTATTGAATCTCCTCTGTAAGTACTGATCACTTCAGAAGAGGGACACAAGCAGGAGTTTTAAACTCCTTTCGGAGAGGAGCGTTAAACAGACACTTATACAGATGCATATAGATGCATATCCTTAATGATTATTTCAGGGACTTGTTGTGGCACTGCTATGTCCCCCCACTGGTAACCCCATGAATACCTATCTTAAAACAAGTCTTTTTTTTCCTTCCTGTGGGCTCACTTCTGCTGGAAAGCTGTTGTTATTTACTTCCACTTCCCAAATTCAGTGCTATACTCTGCAGTTCATTGTCTGAAGCCAGCTTGACTATAGCTCTACATGGCTAATCTTTAAGAATTAGAAAGCCATTGGCAGCTAATTTAATCACACAAGAAATTGTGAGCGAAAATACTCCTCATAGGAATCAACCTGAAGCACAATGAACCACACAGAATAAAATGATATAATTTTTTTTTGATCTTCATCATCGGTTAGGCAAAAATAAACTAAAATCCATCAAATGACAACCTGACTCGTGTTTAAATTCCATGTTGTTACCGCTTTCACTGTGTTATGTTATCAAAGAAGGGATATAAAAAGTACTGCTTCAATGTGACGTGAACTATTTATTTGTTTCACTAATAGCCAAGGATTTGAGTATATTTTTAAATGAGGAGAAGATTTGAGTAAAGCAACAGAAAAGGCAGCAAGAATGCCTTTTTGGGAGGTACACGTTGAGAACGCAATTGAAATCTGGAGCTAATTTTTCATGCATTTACCAACTGTTAGCCATCTGTGCTAAAGGAGTCAGGAAAATTCTTCTGTTGCCTGCTTCTGATGAAATGCTGAATGCACATCAGTTTAGCTGTCCAGTCCAGTTTACTTCCTGTCCAAATTTTATGTACCACAATGTGATTTGGTTTATGCAGAAGCTGCAACGTGGCTGGCTCCAACTGGAATCTTCCAAAGCTGATGTGTGTAATCATAGTTTATGTGGGGACACTGTCAGAAACAGATGTCAGGGCTAGTAGCTTCAATTATAATCAATAGCAATGCCTCTGCTTCCAGATATATTCTCACTCTGACCATTATTTTCAACACCTAATTCATTGTTGAGGTGAAGTAGAAACTATTCACTCTAACCCAAGCTAAGCCTGACTTGGGACCGACACAATGCAAAGATAAGTTTGAGAAATATTCCTTCCTGAAGGTATTGACATCTCATACCTTCACTCACAATAGACCCACAACCAGCCCACCCATTATCACACTCCTAAACTGACCAGTATAACCTTATTCACATGCTGACCGTTAATCTAGAACTTCCTATTGTAAATGGGCTGCTTCAGTGCACCGATCTGTCTTGTCCAAATCCATGCTCTTGGTGCACCTGATATTATTGATCAGGAGTTTAGAGTCTATTCTGAGCCAGATTCATCATCCAGCTCAGAGTGCAGAAAACTGTATCAATAAATTGATCTTGATTTGAAACAAAGATTGGGTTTTAAAGCTGCTTTTACTCTTCTGGAAGAACACACTTGCATAACATTGTGGCACAGGTTCAGGCAACAGCTACAGCATATGGTTACAAATATGCCAAACAACATGGCACCAGTGGGTGTCGGATGTACCCAGCTGAAGGCAGGAGGAGGAGGAGATTAGCAGATTTTTTTCTCAAGATAGCTTCTGGGCGGTGATTTCTTACTTAGTTCCTCTTGTATGCAGTTCTATCCATGGCTATCTGTTACCATTTGCCTCCACTCTTAACTCCCTTCTTTTTCTCACTATTTAAGTTAGCCAACAGCTTGTTGTCTCCTTCAAGTATTACTTCCCCTTTATCATTTTCCATTTCAAAGCTGTCCCCATCACCCCTCCTCACCAGCCTCTTGGAGTTGAAATCTACTGTTGCGGTTTCAATCTCCATCTCTCCAAAGTCCTCGAATGGGCATCTCCTAAATTCATGCCCATCTTTCTGAAATACCGTGTTTTGAATATTTGTAATCAGAGCTCTCGCTTGCCACAGCTCCAGACTTGCCTAATCAAAGCTACTAAGCAGGATTCTTCTGACTCGAACCAAGGCCAACTATTCCCCTATTGTCCTTTGTAACCTTTGTCAACATTGACTATACTCTCTTCCTGCAAGGTCTCCTTTGGTTGTCGAACTCAATTACGCCACCCTCACTTGGTTTGAGTTCTGTCATGATAGCCAGAGTAACTTTATTGCAATTGCATTGCTTTCTGATCCTCACACCATTCCTTTGGAAGTCAGCAACCTGTTTCCCACACACTACAACCCACATCCGGACACAAGGGTCTGTCCTTGATCTACTCCGCTAACTCATTTTCATGCTGCTATTTGGTAATTTAATCTGAGGGCATTAGATGTCACTACATGAGGCATATTCCATGTCCACTAATAAACTCAACTCTACATGGCAGATTTTAAAAGTTGGTAGTCCTACTCAGAACTGCCAACTTCATTCCACTTCCATCTACCATTGGACAGGAGGTACAGAGGCCTGAAGTCCCATACCACCAGATTCGAGAACAGCTGCTTCCCTTCAACCAGTCGGTTCTTGAACTAACCTGCACGATCCCAATCATTGCAGTATAGCAACACAATGTCCATTTTGCACTACAAAATGATTTTTTTGTTCTGATTATGTGCTTTCTTGTATAATTTGTCTTTAATTCATGTTCTTTTCTTGTTAATGTTGCATGTCTAATGCTATGTGCCTGCGCAGCTGTTGCAAGTAAGTTTTTCATTGTGCCTGTGCATACATGCACTTGTGCATCTGAAGCTAGACCCTCGACTTTGACTTTGCAGGATGGAGATTTGGGATTTTCAAGGAAAGATGGAAACCCTGAACTCCTGCTCAGTGGACGACCAATACTGAGGCATCTGTGCCCCACTGATGGAACTCCAGGGGTTCAAAGGCAGAACTCAAATCTCCATTGAATTCTCAGCACTTAGCGTTGGAAATCTTCCCACTGAATCAGAACCTGTTTAACCTGGTGTTAGTCTTGGAGTCTCTTTGATTCAATGGGAAGAAATAGCTGGAGACAGAAGGATGAATAGCAGGTATTTTCCTGCAATCTTGCAGACAGTATTTATCACTTCTCCAACCTAATTTTAGACCTTGCTCACTAACAGCACAATGCATTAGTAATATGCAACCTGTATTACTGGTCTCTGCAATCGAACTGTGAGCTCATATTGTTCACTGCTAGAATAAAATGGATGATCTTGGCCATTTATCTTCACCATAAGGAACACTTCTCCCCCCCCAAAGCAGGGATTGAAACCATCTGCCCACACAGAGTACTGTGCTTTATCTTCTAACATACAATCTGAAGGTTCACTTGATATGTAGTCATGAGAGACCAGGGCACATCCACAGGCATAAGTCATATGTTCCAGCTGATATCAAGGTGTAGATAAAATAGATAAAAGGAAAAGAAGAGAGTGAATAAATATTAGTGCAGAAGCAGTTATTGCTTTCAGCAATACACTGTTTGAAATGTACTTCACCAGCCAACACATGATAGGCTATGTTGCTCCAGTGTACAGTTAAGACTTCTACTGACAGGATGACTGACTGTGACAAATTCATAGCAGAATGAAGAAGAAATAATGTTATTAGTCTGATGCTAAGGATTGTACAACTGCATGAATTTGTCCAGTGGGTTACTCAGAGTATTTGCCCACAAAATGCAAAGCTAATTCCTCCAGGCATTTACAGAACTCATCACTGGATATGCTGCCACCAGTTGTTTGCTTCCAGTTGCAAGTTTTGTTTTCCTGCAGTTACAGTATATCAAGATCCACAATGTACTGATTATTTCAAGACCTTTGAAATCAGAATCTAATTGGAAAAGTGTCACAGAAATTAAAAGTATAAGAGCAAGCATTAGACATAACATATTGGGGGATTTCTTATGACCTTAATGTTTTATCATTGATTGGTTCTTTGGAACAAGAGTGGTGTTAGATAAATGAAAATGGAATGAACTGCAATAACTTAGGATACATTGCAGGGATCCTTGTTAATCACTGTACATTCCACATGAGTGTGCAGTTGATTGAATGTATGTTTCCAACATTCCATAACAAAGGACTGGAAATGGTTTTATTTGTTATGTATTAACCTTAACAAACTTCCTCAAGGTGTTAAAAAATTCTTGCACAGGTACAGGGAGGACCTTGTGACTGCAGAAGCTGTGTTAAGCTGCTTTGCCATCTGTTTGCATGCAGACTGGATATCCTTTTCTGAGGGAAACCCCTCTAACCCAAACATAACTCACATTGCTTCACTTTAAACGCCTTTCCAAAAGAAATGAAGCAGCTGTCCTTATTCCCCAGGCCATTGTGGTCTTCACTGGCACTTCAAAACTACGGAAAAAGCCAAAGAGAAAGAAGCTTTCAGCTTATAAAATCTGATTGATCTTTTATGGTTTCAAGGAAGACGGAAAAGGTGGCATATTTAGAGCCGCAGCACCAGTACATCCAACTAATCAATAGCAAACTACATTGTGCAGCTTCTCAAATGAAAGAACCTCAGAAAATAATGGGAGGTCCTCTCCTCATGTTGCACCGTCACTGACCGTTAAGTAAAAAAAATCTCTAAACTTCCTGTCGGTCCAAAAAATTCTCCACCTTCTTAACGAATCACATATCTGCTACATACACTACTAGTTAATGAATCTAATAATATTTTTCCCCTAACAACAGACTTTCCCTTCACAATTCAATAAAGTATTTGTCCTTGGAAATTTGACCTTGTATGAAAATCAATGTTAATGTTTTGGTGATGATGTTGATGATGATGGATTCCAGGCCAAGTCATGCAACTCTGGAAAATTTGACTGGCCAAGAGCTCTTCCCACTGCAAAGGATATGTTTCCCATTGATTGTACATGTCATAGCATCATTCCAGAGTAAATTTGATAACATTGAAGAAAAACATTTCTGTTACAGTCCAGTTGCAATTCATCTTGGTTATTAAAGTGTTGCTTGCTTTAGCATAGCTTAAAAGCCCATTCACAACTGATGTTCTAACTTCTATAGTCTGCTACAGGGAACCATATAATGTAACCAGAGATCCAATCAGCTAATGACTTTGGATTTTGCATAATAGAAAGTTGCTGCTGGGGTCTCCTGCACTTGGCCCTCTGCTGCTTCCTTACTGGTGTAACATGTCTATTGAGGAAGAGAACAATTTCTAGACCTAAATATCTCAATCCCAATGGCAATCCACTTTGAAACTCCCCACTAAGTGACTTCCAACTAACATGTTTTCACTTAAGTATTCCAATACAACAGCAAGCTTCAGATTTAACATTGATATTAAACTTATTCTGAAGGCTAAAGCAAGCAAGAACAGTTGGATTTAGTACCCTGTCGAATCCAGATTGTCACTACAGACTCTTTGATTTACGAACATTCTATTTACAAGTTTTTGTTACAATTCCATTGACTCTTTTTAGTGTGCCTTCTCAACTTACAAATCTATTTTTCACTGTCATGAATCTCGTGCCACTCTCCATGCACAGGAGCATAGCCATAAAACAGGGATCACTGCATTCAAATAACCTTGAGTGCAAAAATGTATCCTTCACATCACTCTCTCCTCCACTTTCTGCCTTTTCTGTCCAAACTAATATGGCAGGGGAATGGGAATCCATGCAAAAAGACAGAAGGAAGCAAAGCAGAGACCAGGGCAAAAGTTAGAAAAGAGAAAAGTAAGAGTGGAGTACAGAAAAGTCAAATGCAAAGGACACAAAGGTTATTAGATTCTAAAGGGACAATGAGTGTAAGGGCCCTTTATCTGAATGCCTGTAGTATTCAAAACGAGGACAGTGAACTTGTGGCACAAATCAGTACAAAGGGGTATGATTTAGAGGCCATTACAGAAACATGGTTGCAGGGTGGAGATGAGTGGGAATTATATATCCAAGGGTATCAGGTAATACGAAAGGATAGGCTGGAAGGTACGGGACGTGGGGTAGCACTCTTAATTAAGGATGAGATCAGGGCGATAGTGAAAGTTGACATAAGATCTAAGGAGCAGAATGTTGAGTCCATCTGGAAATTAGGAATAGTAAAGGGAAAAAAATCACTGGTGGGAGTTGTCCATAGGCCACTGAATAATAACATTACAGTGGCATAGGCAATAAACCAAAAAATATTTGAGACATGTAATAATGGAATGGCAGTAGCATGGGGTGAATGGCATACAAATGGAGGGTGCAATAGTTCAATCTAAATCCAGTGTATTATGCCTAAACAAGAGAGACTACAATGGGGTGAGGGAGGATTTCGCTTGCGTAGACTGGAACCACAATCTATATCATAGGACAGCTGAGGAACAGTAGAAGACTTTCAATAAGATTTTTCATGGTGCTCAACAAAAGTATATTCCAGTTAAAAGCAAGGATAGTAAGGGTGGGGAGAGCCAGCCTTGAATAACTAAGGAAATAAAAGAAGGGATCGAGCTAAAAGTTCATGCATACAAAGTCGCAGAAAGTAGTGGGAAACTGGAAGATTGGGAAAACTTTAAAAAGCATCAAAGAACCAATAAGCAAGCAATAAGGAAAGGGAAGATGCTTTATAAAAGTAAACTATCACAAAATATAAAAACAGATGGTAAAAGATTTTTAAATTGTATCAAGTAGAAAAGAGTGGCTAAAGTGAACATAGGCCCCTTGGAAGATGAGAAGGGAGAACTAATATTGGGTAATGTGGAAATGTCTGAGCCCTTGAACTACTTTGTGTCAGTCTTCATGGTGGAGGAAATGTCTAACATGCCAAAGAGATGTTATGGATACAATGGCAGGTGATAACCTCGATACAATCGCTGTCACTAAACAGGTAGTGATCAGCAAACTAGTGGGTAGACAAGTCACCTGGTCCTGATGGGATGCATCCCAGAGTACTGAAAGAAATGGCAGAAGTTGTAGTAGAGGCATTTGTGATAATTTACCAAAATTCTCTGGATGCTGGGCAGGTCCCAGTGGATTGGAAGACAGCAAATGTCATGACACTGCTTTTTAAAAGAAAATGATGTAGGCAAAAGACAGGTGGCTATAGGCCAATTAGCTTAATGTCTGTAGTCGAGAAAATGCTTGAAGCTATCATTAAGGAAGAAATAGTGAGACATCAGGACAGAAGTGATTCCATCAGGCAGACACAGCACTGATTCAGGAAGGATAAGTCCTATTTGACAAAATTATTGGAATTCTTAGAGGACATTGAGTGCAGTGGATAGAGTCAGACAGGTGGATGTTGTATACTTGGATTTCCAGAAGGTGCTTGATAAGGTGCTGCATAAAAGCCTTGTCCATAAGATAAGGATGCATGGAATTGGGGAGGTAATGTATTAAAAATGGATTGCGAATTGGATAACCAATAGAAGGCAGAGTTGGGATAAATGAGGGTTTCTCTGGTTGGCAATCAGTGGTGCTGGAGGGGCCATTGCTGGGCCCACAACTG
This sequence comes from Rhina ancylostomus, assembly GCA_030265395.1. Lineage (NCBI taxonomy): Eukaryota > Metazoa > Chordata > Chondrichthyes > Rhinopristiformes > Rhinidae > Rhina > Rhina ancylostomus. The sequence goes on from JARFYF010000104.1 coordinate 35,356,880, forward strand.
TTCACAATACACATTAACGATTTGGAAGACAGGACTTAGTGTAGAATATTTAAGTTTGCTGATGACACTAAATTCAGTGGAAAAGGAAATTGTGTAGAGGATGCAGAGAGTTGGCAGAGAAATATAGATAAAGTGAGTGGGCAAGGGTCTGGTAGATGGAGTACAGTGTTGGTAAATGTGAGGTCATCCACTTTGGAAGGGAAAATAGAAGATCAGATTACTATTTAAATGGTGAAAGATTGCAGCATGCTGCAGTGCAGAGGGACTGGGAGTGCTTGTGCATGAATCGCAAAAGGTTGGTTTGCAGGTGCAACAGGTTACCAGGTTGGCCCTCTTCATTGCTAGGGGGATTGAATTTAAAAGCAGGGAGGTTATGGTGTACAGGGTATTGGTGAGACTGCACCTGGAGTACTGTGTGCAGTTCTGGCCTCCTTACGTGAGGAAAGATGTACTGGCTTTGGAGGCAGTGCAGAGGAGGTTCACCAGGTTGATTCCAGAGATGAGCAGGTTAGCCTATGAGGAGCGATTGAGTCACCTGGGACTATACTTTCTGGAATTCAGAAGAATGAGGGGATCTTATAGAAACATAAAATTATGAAAGGGATAGAGGCAGGAAGGCTGTTTCCACTAGTAAGTGAGACTAGAACTAAGGGACATAGCTTCAAGATTCAGGGGAATTATTTTTAGGACAGATGAGGAGATACTGCTTTCCCCACAGTAGTGAATCTGTAAATTCTCTGCCCACAAAAGCAGTAGAGGCTACCTCATTAAATACATAGTTCAATAGATTTTTGCACAGTAGGGGAATTGAGGGTTATGGGGAAAAGGCAGGTAGGTGGATCGGAGTTCACTGCCAGTTCAGCCATGACCTTATTGAATGGCAGAGCAGGCTTGATGGGCCAGATGGCCTACTCCTGTTCTGTTTCTTGTGTTCTTAAACTGAGACCCCATCTGCCCCCTCAGGTGGACATATAAGATGAGAATTCTTCCATGTATTGCATTGATTTTATGCAGTGCATAAAAGAACGTAGTCTTAAATGATCTTAGCACAGAGGTCATATAATTTCCAAAATTTGTTATTTGTCCTCTCTACCTATATCAGGTGCAAAATTAATTTGTGTATCTGATGTACCAGGTTAAATGCCTTTTAGTGCTATAGAAACTCTTGGAAAAATGATCCATTTGACAGGACTTTATGGGACACAACACATTTTGTTATTTCCCAAGGTCATGAAAAGCATTATACAAACAAAAGCCTTTCCTAAGTAACAGTGAGTTCATAGTAATTTTACAGCTTGCAAAAAATGTACAGATAGGTTCATTTTGAAAGGATTCTTTTCTGGGCTTAAAATGAGTAAAATGGCTTCTGTCAAGGGTTAAACAACGTTAAAATTATGCCTTTTGCTGAGTGCAATGTCAAGACTGCTAACTGACTGACATACCCAAACCTTTGTGGGAACTATTAAAGGAAGTTAGCCTAAGCTATCAACATTGAAGGAAGTTCATGATTAACAAAAAAGGACTGGAGTCAGTATTCTGATAACAAAAATCTCCCTCTGACTGCAGACATAAACATCTTAGATGCTAAATTGGTTAATTTACATTTGGCTGTAACATAAAACAAGCTACTATTAAAAATAGTAAATTCCAAAGCTTCACCATCTTCCTGAGTAGGTAACATTCTTAGACTCCACAAAAATTCATCAGCCTGATATGTTAACTGTGTTTCTCTCCCATGGATGATGTACAAGATGCTAAGTATTTCCAGAATTTTCTGTTTCTAAAAGCAGACATAGTGGTCAACTTGGTACCTAATATTTTGCATCAGTGAAAATGGGTATGAATTCCTATGTTTGAATTCTCAGATTTCTAACATTCAACAGAGATGAAGATAAAACTAAGGCATAACCACAACCCATAAATCATAATCTATCTGCAACTATAACTTTCAATTAATTCTTGCTTTCAATGTCCCAAGAAGTTTACTTATTCACTTCTGCAATTTCAGATTGAATTTTGTGAATAGACCCTGGAGTAAAAAGACTATCTGCACTCTGTCAAGGGGGATAATTGGGCAAAAGACAAGGCAGTGGGAATCAGCCACATGAAAAAATGGACTCATCGTTGGAGTAAACTTCCATAGGACTATAAATGCTCATTATTCCTGTGGTTGTCAATTCCATAACTACCCGGACTCTGATGTCATTGCCAAAAACTCTGCTTGATTTTCCTATCTCTGCTATTAAAGCCAATTGCAGCAACTTGTATCACTGTCATTCTGGCTAAAATCTAGAAATGGCTGTAAACAATAGCTGACCCTCAACTACTCACTGGATAAACACAGCAAACAGAATGAAATTCTAAAAATAATGGTTGCTAGGTATTTTGAGTAACAAGAACATGAAGATTGTCTCACCTGTTGACAGTTTCCGATGGCGCTCACTCCCTTTATACAATGATCCCAACAAGTCTCCCATAGACTTGGATATCCTAATCTCTGGCAACTTCTCTGCAGTTTTACAATTCACCTGCCAGAATTACACAGATGAAATGATGTTTTCTTTTAATTAGACTTGATAAACTAACAATAGCATACCAATGTTGATATTCCAAAAAATGTTTTCTTGTTTTTAAACAGATGTTTTTAGACATCAAGATTTTGCTGCTACAACATTCCACTTTTGCTGATTTTAAGAGCAATGCAACCAGGTTTGCAGGATTACATTATTACAAATCTGTTTACAACATATAAGACTTTGATATTATTAAAAACTGACCCATTTCAACAGTTCCTTAATTGTAATTCTTGTAGTTCTTATATGTTCTTCCAAGATGTGTGAAGGGTGCATTCACCTGTTAATTGCCTCACTGCCCTTGAGGTGAAGGTGATGAGATGCCTCCTTGAGCCAGTGCAATCCTACTGGTGAAGGTTCTCCTATCGGGAATTTCTGGGATTTTGATTCTGGGACAATGAAGGAATTCAATACATTTCTGAAGTCATCATGATGATGTGCAACCAGGAAAGGAAAATGCAAGTGATTTCATCCCCAGGGACCAACTTATTTTGTCTTTCCAGGTGGTAGAAGTTGTGCTTTAGCAGGGGCTGTCAATGAAAACTTGGCAAGTTGCTGAAGTGCATTTTTTAGATGGCTATAGTGCATTAGAGCTGGATGGAACGAATGTTTATGGTGATATATGGAGTACTGGTCAAAAGGCTGTCTTATCCTGAATGGTGCCTAGCTTCATGGGTGTTATCGATGCTACACTCTTCCAGGCAAATGAACGTCACATTCCTGACATGCCTTGTAGATAGTAGGTTCTGGGGATCAAGAGGAGAAATACAAGCTGCAAAACATCCAGTCCCTGACCTGTTCTAATAGCTGCAGTAGAGAAGTCTGGTTCATTTAAATTTCTGACCAATGACAAACTCTAGGATGTTTCTAAAGAGAAAAATCATTGCTGCTAATGTAATCAAACACCAGTGGAAGGTGGTCACATTTTCTCTTGCTAGGAATAGTTATTGGTAGATCTGCATGATAATGTTGTTTGACATTTATCTACCAATGTTGTCTAAGCTTAGATGCATGCAGGCTTGGAATACATCATTTTCTAATGGAATTGAACATTGTACCATCAATAGCAAACATTCCTATCTGCAACCTCATAATGAAGAGGAGCTCATTTCTAAAACAGTTGAAGATGGTTGGACTAACAGCTAGAAGCAAGTTGTTAAAAACAGATACTCTTTAAATAGCATGATGCTGGGTTCCTTCCACTACTCAATGCACATTCGGTCTTGAAAAAGCCTCAGTTGTATCATAAATCTCCAGAATGGTTGCATTGATGTTAATTCTGTGTTGCACATTGACAGATGGCTTCACTCACATATACTGCATTGTTCTAGCTGACATTTACTGTGCATGTTCAAACACTCAACTGCATAACACAGCATGACTTACCCCACCAATGTGCACAAGCATTTTGTACCATTAAAGCTTCCTGTAGTGCCTAAAAAAGGCTGCTAATGATTGCATCTAATTATTTTTATTCTGTTTATTTGGAATATTTGTTTAATCCATTGTTGCTGATTGTCAAACTCTTGTTCCATTCAGTTTGCCACTTATAGTACAGAGTTAAATAGATGTTCCAGCAGCAGAAGTAACACAGTTGAGGAATTTCTGGGTGTGGCATTATGATGGAGCTGGATGAGGAAGAAGACCATGGTCAGTTACTGAATTTTGCATCCAGGCCATGCTGTCTTTTTGCAAATACCATTGGGTAGGACATACAGAAGCCTAAAGTTCCACACTGCCAGATTCAAGAACAGCTACTTCCCTCAACCATTTGGTTCTTCAAAAAACCAACAAAACCCTAATCACTGGAGTTTAGCAACACTATGACCACTTTGCACTAAAATGGACTTTGTTTTTGTTCTAATAGTGCTTTCTTGTAAAAATTGTTTATAATTTGTTTGTCTTGTGAATGCTGCTTATATGATGCTATGTGCCTGTGATGCTGCTGCAAGTAAGTTTTTCAATGCACCTATGCATAGATGTACTTGTGCATATGACAGTAAACTCAACTTTGACTTATCTTGACTGTGAGGCAGCTGGATTATCAAGTCCTATGTAGCCTGTAATGCAGGATACTGAAGTGTTAATAAAATTATTGTGGAATAATTATTTCATAAGACTGGTAAAGAATAGTTATTGGACTTAACAGAATAATGGAGGTGGATTAGCCAAAATTTAAAAAAAAATGTACTACTGTAATTCAGGGTGCTGGTTCAGAGGAATTATTGAGTTGAACAGTACTGGAAAGCAAGGTTATCAACTAAAACTGGAAAGAGTGCTCGGTTTAATAAATATTCTAAGAGCAATTTTTTAACCTTGCAAATGCATGCATTGGAATGGGACAACATTCCTACAGTAATCTTGCCAACTGCAAGCTGATCACCTCTTTTTAGATAAGATGAAAGAATTCAATTAAGTCAAACTTATAAGCCAGTTTTTACTCAAGAAAAATAACTGGTAAAAACACTTATTGTACAAGGTTCACTCACGTGGATGCTCTTTCGAGGCAGGACCAAAATCCTCAATGTCTTCAGACTGGAATTTAGGTCCAAGTGCTCAATGGCTTTGTCCAATTCATTCTGGCATCGTAATGGAGTCTGAAGCTGTTCAATAATTTATAAAAACACATACAAAAAGTTTAGAAGATGTGCAAATTAATCTATAAATTAGAACAATGCAGGCTTGATTTCCAGAACATTTTACTCAGTTAGTTTCTTCTTCCACCTAGATTCCTATTATTTAGAGCTTACTCACTTATCACTCTGTATCCCCATGCATTGATTTGATAATCCTTAATTTCATTCACTAATCATTCACTCATGCTCCTTTACTTGCTTGTAATGTTTGCTCTTACAATGGTTTTATTCTCTCCTTCACTTTCATGCTAATAATTCTCTCTTTCTCTCATTGGATAGTGTCGCTGGGTGCTTAATGGTTGGCGCAGTTACTTTGAGCTGAGGAGCCTGTTTCCATGCCATTTTGCTTTTCTTTCTTACCTCTGCTACTGTTCACTGGAACTGTCATACAAAAAAAATTACATGGCAATGTGGGAGAGACAAGGAAGTTGATTGGGTCTCTATATTATAGGAATGGAATGGAATAATCACTGCCTAATTGGCAAGTTCTACAATTATACCAACATCCCTGACAATTTGTGAGAAGGCTGCACTAGTGACTGAACATATAAAATACAGAAAGCTAATAACTAACAAATAAAGCATGTAGAGCATTCAAAAAACATACCTCATTGTTAATAAAGTGTAACTCCATTTGCTGCCCAAAGGCATCCTTGACCTTTTGAAGGATGTCTTTTAACTTTACTGGTCTGGAGAACTGCATGACCCTTTCAAAAAAAAAGATTTGCCAATTACATAAATTATTACAATCCCCAGTAATCTCTTTAAGGAAATAGGAACCTCACATATTCTGAGGAATCTAAAACACTTTTAACACTTTCAGTGTTCTGCTTCCCTTTTCCTGCTAGTTTCTGAAACAATCTGGTCAAGCAGACATTCTTACTAATATGAACAACTGTTTAAAGTTCTGGTCAAAACAGTTTTTTTTATACAAGAATTTCCCTGTTTCTTAAATCTATTAATGTACATGTTCTACAGAATGGGTATTATTACAAATTTTTCAATAATGCAGATTCTCTCTATGACTCTCTAAAAGCTAAGGAGTGTGGGTGAACCAAACCCAGCATTACTGACCTATCACATGCAGTTTTTTTTATTCCAGAATAAACTTTATTTATCATAAATAACAAACTGTATACAACAATAAAACAGTGCAAACCTTTACATTTGTGTACAGATCCATCATTAGTGTTAGCTTTTCATATAAAAAAACACAACACTGTTGCCACTCATGTGGCTCCCTGGGGGGCTACCCAATCCGTATTTACAATATTTAGGGGGCTTCCTTGCCTGACCCCCACCCCTCCCTCTCCAGTGACAGAAGAACCGTAAACCGTTGTCCTTCCCCACCGAGCCCTTATGTTGGCTGCACTCAGCTTCAGTGCGTCCTTCAGCACGTACTTCTGCAGCCTGGAATGTGCCAGTCGGCAGCATTCCCTTACGGACATCTCGTAGTGCTGGGAGACCAACAAGTTTCGGGCAGACCAAAGGGCATCTTTCACCGAGTTGATGACCTTCCAGCAGCAGATGATATCTGTCATGTGTACCCGTAGATCAGAGAATCCTGTTACACAGCTGCTGGGGATGAAACATGACAAGGACCCTTGCATCTTTTGCCACACCCTCCTCGCAAACCCACAGCCTGCAAAGAGGTGGGTGACTGTCTCATACCCAGCGGGGTCCTCCCAAAGGCAGCACACTCTTGGACTGATGTTTCGACCATGCAGGAAGGATCTGACTGGGAGGGCCCCTCTCATCGCCAGCCAAGCAAGGTCTTGGTGCTTGTTGGTGAGTTCTGGCGATGAGGCATTCTGCCAGATGGTCTAGACAGTCTGCTCAGGGAGCCACCCACAGTATCCATCAAGTCCTTCTCCTGCAGTGTCTACAGGATGTTCCGTGCTGACCACTGCCTGATGGACTTGTG
>JARFYF010000104.1:35396062-35409256 GCA_030265395.1 Rhina ancylostomus
TGGGGTAGAAGTTGTCCTTAAGCCTGGTGGTATGTGCCCTCAGTCTCCTGTATCTTCTACCTGATGGAAGAGGAGAGGAGAGGGAATGACCTGGGTGGGTAGGGTCTTTGATTATGCTGACTGCTTCACCAAGGCAGTGAGAGATAAAGACAGAGTCCATGGAGGGGAGGCTGGTTTCTATGATGTTTTTGCTATTTTTGCTCTTCCTCACATGTGGAAAACATTTCTATGTATTCAGTTGATCAAACTTTTCATTCCTTGAAGACCTCCTTGCAAGGCCCTCCTTAACCTTCTTTGTCCCTTTCCTTATATGCATAACCTCATATCTTTTGCTGTTGTCCTTGAAATCAAGGTTTGATACAGGTAGAGCATAACTTCTTTAATTTCCAATTCTGACCACCTGGATTTAAGCCAGAGCTTGGTTTGCCTTTATTTAATGGCCTTGCTAACCTGTGGCATATCTTTCAGTCATAAGTGTACTAGTACTCAGTTTTCTTTGTTTGTTCCTCCACCTGCTTAGACTCACACCTTGCAAGTAATAATTGACATCTCTATTCTTCCTCCCAAAGTGTATTACTCCACATTTATATGAGCAGAACTTTATTTGCCTTTTATTTGGACTGTGGCTATTCACCAGTGCAGGCTGAAGTGAAACCTTCCAGCTAGCAAAGAACAAATCCCTGACTCTGCTGTCTGATTCCTAATGGATTCCAACACAGCCACATCAACCTCCACAGAGTTACCAGCTTTTAGACTGAGCCTACTCCAGGTTACACCTTGGTTGAAAACAAGAAGCCCATTAAGAGTAATGGAAAACTCAGCTGCCAAGAGTAAGATGTGTAGATGTCTCATTTGAAGTTTGTTTAAATGTCTTTATTTTTAAGAATTTGTACATTACTTTTAATTTTTAAAATTAATTTCCAGACATTCACAAACATTCAACAGCAGGGAAAGTTTTAGCAGACCTGACCAGCTGTCAAAGCTGTTCTGTGAATGCAGCTGGCTGTTACAACTGACACAGCCCTAGGCTGCCACATCAATGCACAGGGAGCTGAGCTCCCAGGAGAATAAGGCACTTATGGCCATGTTGGAAGCAACAATTTCGAGTCAGAGGAAGACCTGCCCAATGAAAGAGTGGAGATGTGTCTAACTGAAGATTGGAAGAATTCTGAATTTCATTCCTGGTCAGTAGTGTCACATTCAATATTAGTGCATGGAAATTGCTGCAATTCATTCCACTGACTATGGTGAAATAAATTTTGAAGGAAGGTTGCAATGCACTGGAACAACTTTGCAGTATGTTTAATGCTGCTGACTGAAGATAAACTCTGGGGCACTTAAATTTTAAAATACATCTGTAATAAATCTGACCTGTTACTTTTTGAGGAAGGATCAGGCAGGGCTCCTATGTAGCATTCTTGACTCAGTCAGAATGCTGAGAGTTTGAGCCCCACTTTGATCATCCTTGCAGGCTGCTACTTCAGTGCAATCCCACATTAATGATCCCTTGGAATATTTTCCTATTCCCACATGTGGAAAATGAGGCTGTGAATTTATGACTGAAGTTCTTCACTGATAGGTTTTAGGGTTTCAGCTGGATATACCTTCTATTCCTGAGGCTTAGTTATTTTTTGAGTTTATGTTTGGCCTTCTTGATTTCATGACAAGAAATTATGCCAGCAAGACTGGTCCAAGCAGACCACTGACTAGTGTTGTTTGTGTGGAGTTTACACGTTCTCCCTGTGATTGCATGGATTTCCTCTGTTCCAGTTTCCTCCCATATCCCTAAGGCATGTGTTTTAGTAGGTTAATCGTCCGCTGTAAGTTGTCCATAGTGTAAAGGTGAGTAGTAGAGTCTGAGGGAGTTAATGGGAATATGGGGAGAAAAAAATGGTATTAGTGTAGATGGGTGATTGCTAGTAGGTATAGACTTGGTGAATCAAAGAGCCTGTGTTGTATGTTTTTTTATCTCCTTGACTCTAAGCATCTATGCTGTTAGAAGGAGTCAAGGGTGCCTATTATCAAGGGCAGATATCAAGGCTTATATCAAGGATGCTGCAAGAGGAAGTGGTTGAAGCTGGTGCATGAATAACATTTAACGAGTGATGGGACAGGTATGTGGATAGGAAAGGTTTAGAGGGATATAGGCCAGGCAGAGACAAATGGGACTAGCTTAGATGGGAATCTTTGTCGGCATAGACCAGTTGGGCCGAAGGGCCTGCTTATGTGCTATATGACGCTATGACTCTATGACAGAGTCACAATTAAGAAGATGTTTGAAGTGTTGACTGTCTCTCTGTCCCAGATGAGTTAACACCCATCCCTGGCTCTCATTGAGGCAGGGCTGTTGATGGCTTTTCCAGCACTGAAGAACCATGTCGTGGTTGTTGGTAAGTTGCTAACCCCTCCTGATTTGACAGATGAGTGACTGATACAGATGGAGAAATCAAGTTACCTGAAGTTGTAGAGTGCAATATTGAACCCAGAAGGCATCCATCATCAATATGTTGGGTCAGTGTGATATTGTCTCAGTTGGTTTATTTTTTGATTTTTGCTTTATTTTCCTCTGGAATTGGAGGACTTGCCTAGTGTCACCTGTCAGGCGTGTCTTCCTGCTCTATGTTTCACAACTTCTGTATTCTTTTGCATGTTCTTTCGTCTAATATTCTCACTTTCTACCTGTTCCTACTGACTCATTGACCAGATAAGCTTATCCCCATGAACACCCCAGTTATACCCTTCTCCCCCACCTCCCTGCAGTCTAAAAAAATTCTTTTGCTTCCTTCCCAGTTCTGAGGAAGATTCTTCAACCTGAAATGTTAACTCTGTTTCTCTTCCCACAGATGTGGCCTGACCTGCTGAGTATTTCCAGCATTTTATGTTTCTATTTTACAACCCCCTCCTTTGCTTGGTTGCTTAGTCAGCCTAATTACATCAACCTTGCTGGATATAACAGAACTCTTCCAAAAGACACTGGACTGATGCTGGAAAAGAGGAGGTCTAAACCACAAAGCCGATTGAAGTTTTGTGGTAATCTTTCTTCAAGCCTAGCAGGAAGCTGCCTCTTTGCTACAGCCCAGATACTCCACCCCACTATCACTGCCAATGCTGCAACATTATCATGATGTAGGCAACACTTTGCTGTTTTGTTTATTCTACTCAAAGCTGTCATCAGTACCTCTGATTATTGATATTCAGAATCTTTCTATGTTGAAAAATCCACAGATGCTAGCACTTATATACATTAATCATTGTGTTTATAGGACCAGGCCCCGCCTCTGCCTGACCCCTTCTTCCACCACCATAAGCTGGCCAAGAACAAAAATCTCAATGGTTCTGCAACAGTAAGCTCCTTCAGGTTGCTGGCCAAGAAGTACAAGATCTGACAGATTCACTTTGGTTTGTACAAATCAGATTGCACACTATGAATTCATCACTTGCTGCTTTTAGAAACCGAACCTTTAACCTCCTCCGACTCAGAAGTATTTCCTGAAAATCTAATTTAAGCCTTTGATTAACTGATATTATACCTGCCTTCAGTGTCGGTGAAAGTGTGGCCAGGAGCATTTGAGGCAGTCCCAAGGTATGTCGTACAATATGGGACACTATATCCCATTGTGATGCCTGCTACTGTTTTTTTGTTGACTTGAGATCTTGCATTTGCAAAATTCCACAACGATTTGTGGTCAGAGGTGGTTCACTGTCATCGGCTGCTGCCTGGATTTCTTTCAGACATCTGTGTTTTTTTTTATTATTGATAAAACCATCTAGTCATCTAAACACTCCACACAGTTTTAGTATTAACACCAGATGCAAAAGCATAGAACAGACCGGCTGAGCCACACTTGGGAAATTTAAATGAGAAGCACAGTGCTACGTGATCTGGCAACAGAGCAAACAAATGCTGTTCTGGGGAGCGTGTGAAAGACATATGGTATGCCCTGCTCAGTGTATGCATATTTTATGTTCCATGTGTGGATTGATATTTGGTTGTGTAACAGCATAATGTAGGGATCTGACTGTACAGAAAAGGCTGCTTTGAATAAACTGTTCAGGCCTAATCTCTGCAACTTTTACTTAATCAAATTATCAGAAGTTTCTGAAGTCATTTTAGGTGTGGATGGATCCTTTTGATTATGGTACAACCTTGAATGTGTTATACAATATACAATAGCATATTGGGTTTTGAAACATCAGTTAAATAACATGCTGTCACAAGCCCTCTTGCAGTGTTTTTGTTCTAAAGTATTTTCCCATTAGGCATGGTTAAGCTTTATATTTATGTAAAATATTTTGTGGTTGTGGTGCTTCTTCCCACCATCTCAAACATCTCCTCCTCGAACCCCAAGACCTTGTCAATTGCACCCTGGATTATGGAAGAGCTGCTGAGCATCAGCTCTCTTTCTGTGGCTCTCTCTTCTTCTCATTATGTCCTTATTCAATAATTGGTAATTAGTTTATTATGTACCGAGTAACAGCAAAAAGCTTTTGTTTGCATGCCATCCAGACTGATCATTCCCTACTCAAATCGAGGTAGTACAGAAGGATAAAACACAGAATGCAGAATATAGTGTTACACTTACAGAGAAAGGGCAGTGCAGGTAGACAAATAAAGTGCAAGGGCCATGATGAAGTAAATTGAGAGATCAAGAGTTCATCTTTATCGTATAAGAGGTTTGTTCAAGAGTCTTTTAACAGTGGGATAGAAGCTATCTTTGAGCCTAGTGGTACATGGTCTCAAGCTTTTCTACCTTCTGTCTGATGGAAGAGGGAAGAAAGAGTGACCAGGGTGGGAGGCATCTTTGAATACGTTGTTTCTAAATTATGCAAAATATCCCACCTTTACTTCTAAATTTTAACTAAATGTGAAAGGGGAGAAAGAGGTGGGATAGTTGAGAATCAGGATGGAATCTTTGACCAGCCAGGAGTCTTGTGCATCTGTACAGCTTGTGAACTCCTAGAGCTCATATCCTTACCACTAAATTACCATGACCATGCACCAGTTCTTAGACAGGAGGCCATTCATATCATCTACTGGTGGGTCTTTACCAGAGTTGCCCTTAACCTTGGTCATAAACCACCCTCTATCTATTTACGCCTTCACACTGAGGAATGTTATTGTTCATGCTCTGCTTGCTCAAACTCAGAGCACAACATGAGTTTGTTGACGACAAAGTACATGTACATGGTTCCCTGAAAGTGACACCACAGATAGACAGGGTGATGAAGAAGGCTTTTAGCACGCTGACCTTCATCAGTCAGGGTATTGAGTAGGGCAGTTGAGATGTTATGTTGCAGTTGTACAAGACGTTGTTGAGGCCACATTTGGAATATTGTGTTCAGTTTAGGTCACCCTTCTAGTGGAAAGATGCCATTAAACTGGAGAGGGTGTGGAGGAGATTTGCAAGGATGTTGCCAGGACTCAAAGGACTGAGTTGTGGAAAGAGGTTGAGTAGGTTGGGAGATTTCTCACTGAAGCAGAGAATGAGGGGTGATCTTATAGAGGTGTATACAATCATGAGGAGCATAAATAGGGTCAATGTGCACAGTCTTTTCCCCAATGTAGGGAAATCAAGAACGAGAAGACAACTTTAAGGGGCAACTTTTTCACTCAGTGGGTGGTCAGTTTATGGAGTGATCTGCCAGAGGAAGTGGTTGAGGCAAGTACATTAACAACAATTAAAAGGTACCTGGACAGGTACATGGATAGGAAAGGTTTAGAAGGATATGGGCCAACCACAGGCAAATTGGACTCACTTAAATGGGAATGTTGGTTGGCATGGACCAGTTGGACTGAAGACCCCATTTCCATGCTGTATAATTCTGACTCCATAACAAAGGGTATCAGTGCTTCTGTACACTGGTCCATCATGACACCCAAAACCATTTAAAAATTAGTTACGACTTTATTATCTCTGTTCTCTATTTTCGAGGTACATAACAGCTTTGCAGTCAAGTCTCAGCTGCCAATTCAAACACATGTTGTAAGATTGAAATCACATAAAGCACAATATCCACTCAGAAAGAAAAGAGTGGAGCTCTGGGAGTTTGTCACAAGTTGCAGGGAATTATTGTAACAACTAAGGGAGGGAGAGAGGAAATCAAAGCCAAAAATGATATTTTTTTCAATTCCTGAACACATTATTTGATTATCAACATGGCCTCTTAAGCAAGTGGCATTACAACAGGCAGATGGAAGAAAAAGCACCCATCTTCTCCAACAGGCCTGTGTAGCACAGTGAAGCAATTAGGTGGAGATACTTTTAAAGAAACAGTAAAAGTTCTATTGACCTAAACCTTGTCCATTTCACACCTTTTATTCAAAAATATGGACATAATTGTTTTTTTTCTATGATCCATTTCAATTCACTCTCAACATAAAGCTATTTCTGATAGATAAAAATAATGCAATTAGATTGCACAGCATCATATTACTCTGCCAAATCACAGAATCATCCATGGTTGAATAAGTGCACATGGAATTAAATTTATGCTCTTACTGTGGTCACACCACGGATATGCCGAGGTTAATTTTCATAATTTTTATATTTCTGAAGCTAGATTTAAAGCATGAGAAGATTTAATCTGCATCTGGTCCGGAGTGAACATGCGCTCTTTGTTTAAGAGTTGTGATCTGAATGTTCCTATGCTCTTGAAATGGTCTCGCAATTCATACTGTGCACCCCTGTTGCTTCTAAGGTGTAACATGCTCCAAGCTGCAATCCTTATAATCAGGCTCTTTTCAGTTCCTGTTGTCACAGGTCGCTCAGCTTTGCCTCCAGTTAAGTCTCCCTGTCTCAAATCCAACTGCAATCTTTTGTACTCCTGTGCTTGCCAAGATCAGACTATTACTAACAATGAGGTTTTAAGAAAGAAATAGAAATGAATAGAGCTGTAATTAACTTTCCTCATAGTGAGATACAGAGAACAGGTTATAGATTTTGTTTAAAATCAGAGTGTCGCCGCAAATGTCTATGTTTTGTCTGAACATGTGCACAAATGAACCCGTGGACTGTGAGTGAGCTGTATTATACTGAATTGAATAGGTCGAAAACCACCGCTGAGCAGGTTCATTTCTGAAGGTAATGGAGGGATTGCATAGTTATCATTTATTTTAATGAAAAAATGATAAAGTTGCTCTAAACCCCCACAACACCAATGATTTTATTTTTCTTGCAATAGCTTGCTGAAACTTCTTTACCCAAAACAGAATGGCAGGTTCTCGATATTACTGTTCTAGCATCAGACACTGACATGGGTCATTGAGTGGTGGGATTATACCCTGTACTTCAGATAGAAATGTTTTGTTGTCCCAATTCAATATATTCCCTGTTGTAACAATTCATATTAATTTGAATGTATTAAAAAAGTATGGAATAGTTAAGTTTTTCATGTTTTACAGAGCCAGTTATGCTCTGAGAGAATACTTAATTGACTACAATTGTGTAAGATCAAAATTAAAAATAGGGGTCGATATCTCAGATCTCAAGATGCTTATTATGAAATCCCTAGTTAAAATGCTAGTATGTGTGGGGCAGGCAGGGCTGGGATTGGAGGGTGTTAAGGCTGGGAAAGTAACATCGATTCTACTGATGTAGAAAAGGTGGAACCCAAGCCAGTACTCTCCACTGCCCACAAATTGCTCTGTTGTCTTTGACTCAGGTTGACTTTTTCATTAGGTATTAAGTTGTCACAAGTGATTCTTGGAACCGCAATGTGCAGGGAAATTTTGCCAAAACCATCAGGAGTTCACTAGCAATTCCTCACATAACCACAGCAAATTATGCATTATCTGTGCACCTTTATGTAAATGCAGAAGTCCAGAAGTTACAGGCAGAGTTTCACCTCTGGGAAGCTGACTGCACACATGGTGGAATTTGGTGGGGAACAGCACCCCTTAATACTCACCTCCTTTTGAAGATTTTGAGCCAAGTACGTGAGTATCCCCACTGATTGGGTTGGAGATCAGCCATGAGTTACTAAAATAAACATTTGTTAACTAAGATTTTTATATAATGTTTATGAGTGTTTTAAGTTTTCTCATTTTCTTTAAGGTTTCGACTGTTTCCAAAAGTTTGTAAAACAGTAGGTCTTTGACAGTACGTGAGACCGGATGTTGACTATCAATAATTTGTGGGCAAGGCTAATTTTTGTCCTATTTGATGTCTCTTGCACGTCACAAGACTCTGCTGTGAAGAATCAGTCCAAGTTTCCCCTACACATTCCTGCTGGGAAGATCGTGACTGATAAATCCAAATTTCTATTTGTAGCTGGCTCATTGCTGACTACAAATTCACCCTCAATCCTTCAGTTCCTGGGCAACCTAGGATGTTAACAGTGTGAGATTCAAAGACAGCAATGCCATTGAATATCAAGGAAAGATGGTTAGAATGCCTCTTCTTCAGGACTGTCATTGTAGGCACTTGTGTGATATGAGCACTACATACCACTTGTCACCACATAGCTGATTGTTCTCCAGGTCTTGGTGTCAGAATCAGCATCAGGCACACATTTACATGAGGCTCTGCCTCAAGAAGGCAACAGCTATCATCAAAGATCCAAACCATCCAGGACAAGCCCTCTTCTCATTGCTACCATCAGGCAGGAGGTACAGAAGCCTGAAGTCCCACACCAAGAGGTTCAGGAACAGCTACTTTCCTACAACCATCAGGTCTTGAACTGATCTGCACAACCCTCAGCATTGAACACTAAGGACCACCTCTTGCACTACCGTGGACTTGTCTCTGTCATTTTTGCACTCGTGTCTTCTATTGCACTGTTTTTCTCTTCACTGTCTTGTACAATTTATGTCTGACACGTATAATTTATGTTTTGTGTGTAGTCTGAATCTACTTGCCTTGATTCTGCAAGTTTTTCATTGTACCTGTACCTCAGTGTACTTGCGCACATGACAAAAAACTTGACTTGATTTGACTTGTCTTGATCATGACAAGGGCTGTTATGCTAAAGCAATCGCATGCTGAAGTATAGAACCAGAATGCAAAGGTTCAGTTTCAAGATTTATATTCCACATTCAATTACGAATTATTATGGGCTGTGAAATAATTAATACCATCATTGATGACAGAGCTCAGCTTTTGAGAGCAAAAAGTTAATGCAAAGTGTATGGTAAAAACTTCAGATGGAAGTGTCAAGTGGATTATTTGCCCGTCTCCTCCTGAGGACTCAGCCATCAGAGTTGCTCTTTATTCCCACTGCCTCAGTTTTCATCAGGTCTGTCAAATGTTATATTGCGGTCAAAGACAGAGAATTTCACCTCACTTTTTTTATCTGCCTGATCTGTTGAGTATTTCCAGCAGTCCAAAATATTCATTTCCTTTATTTTCAGGTTTCTAGCATCTGTCATTTTTTGGTTGTGGTGTAATGAAGTACCTTCCACCTGCCTCAGTGAGTGCAACTCTGCCAACACTCAAAACTCAACATCATCTAGAACAAAGTAGCCCATGTGACTGCCACGTCATCCACCACCCTCAACATTTATTCCCTCCACCATAGGACATTAAGCCCTCATAGAGAGATACAGTACAGAAACAGGCCCTTTGGCCCACCAAGACTGCACTGACTATTAATGATCTATTTCCACTAATCCTACATTCACCCAAATTTTTATTCTCCCCAATTCTCAACAACTGCCCCCAGATTCTCCCAGATATCTTATCACTGGGAGCAATCAACCTATGAACTTGCACAATCTTGGAATGTGGGAGGAACTCAGAGCACCCGGAGGAAACCCATGCAGTCACAGGGAGAATGTGCAAGCTCCACACAGACAGCATCCAAAGTCAGGATTGAACCAAGGTGTCTGGCGCTGTGAAGCAGTTGCTCTTCTGGCTGTACCACCGTGCTGTCCAGTGTACCGCCTACAAAGTGCACTGCAACAGCTTGCCCAGACCACACTAACAGGATCTTCCAGTTCTGGGACCTCTGCAAAATACAAGCAAAGGGACAACATGCATTCTGGAATGCACCACCTGCATATTCCCCTATAACTCACACACCATCCTTGATACAACAAGGGCCACAGAGGTTCAAGAAGGTAGCTCACTACTACCTTCCAGAGGAAAATAACTGAAGACTTTAAAGCAAATCCCACAAATTAAACAAGAGTGATTGAGGTTGGTGAGACTGTATGCAACAGATAGGGTGTGCGGTAAGAATACATTAGTCAAGTATTTAAAATTTGCACCCTCAAACTTCAGATTCAGATTCAGATTAGTTTATTGTCATACACACCAGAGGGCAATGAAATTCCTTGTTCGCATGAAGCTTGAAGAATAAGCAGTGTACATGGTAATAATAATACAGCAATAAATACAGTGATAAGCACAAAACAGTAGAATGATGCACAAATAGAATTATGTCTTTTTCATGTGCTTTTATGTCTTTATGTCTTGCACTGCACTGCTGCCGCAAAGCAACAAATTTCACATCACATGTCAGTGATAATAAACCTGATTCTGATTCTGTTTCTGAAATAGTAGCGCAATCCAACGCAGGGCAAAAAGAGATGCTGAACTGACAATAATGGAATAACTGAGAGAGGGAGAATTGAAAGTCCAAGAAGGTGGCAGCACCATTGGGAAAAGGATGTGAAAGAGGTGATTGGTTTAGAGGTCTCATAGCAATGGGGAAGAAGCTGTTCTGTCTGGACGTCTGGGCTTTCAAAGTCCTGTATCTTCTCCCAGAAGGTAAAAGAGGGAAAAGGGATTGGCCGGGGTGGCCCTGGTGTATATGACAATAAACTAATCTGATACTGTTAGCCTTCCTGAAGCACACACCGTGAAGGTGGACTGGATAGAAGGAAGTGATGAGCGTGTGACGGACTGGGCAGTGTTTACCACTCTTTGCAGATTCCGTAAGTCCAGAGCAGAGCAGTTGCCATACCAGGCTGAGTTGCAACCTGTCAGGATACTTTATACAGTGAATCTGTAGAAGTTTGAGAGAATCCTCATGGACAAGCCAAATCTTTTCAGATGCCTAAGCAAGTACATACACTGATGTGCTGTCTTGATCTGGGGTCCCTGTGGTACTTTGTAGCACAGTTGTCATATGTGTAGGATGGAACTCTCAGCAATGGTGCCAGAGGCAAAAATCACTCCTCACAACTATCATAATGATCTAGAATATGAGAAGGGCCATAGGCTGAAATTCTGCACCACCACATTTCCATCAAATCTGCTGGTTGTGCATAATCTCTACTCTTAGTTCTTTATTGCTTTGAGGATTGGTCTATAATTCACAAATCCTCCACACATGCAACACAACCCCTCTGTGCAGTGAATTTGCAGTAATGTTGACTTTCTTTTAGCTTGCAGTGATCATGGGGCTGGGAAGAACAGGTGGGTTGCACATGATTTCACACGGTCATGGGTCAAAATCAATGACAGTAAGAAAACAAAGAACTAAAAACATTAAAAATAATCAGCCAGACTCCTAGTCTGGAGCTAAGCCAAAAGGACAGTGTGGAACTGAATAGTGTCAAAGAACCTGTCTGATTTGAGGTTTCAGGGAAGGAGACTTTGAAGCATGTAAATCAAGACCAGAAGGTAATCTCAAAGGGAGACAGGAAAGTTAGCTGATTCTGAAATAATACACAAAGGAAAAAGAGGAGAGGAACTAGTCAGTTAAAAATTGAACTCAGGGCATGAATGAGGCTGATGTGAGAGGAAGCCAAAATGTTAGAGGCAAAACGAGAGAAGAAAGAAATGAGAAACAAAGAAATGTTTTGAGGTCTAAAAGGAGTAGGATTTGGAGAAATATTTTGTAATTACAAACAGCTGGATGCAGTTATTCTTATTCATGTTATGGAAGAGTTACCTTCATGAAACAGTGTTTACAGACCTTTTAATCAAACATGGAATGGAAGAAGAACCACAATAAGAATAGTCCATCGTTTTCATGGCCCTGAAACCATTTTTCAAGAAAAATCTGAACTTCTATAGAAACTATTTTGAAACCAGTACAATAGTTCTATTCTGAGAGTACAATAAACACAGAATCCTTTGAAATGTATAGGCCAATAGCAAAATGGTTACTGAGTTTATTCCTAGTCATTTAATCACATTGTACATTTTTTTTCTGTACTGTATGACTGAAAATCAGTTTAGCATGGAGCAAATCACATATGTGATCATTTCTGGGTGAAATCATGCTGATTGGGAAATCTAATTAGCCTTGTCCAGTTGTGACCTTGTGATGAAATGCACATGATTGTATCATTATCTACACAATGCTCCCTCTGGACCATTGCAGGGGAATTTGGAACATGATGTGCTAGAGGTGCCTGTCATGGGGAACTCCTGAGACAACATGCTCTTAATCATCATTTGATTCCACTTCCACTGGAGGTGCTGAAAACTACAGAGTCTGCCACAGGTTTGTCAGAAGGTGCTTGATGGGGTGGACTGCTGTTTAGTTTGGGAAATTTTGACTCATTCTGCTTTTTGCACTGGACATCTGCGTCCTCGCAATGAAGGGACTCAAGGTTCTCAGTGACACCCGAATACTCGATACCCATTTTGAGTGAAAGTGGGCCAGGGATTCCCATGAATTGGTGGGGTTTTATAAAGAAAAGTATTTAATACAATGGCAACAAAGACTTGAGGAACCTTTATAAAGCACTGATTCGGCCACAGTTAGATTTAGATCTGAATACTGCCTACTTTAGAAAAGATGTAAAAGCTTGAGATGGGGAAGGAGTAAGGTGGGGGGTTGGGTAGGAGACAGTTACTAAAAGGATTCCAGGAATGAGGGTCTTTATTTATGTGGCTAGATTGGAGAAGCTGGGAGAGTTCTCCTAGGAACAGAAGAGATTGCAAGCGGGTCTGATAGAAATATTAAAAATTATAAAAGAATAGATAGAGAGAAACCGTTTCCATTAGCAGAAGCATGAAGAACTAAGGGACAAGGAATGAAGGTGATTGCCAAAAGAACCAAAACTAACATGAAAATGTTTTTTTTAAGAGCGAGTGGCTAGGATCAGAAATGCATTGTGAAAGGGGTAGTGGAGGCAGACTTAATTGTAATGTTCAAACTGGATCTGGATAAATATCTGTAAGGAAAGAACTTGTTGGGCTATCGGGAGAAGATGGTGGATTGAGCTCAGCTGAATTGCTCTTACATAGACCCATGTTTGGCATGATAGGTCAAATGGCTCCCCTCTGTACCTTAACC
>JARFYF010000104.1:35534161-35555374 GCA_030265395.1 Rhina ancylostomus
AAAATCTCCTCAAGACTGCCTTCAAATTGACACAAAGAGGAAACTCTCCACCACCTTCGAAAGAACAATTAGTAATAATCATTAAATTCTGGTCTGGCTGGCAATACCCAGATCCAATGAGTGAATAAATGTAAAGAAAAATAATATTCACCATTTCACCACAGTCACCTTCCTATCTTCTCTCTTGTTGATCACTTTAGCATCTATTTGGCTGCAGCTGATGAAATCAGGGATTGATCCAAAGGGTTATTCCAAATTATATTTTTACATCCAGTCATGGTACAATAAGGTACATAGCTAAACAGCGCAGTGCTCCCCAGTGCTAAAGGAATGAAATCACCTGGACTGGAGGAAGAGATAGATGACCTTGGAGATTGATCCTGAGTAGCAGTGGGCCGAGAAGATTTAGCTTCAGCCTGCACACTTTCAGCCCATATGATAGTAATGCAGGTTGGAACACACTCTAGTTCCCTTGGGATCCAACTGGTGCTGGACCACAGAAATTGACCCCCGATCGTCGTCTGAGCAGGAGAACTGTAATTTTTTTAAATACAGTACACTCCCTGGGTTATGCAAGGGTTCCATTCCTGAGAACCGCCGGTAACCCTAAGTTTCTGTAAGTCAGAAACATTGGTGGTTGAGATCACAAACGTTGCACTGGTAGGTTAATCAGCTACAGATTAGTACAGATCTTAGTTAATTTTAGATTATAGTTAGAATTAGTTAAATAGTACATATCTGTACCACAGATTCAAAACATGCCAGACCAAAGGAGTTGCCGGACCACAGAATACCGGACTGGAAAGTTTCAACCTCTATGTGCTGGTTGGCTGAGAAACAACAGCAAGGGTGTGAGAGAAAGGCTGTCACTGTGAGAAAGGATAGCTGATTCATGCTCAACAATCCCAATGCTAATTCCCTCAGGAAGTGCTTTGACATTCCTCATAGTTGACTGGAGGACAGTTTGTTGGAGTGCTGTGCACCCTCAAAACCCCTTTGAACACTGGTATCCAATGCTATGAAAGCGGCAGTCTGAGCTTACGTGGTTTTGGATACCAGTGGCACGGTAGTGTAGTGGTTGGAGTGATGCTATTACAGTGCCAGTGATTGGGGTTCAATTCCCATCGCTGTCTGTAAGGAGTTTGTACGTTCACCCCATGATTGTGTGGGTTGCCTCTGGGTGCTCCGGTTTCCTCCTCCCACATTCCAAAGATGTACAGGGAGGTTAACATGGGTTTAAATGGGCGGCACGGACTCATTGGAAGGGCCTATTACCGTGCTGTATAAATAAAGTTTTAAGCATTAGCTGGAATTATATAGCATGAAAACAGGCCCTTCAGCCCATGGAGTCTGTGCCGACCATCAACTATCTACACTAACCCTACACTATTTCCATTTTAATCTCCCTACATACTCATCAACTCTCCCCAGATTCTACCACTCATGCACATACTAGGGGCAATTTGCAATGACCAATTAACCTACCAATCTGCATGTCTTGGGAGGAAACCAGAACACCCAGAGGAAACCCATGCAATCACAAGGAGACTGTGCAAATTCCACAGGTCAGGATTGATCCCAGCTTCTAGAGCTGTGAAGCAACAGCTGAACTAGCAGCACCAGCAGTTATCCGCCATGCTAGTGAGCTGATGGACAGGTGCTTGTCCAATGTTTGAGCTTCCACTGCAGAATACAGGGGCTGGGAAATTTCTGCTTGTACTGCAATGGAAACTGCGACCTTAATGACTGGATTTGTGCATTGAAATGAAACCTGCCATCACTGTGCAAAGCCCAGAAGTTGGAAGTGGACTATCTATGTTCCCTGACATTTCATGCGTGCTTCAGAATGACTTGACAATGGCCCAGACTATGCACGCCCATCAACCTTCATCTGGAGGCTGCCCATCAAAGTGCTCCTCAGAATCCTCTGGAACCAGACATATGCATGACCTTGTTTCTGTGCAGGGATGGTATGTGAACTACTTGTACATCTTGCCTAAGCTGCAGCCACTCACATCCAGTGACTCACCACATGCTAATCCTGCCACGAGACTTCCTTCTACAGAAGTGCCAGTGTCAGATCGGGTGAAGGAGGATTTCATTGCCATCTTGTTGCTCACCTGCTGGGAGTCCTTAGCTATCTGAAAATAGAAAAGTGGAAGGGTGTAGTGATGAAGAGTGGTAGGGGCAGGTGGGCAAGGAAGAAGGGCAGGTCTTCCCCTTCTGCAGCATGCATATCAAAGGAGATCATACAGTGAAGATGTAATGGGATATGGGCAGGGGAATCTGTAGGTTATTGCCCATCTAAAAAGCCTCTGGGCTGCTGCTCACTATACACTGTGGAAGAAGCAATTACCTTCCAGGCTGGTGAGGTGATAGTCATTTGCTTAACCTGCAACATTCTGATGCTCTTGTCTTCTTCTGCAGGAGAGAGCTATTGGAATGCATCTGGATGATGTTCCTGCCTTGGCTAAGTAACTCTGGGTGAAAGCTGTAAATCTTAGAGCAGTGAAAAGTGTTTGAGGGTGTGTTGGGATACAGGTATTATGCTGGAGTTCTGATTAACAGAGATTGTTTGCAGGTGAGAAAAATAATGGCTTTGTTCCTGACACTGGAGAAGCATGCAAGGCTGGCAGTTTAGTTGCTGGGATTTGTGATTTAATAACATACACATGGCCCTTAATCTTGAGTGTGATTGCTTTAAACATAGTGCCCCTGAATCCTTCCCCTTGGGGGGGGGGGGGTTCACACCAAGCTTTGTTCTCATTGTGAAATTCCCTCAACGTTGCTCGACTATCTGCCCAATGGATTTCCTAGCTCCTTGCAGAAAGACGACCCCTCTCATTCTCTCCATTCTGTTGACCAAGACCTGTAGAGTTGCAAAGGAAAATCGGGGCAACCACTCTCGGCCCCTGATCAAAAACTAAGACAATCCCAAGGTTGCTGGAAGATGGGAAATCAAAGTGTATCAGTTGCACAGAAGAAGACTAAACTATGCAATGTCAGGAAAGAAATGATCATTTTACCTTATAGATCAAGAACTTACCCAATGAAGAGAGCCGTTGCAAACTTGATAGAGACAGGCCAAAGAAACAACCTCAGCCTATCCTCCATGAGCCCCAGCCTCAACACTCCCTTCTCCCCTCCTCTATCCAACTACATCTAAACAACCCTGACTTGTTATATTTTTGAGAGTTGTGTTCTTTTCTTTCCCCAAGAGTTAAAATAATCTACCTTTAAATATCTAGATACAGACTCAGGTATTTCAGACAAAGAACTGTAATCCCAGCAAACGCAGCAGGATGGTAACTGTAAGGTGGACTATTATCACCATCAGATCTTGTAACAGCAACTGGTAGTATGTTGTTTCTTCATAGTCTAGACAAGGACAAAATAATCAAAATTAATGTCATGTTAATAATCAATTTTCTGTGCTCCCATGGAAACTTCTGATAATTTGGGGGTAATTAATTAACTATTTAGAGCATAGAACATAGAACAGTACAGCATAGGAACAGCCCCTTTGACCCATGGTGTTGAGCCAAACTAATTAAACTAGTAATTATATGCCTAACTAAATTAATCCCTTCTACCTTTACAATGTCCATATTTCTCCATTCTCTGTACATTCATGTGCCTATCTAAGAGCCTCTTGAAAACTTCTATCATATTTGCCTCCACTCCCCCCGCCGGCAGCACATTCCAGGCACCCACCACACTCTGTGTAAAAAAGTTGCCCTGCACATCTCCTTTTAACTTCCCCCCCCCCCCTCACCTTAAATGCATGCCCTCTACTATTAGACCTTTCCACCCGTGAAAAAAATACCAGCTGTTTACTCTGTCTGTGCCTCTCATAATCTTATAAACTTCAATCAGGTCTCCTCTCAGCCTCTGATGTTCCAGAGAAAACACCCAACCTCTCCTTGTGTGATATCAATGAGATATCAAAGCATCAAAGGAATTACATTTTTTAATATAAATGCTGTGCCCTCAACATGGTACTTTTGCTGGGTCTGTGGACTTTCATGTTATATGCCATTGGATGCTAATTTCTTCTAGGTACGCCAGAGAAAGGACCTGGTGTAGTCTACCTAAGGTGTCTCTCCTTCTGTTTCCCTTTTCCAGCTCCACCTCTCATTATCAAAGCTCTTCACCCTCCCTCTCCTGGTTCCATCTACCTATTTTTTTTCCTGATCTCTTTTTCCATCTATCACCCACAAGCCTCTGTCTCAACACCCCCTCTCTCCCTCCCCCAACTGGCTCCATCTGCCCATCATCTCTCCTTTACCTGTTTCCACCTATCAACAACCAGCCTCGGTCTCACCTCTTCTTCTCACTTCTTTATACCTGCCATCTTCCCTCTACACTCTCAGTCTTGATGCAGGGTTTCAAGCTGAAACCATTTCTTTACCTCTATAGTTGCTGCTTGACCTGCTGAGTTCTCCCCACAGTTTGCTTTTCTACCTGGTGTCATTATTGGACATCTTTAATCAACAACGTTCTTCAAAATATTTGATAGCTTTGAGGCCATTTGAAAATCAAAGCAACTTATTCCAGCTTGTTGAAGCCAAGTTAGGGCCACCCCAACCGTACATTGGGCAACATGCCTTCAAAAGGATATTTATGTATTCGGAAGGATTTAGAGAATGATTATGTAACTAAGTAACCCAGATTTTTTTAGTTCTTCTGCCCATACCGCTCTATTAGGATCAGCACCAAAGCTTTAAGAATTCAATCCTAAATCGTACCATCTGATGGAAATCTATCCAGGGAAGCCTGAACTGGGAGTAAACAAATGGAAAAAAGATGAATAAATTATCCTAATTGTTCTCAAACCTCAATCCACTTGGTATTTTGGTTAGTGTACATTCTAACTTACAACAGAAAGTTCTCCAGTTTCATGATTTGGTTTAAATCCACAACACATGGGACTTAAAAAGCAGGGAGTGGGTTCACAAGTGTCACAGTGTGCCACTATTGTACTGACTATTACTGTTTATTAGTTTCATCTGCATTGACACATGGATTGGTTTGGTCTGTGGGAAAACTGGTTAGAAATTTGATCCAGTAAGCTGTCAGTAAACCCGGGCATCAGTGTGATGGTATCAGGGTGAACATGCTGGTAAACATACACTTTCATATGTTCCATATGTCTTCTCCTCCACCCACCCAAAGACACCCATGTTCATCTTTCTTTTATTTTATGGTCTTTCCCATACTTGTAAACTCATGCAGAATTTTATAACATCATTTTCCCAACATTTAAGTACAAATTATTAATTTACAGCAGTTGTATTTTTTAATAGAAAAACATGAACCACACATTTTGGCAAAGAACAAATTACAATAAAATTCTTATACATTTGACTTTCAGTGTTCTGGAACATCAGTTATTTTGCTACGCAATTAGCACCAATTGAAAAAGTGTCTAAAGCAAAGTGGAACATAGAATGAATCATACTGCATTCCATTTATATTAATTAAGGTTTGAACAGCAGTGAATAATTTTAAATAATTAAACATTTAGGGTCTTGGTGAGACTGCACCTGGAGAATTGTGTACCATTTTGGTCTACTGATCCAAAAAGGATATATTTACCATTGAGGGACTGCAGGGAAAGCTTACTGGACTGGTTCCAGGGATGGTGGAAGAGACTGAGTGTTCTAGGCCTGTTTTCTCGAGAGTTTTGAAAAATGAGAGGAGATTCTATTGAAAATCATAACATTTTTAAAAGGCTTGACAAGCCAGGGATCACAGAAGATTGAATAGGCCATTTAGAACTTAGAAGAGGAAAGATTTCTCCACGTAGAGCGTGGTCAACCTTTGGAATTCTCTCCCCAAAGGGAAGACTCAGCTGTTGAGTTCATTCAAAACAGAGATTGACTGATTTCTGGATATTCAGTGCAAGAAGATTATTGGGATAAGGCAGGGAAATGACACTGAGGTAGATAATTGGCAGAGCAGACTTGAAAGGCCAAATGACCTCATCTTGCTCCTAATCCTTATGTCTTATTACACAATGACAGAAATATGTTCAACAATTAGCAATATATTTAATCATTCTAAACATTTCAAAATCTTTACACAGTTAGAATTATAATACAGAGAAGGGCAATAATCTATTTTCAACAGAATTTAAGTAATAGTTTTAATAGTTTCTATCTGAGATAATTTTCAGACATCAGTATTCAATTTTATTGTACAAATTTTCAAATATTTCCCTTAAATTCTTTCATTTTACCCTTGAATAGATTTGCTTGGATTACTGCAGACAGTTTCATCTTGTTCAAGACGATCTCATCTAAATCTATAATTTTAATATCTATTTTGTATTTTTCTCTTTCAAATATCATAGAGGGCTTAATCATATTATGGGGGTCTCTACAGATAAATGTGTATGGTCCCAACTTAAATCTGGTTCATCACTTATCATTAAATCTAATACATGCCACTTGTTCGTTGGATCGTGCGGTAGATTATTCCAAAAACTATCCGAAATACACTTAAAACTTTCACCATTTTTCAAGTGTGGGATAGTCTGCTTATCCAACTCCATACAAAAGTTAAAATCACCCATTAAGTGCTTCTGCCTTTATAAGATGATTCTCCAATCTCTGCATTCATACACACTAACACTTCATGACAGCTATCATGGGGCATAAATCAAAGTCCTGTTATAGTCCTAAACCCTTTCCTAGTACCTTTGCTTACTTAACATTTTTGTAAAATCACATTATTTAGTTTTCCCTTACCCATTATGCCCATAGCATAATTCTTAATACTTTATTCCCTTCTCCTTTGTTTTTGAACCATTAATTACCTTTTCCATCGAGAGCCTCACCATCAACCCCCTATCCATTTACAAGTGTAAAGTACTCAAGTCTTGTCTTGATTAGGTGGAGTCCATTCTAATTTATTCACCCAGCACTGGTGAAAGGGTTTGACAAAATGGGATCCCATTTTCCTACACTACTCCTTGAAATATCTGTACACGTCTCTAATCTGCATTTTACAAGGCCAATTATTATCTCCAAATGCTCCTCAATGAATGAGTCTTTCTCCTTCCACTTCAAAGCCAGATTAAGGCATCACTCACCCTGCTACCTGTAGCTGATATATCACGTGGGATTCATAATCCCATTTATGCAGAATGCTATTTATCCCTCTAATTATTAAACTCCCTGAACCTACCAAATCATTATCCACTCTGGCTTCCTCTGAAAAGCCTCCCACTCCAAGGTGCTGTGGTAGGCATTCTGGTTCTTTTCAACAGATATCATTATTAACATTACAGGCAGCAAATACATCGTGCCAGTTGGACAGGATCAATTATGATGGATTCCCCTGACTATCATTGCCTTGGCTCCCATATTAGCGGTGGTATCAATACAATTCTCATTCTCAATATTCATAATTCTCAAGGCTGGAGTATCTGCTCAGACAGTCATTCCTCCTACATATGACTCAATCCAACAAAATGACCCTTGAGAGAATCATGGTGAGGCACGCTATACCAAATACATACTTGGTCTAATCTTACTTTCCACTAAATCACAGATACTGCAGTCCACACAATCTCCTCTGACAAAACTATACTTTTACAGGTTCATGGAGTTATACAGCAAGGAAATAGGCCCTTTGGCCCAACTCATCCATGCTGACCAAGGTGCCTTTCTAAGCAAATCCCATTTACCTGTGTTTGGGCCTGTATCCCTCAAATACTTTTTTCTATCCATTTACCTGTCCAAATGTCTTTTAACCATTGTAATTGTACCGGCCTCCACCACCTCCTCTGGCAGCACGTTCCATATATCCACCACCCTCTGTGTGAAAAACCTGCCCCTCAGATTCCTTTTAAATCTTTCCCCTATCACCTTAAACCTCTGCCCTGTAGTTTTAGATTCCCTAACCTGGGAAAAAGACTGTGACTAGCTACACATCTCTGCTCCTCATAATTTTAAAAGGTCACCTCTCAGCATCTTTTGCTCCAGGGAAAACAGTCCCAGTTTATCCAGTCTCTCCTTATAACTCAAGCCCTCCAATCCAGGCAACATCCTTGTGAAATGTATCTGCTCCTTCTGTAGCTTAATCACATTCTTCCTACCTATTATGTGGTGACAGAATTGCACACAATACAAACCAAAGTTTTGTACAACTCTAACAACTCTCACCTCAACTCCTGTACTCAGTTCCTTAGCTAATGAAGGCAAACCTTCTTCAGCGCCCTCTCTACCTGCGTTGCCACTTTCAGGGAACAATGTACTTGGACCCCCAAGATCTCTCGGTTCAACAACACTTCCCAGGGCCATGCCATTCACAGTGTATGTCCTGGGCTGGTATAACTTTCCAAAGTGCATCACTTTGCACTTGTCTGAATTAAATTCCATCTGCCATTCCTTTGCCCACTTTCCCACTTGATCGATATCCAGTTGTAACCTTGGACAACCTTCTTCACTGTCCATTATTTAATAAGCATTATTTATAGGTTCAGCAAAGCTATCATAAAAACACTAACCACCATGACCACTAACACACAAACTAGCAATCTTCACTGGCCACAAAAATTCTAATCATTAAACTAATTACTCCTGTATAACTTAGCACAACTGCTTCACAAGCCTTGGTAACTATGACGTCACTCTGAGCTTTCCCCCAGTTTGAGTAAATCACACTCATCTCTCCCCTCTCCCAATCCTGCACAGCTCTTGTTTTTTAACTTCGTTGATCTTTTGATCCTTTCAACAATTCTGTCTCACTGTTGAAGAACGTGTTCAAGTCTGATGTATTATTTTATTGAAACAAAAATAATTTAGGCCTATTCTGGAATAGTGGTAGGAGCACTGGGGAACCAGAATTTGCTGTGTGCATTGATTAATTTTTGGAGATCATCCAGCTTGCATGCAGTACCCAGAAAAGGCCCCTTAGAGAATCTAGTGATAAGTGAAGGCCTTCCTGTTGCTTGGGAATGTAATGTAGAATCAAGTCCCACAACATCATATCTATATTTGCTCCAATTGCCTTCCCGGCTTGCCTGTGTCTTTAAGCATACATTTATGCTGCCATACCTGTCTGAAACTGTGAGCTGCAGTTTGGGTTTGAGCCAAGGAGGAATCTGTTTACATTAGGCCTTTTTAGGAGAGATCTTCAATAATGAACACATGCTTTGTTTCTTCCTGTTACATTGTCCCAGATAACATTGTCATCTGGAGCTTTATCTCTTATACGTGGAAATCTGAACAACCAAAACTAGTGGAACAAACACTCGATTATGGGAAAGCTCTGAGAAGAACTATTGGTTAGTGCTGTTCAATCCTTTCAATGAACCCTAAATGTAATTTGTATGTCATCTATTGCCTTTAGCTGCACTTCCAAAATTTTGTGATTAATCTAAAGCAATCTGAAAAAAATACTTTTCTTGGAAGGATGGTGAATGTTGTGCCTGTCACATGAACATTTAGCATAATCTGGGCAACATGTACGAATAGGCCTACTGACATACATTACATAAATTTAATTGACCACTCCTCTCCCAGAATTAATTTTTCATTTTAATTATTTCCATAATATCTCTACTTTCATACCTCTCAATTAATCTGCCCAGACAATGTTTAAAATGTGGATAGAGAAGAAAAAAAGTCCCCATCACTTCTGTTGAATAATTACAAAACAATTCTAAACAGCTTTAAAGAAGCATTGCAATTTTACTTAATGTATCTTGGAATACTGTAAATTACCCTGTCAAAATCAAAATGCTAGTCATGAGGAGAAAACATAATGTATATGTTCATAATGCTTGCGGGGTAGTAGAGTGGTACTATTATTGGGCTATAAGCCCAGCAACTCTGAACTTGATTCCTTCTGTAAGTTGTGAAGCTGAACTCAGTCGGTCTGGTAATTTGTGGGCTGCAACCAGAAAATAAAACGGCAATGCAGTTCCCAGATTTTGA
The DNA here is from genome assembly GCA_030265395.1 of Rhina ancylostomus. NCBI lineage: Eukaryota > Metazoa > Chordata > Chondrichthyes > Rhinopristiformes > Rhinidae > Rhina > Rhina ancylostomus. Next base: position 35,544,109 of record JARFYF010000104.1, read on the forward strand.
CAAAAATCCAAAACACTCATTCATTTTCTTCTGGGAAAGAGGACCAACTGGTCTCACGCTATGCTGTTGACTTCTGGTGCCCCCGGAGCAGCCCTACAAGATATGCAATTGTAAAAACAACTGTTATTGAAAGATATACCACTGCCTTCTCAGGGCAATCAGGGATGGACAGGATTGAATGCATTTATAACTGTAATGTTAAGTATATAATTTGAAATGCTATAATCTGCAAATTATAACATTTTAAAATCTGGACCTACTAATCATCACTGTAAAACACACAAGATGACTGAATCCAAATGACTTCCTTTTGAGTTAATCAAAGTAGTGTAAATATGATTATGTACTCAACATTTTTCACGGTGCTTTTGTTGTTAGAGTTTACTGCAGATATCCTTATTGTTTTGATTTCTGCAGGATAGAAAAAAGGTTAGGTTAGTATTGCCGAAATTTTGCTTTAGGTTTTAAGGTAAAGCTCACTGTCATTATGGAGTGATCAAACAGCATTTTCTGGACTACACAGTGGTTGGTTTAAATGCAGAAATCAGAAAATACAGGTCTGAGTTATCTAGCTCCTTCACAAGTTATAACTATACCTAAATGATAGACTTAACAATGCAATCAGAATAAGAATGTCAAACTGTTGTACTTACCCACAAAGTCTGGTAGAAAAATTTCAGCTCAATGTATTCGGGAGAATAGGAACTTCTAAAACTGTAAGCAATCATAAATATTGCCAAAGAAACCCTCTGGTCCAGAAAACTGAATTTTACAACTATTGATTCTCATTTGTTCAGTATTTAATTAGTTTTAGTGATTTTCTTCTAATGTAAGTAATATTTTTCTGTCTCTCTTACCCAATCCTTCTTCCCAATTTTTGTGCCAGTTTTTGTTCATGATTTAAATCTAATTTGGTAATTTTTGTTTATACTTCTTGGATCACAATGGACTATGGATTGGGCTTTGTTGTGCAATTTTTTTTGGCTGGAAGGAGTGGCGACCTGCTTGTAATTTTGGTCATGAATTGTGAGTGCACATGGTTAGCATCACTTGTGCTGCTTGGCAAATGAAATAATGCAATTATGTGTGCGTACTGGAAGTATGCCGATTAGGCACTTGGTCACCTCAATCCTTGTGCATTGCTGTTGTGTTGGATACCTTGGCAATATGGACCCTGTCAACCAGAGATTGCACAGCATGAACCACACATGTGAAGCCAAAGCTCAACAACAGTTAGAATATCACCCCCATAATCTGCACAATTTAAATAAGCTCTCTGACAACCGAGCCAGGGGTTGGTATGTCCAAGGAACTGTGTTGAGTTAATATTTTTATGGAACATGACAGATGTGAGCTTTATGATGAATTGTAAGGGAGCCCTTTCTGTGCAACAAATGGGTGATATATAGCTTCCAGCCTGACCAAGAAGAGAGGGGCTACAAACAGAAGTGACTGTAGGCTGTTTGAACACTTTCCAGAAGATGTGCTGAAATTTAATGGGTGGTGATACTATTAGCAGCATTCCATTACTGCAGGCTTTGTTGTGCCCGTGTTTGGTCATTCGGGGGTGGGGGTGGTCGGGGGGGGGGGGGTGTGTGGTAGAAACCGTAGGGAGAAGAAATTGCAGACAATAGTAAACATATAAAAACCAGCCTCCCCTCCATGGACTCTGTCTGCAGTTTCTGCTGCCTCAGGAAAGCAGCAAACATAATCAAAGGCCCCTTCACCCCCAGTCATTCTCACTTCTCCCCCTTTCCATTGGGCAGAAGATAAAAAAACTTGAGAACATATACCACCAGGCTCAAGGACAGCTTTTATCCCACTGTTTTGACTCTTGATTGGACTTCTTATATGATAAGGAACTCCTGATCTCTCAATCTACCACCTTATTTGACTACCTGCACTGCAATTTCTCTGTAACTGTAACATGATATTCTGCATTCTGTTATTGTTTTTATTTTTGTACTACCTCAATGTACTTAGGCATGGAATGATCTGACTGGATGGCATGCAAAGTTTTTCACTGTATCTCAGTACATGTGACAATAATAAACCAATTACCATGACATACACTTTAACAAAAAACCTACATTCACAGAGTCTTCCGCGGCACCATATCCTATCTAAAGCTCTCTGATGAGCAGGACTCACAGATTATCTAGACTGTTGGCACTGCAATTTGGGACAATCTAGGAGATGACTTCAGCCACTATCATGTGTCCGCAATGCTCTCTCTGCGGAGAAGTCAAGTTGACTGTAAATTTCCTTGCCACATGATCTTTCCAAATAACCACAGCAGAACGTTTGACATGCCTCCCTATTTGTTCCTCACTGCTGCATCAGAGAGGTCATTCAGGCACCATATTCATATATTGGAATTCATCATATTCATTGTGGGTGAGAGGGCATCTCAACCGACAGGATATCCAGCCATTGACTGTACTCATGGGTCCATAAGAACTCACATGAAGAAGTGGACTTGTTTTATCAGTGAGAAAGTTCTCTGAATGTTCAATGCACAAATGGATCACAAGAAGAATCTCCTTACATTGAATTCCATGTTTCTGGGAAGCACATATGGCTTATTCATCATGAAGAAGTATGAATCATTGGACATTCAGCAGTCAGTACTGTCCAGCAGATGCATCCTGGCTTTCTGCTCCCTTGGCTCTCACACTAGTGCACTCTCCAACCACAGCAGCTGAATAGAGATACAATGAGAGCCAGTATGGTAGGATAATGTACTGTACCCTTGGTCTCTTGAAGCAGATGTTTTATTGCCTGCGTCAGTTCAGGGTGCAATGCAGTGCAAACCAAACAGATGTAGGGATTTCGTCATTGTGTGGTGCAGGCTGCAGTCTGTGAACTGAAGGCAACTAAGACCCAGAGCTCGAGGACCTGGAGGACAGCAGGAATAAGAGGAGCAAGAGAAGGACGCAGATTCCAGGGGATGTTCCTGTTTAGTGTCCACTGCTTCATTTCATGGATGAGCAGAGGAGGGAAACAATGGCCACACACGACATACAGGATTACCTCATTGAAAGACCTTTCTCATAAGGTCCTTGAAAATTCATGGACTCCAATGCTCCAACCTTTCCCATCACCACGGTGAACCAACAGTCCACAGAGGAGCCCAAATAATGCATAAAAATCCCTCAGGATTTTTGTAGGCCCAACTGGACATCATAATACATGATTGAATGAATCTTTGCTGATCTATCACAAGACGTTTATAATTCTTGATAAGTTCAAGTTTATTGTCACAGGCCAACATACTCAGGGTATAAATGCCGTGAAAATTAGCTTTTTGCAGCAGCAGCAGAGTGCAATACAAACATGACAACCATAAGTTAACATAAACTTAAATTAACATAAATTATACATATCTAACATGACAAAATAGGCATAATGATAGCATAACAACAGAGTGGCACCTTAGTCAAAGAACTCAAACCTCTACATAAAATGCCCTTTGATTTTCATTTCATTGTTTACTCCTGTAAACTGGAGAGATTTAAGGTAAAGAACATTTTGTGCAAGGGTTTGAGTTCTTTTGACATTGCTCCATTTTGAAGCATTTCTCCTTCCAGGAGGACCTTCTCAGAGCTATTTCCTGCCTGGTTCCTCTAATAGTTTGCCTGGTGTATATCCAGGATGCTTGCTCACAAGATTTCCCTCTTGGAACATTCGTTGTTAACCGAGACTTCTGTAACCCTTTGAGCTGTCTCCCTTTCCACTGTTGTTTTGTCTCTTCCATAGCAGCCGCAGAGTGTCTTGCTAGTTTTTGGCTGCCATGGTGAGTGGGGCCAGTGGCTTTCACTAATTACTGTACAGAAATATGTTGTGAGAGGTGCTAAACTGAGGTAGAACTCATGCATAATTATAAGCACCCACTTCTTGATATAATCCATCCTAACACCATTTCATAAAAGCTTTTGGCCAAGTTCATGTTTTTTTTACACTGGGGACCTGAATATGCATTATTGCTAACATAGAAAAAAGTACAGGAGCAATGTAATCTATGGGGAGTGGGGAGAGCCAAATAAAGAGGTCAACGTCTCGACAACTAAGGGCATGACCACCAGTGGGGGAGCGATTACATTTGGGGATGATCAAGGTGCCAGATTATGTCAAATACTGATGGAGAAGGAGGATTACAGATAGAAAAGGATAAGGCCATGGAGGAATTTGAACACAAGGATGAAAATTTTAATATCAAAGTCATGTTTCAGTGGAAGCCACTGCAGAGGATCAAATACCAGAATGCTACATGAATGGAATTAAGCACAACATTGGATAAAGTCAAGTTCACAAGGCATATAATTAAGTATGCATTGGGATAGTCAGGACCCATTGGATAGAGATTGGAACAACAGATTCAGTAGCAGATGGACTGAGGAAGGGAAGGGGTCATGTGACATTATACAGTAAAACTCCAATAATCTGCTATCGACTGTTTGGAAATCCTTGTCTTCGGCATCTGGCTCAGAGGGTGCTGATCCCCACGTTTACTTTAACACACCAAGGTCTGTCCATAGAACAGTTAAATCACTTTGACAGCCAGCCAAGGTGTACCTTTCGTTTTCCCAGCTGTAAAGCTATCCAGGACATTAATGTCTTCTGAGTATCACCATAATTCAAAAAGTATTAAAAATAAAAAATGTAAAGATGTTTAGAAATGAACAGAAAAAACATATATCTAAATCATTTTAAACACTTTTAAACAATTAAGGATGACAAAGAAAGCTGAAGAAGTTAGAAAAACTAGAACTACACCTACCTGGTTCACTTACCGTTGTTCCTGTCCAATCAAACAACCTGATGCTGGCTATGTACACATAACTCCCAGGCTAATTGTTAGTACAAATTTGTGCTCCATTGTTGGGCTTCATGTGGAGTTGCAGTCAGGAATCAAGCAGGATTCCCAGACTTTGTGACCTTGTTGCTTCAGTTGTCCTGATACATAGATGGAGGGAATTTCTGCCCATCCATTAAGGGATATTAAACAATTGTTTTGACAATTTGGAGAGAGTGGAGGGATCAGGAGAGGTAGTGATGAAGTGGAGCCAGATGTCCTTGAAGCTTTGTTTTCACATGACATTGTAAAGTACAGCATGTAGAGAAGTGTGAGACAGTCAAGGATACCTCCTTGGGGGCACTCCATACAGCTGATTTTTTGGCAACAATTGGATAAATAATTGGACCAGATCCCATTCAATTGGTGCAAGAGGGTATGGTTATCAACAGGTCAAGGGGAAGGAAGGTTTGCTTACCTTTCCAAGAACCATCTAGGATGTTATTAGTGACATTGACAGGAGCCATTTCATTTGTGTGGCAGGGGCAGAAAAGTAATCGAGTTCAAACAAGAAGCATTGAGTGATGTATACATATTTGAGAGTCTATATGCAGAGTCGTAATGCATAGAAACAGATCCTTTGGCCCAATATGTTCATGCTGACCAATTTTTACACATTCAAGGGATTTGGAAAGGAAGAGGAGGTTGGAGATGGCTCAATTGTTTGAAAGGATGGCAACTCTGGGGTTGGTTTCTTGAGGCAGGGAGGGGGATGATATAGCAACAGCATGTTTGAAGAATGGGAGCTGCTGGCTGAGGAGAGAGTAGCATTAACATTATCAACTAACATGGGGGCCAGGAACTGAAGGTTGGGTGGGCAGTAGTTTATGGGAAACAGCACTGTTAAAATGGGGAAGGGTGCCAAGGACAAAAGAGGCCTTTGCCTCAGCAGATCAGTAGCTGTATAAGTTTTGTTGCAAATGGAGTATTAAAGTTTTGACAACTGAAATGTTAAAAGTGAATTAGGAGCAGACTTTGTCAAGGTGCAGTCACAGAAGGAAGAACAAGATGTGAGGGAAGATTAGGTATAAGGAACTCATTGGAAATTTAAGCAGTCAAGTGACTTCAGAAGACAAAGGCCAGATTTGGGCTAGCAAAAAGTTTGATTGTTTACGTGGAAGAGGTGAAGGGAGGTTGGAAGGGCAGCAAAATTCGGGACAGGCAGCACAATAAGTTAAGTGGGGGTTGAACATAGTGAGCTTGACAAGTCACTAAGTGCTGCAGCTGAGCGGGGAAGATCTTTGGTGAGGACAATTTTATGGTAATTGGGTGGAGAATGAGGATTTTTAAATGAGAGGCACAAAGATAAAAGGAGTTGGGATGTTCAGATTAAGCTAGAGTGTAAGAGGAATAGAAGTGGATACCAAAATGTGGTTTGATAAGAAGTGCCATTTCTTCATGGTTCTGACAATTGGTGGGATAGCAGGTGGGGCAGAACATTCAGGGAGAAGGTATGATTACCCAGCAGTCAGCTCTCCACTCAGGCTGTGATATCAAAGGAGAACAATGCTTGGCAAGGGCTTTGTTCACAAGCTCACGGACATTATGGAAGAAGATGCAGACCAAAGGGCTGATTTACTAACAAGAGGTCCACTGAGTGGGTAAATTTGGGTGAGACACAGTTTGGCATCAACATCCCAGAGGTGCACTGGGCCAGGAGGTCGGCACAAGAGATGGATGGTTGGAGTTGCTGCTTGTAAGGCAATGCTGGTAAGCACCTTAAAAGACCCTTCAGAAGTTCCTGAGAGAAGACGGAGGGAGCTTCATGGTTTATCCAAGAAGAAGTCAAGTCTGGAATGGTAACAGGAAAGTGGAAGGTTTAAGGATTAAGTTATGAATACCCAAAATGAGTGCAATGAAAGGCATTTGAAAGGAAATAAATCAAAGAGGGCTAAGGAAAAAAAGTAAATACAAGTGGACAAAATTGATGATAAAAATAATGGATCTGGGTCTGGAATGGCTAGCAAAATGTAGATGGGAAATGACACGGGCCTATTTACATAGAAACCTTCAGGATATACATCCTCAGAAAGTGATGGGCTTTATGTCTTGGCAACTAAAGGTTTGGACATTGGAGTCCAAGCCCATAGCTGCCTGAAAGTGGTGGCACGCATCGACAGAGTGGCAAAGAAGGCATATGGCATCCTTGCCATTATTAGCCGAGGCACTGAGTTCAAGAGCCAGATAGTTACGCTGCAGCTTTATAAAACTTTGGTTAGCCCGCATTTGGAGTATTCCATTCAATTCTGGTCACCACATAGGAAGTATGTGGAGACTATAGAGAGGGTGCAGAAGAGGTTTACCAGGATGCTGCCTGGATTTGAGGATATGTGCTATAAGGGGAGGTTGGACAAACTTGGGTTGTTTTCTCTGGAGTAGTGGGGGCTGAAGGGAGACCTGATAGATGTTTATACCATTATGAGAGGCATAGATAGACAGCTAGTATCTTTTTCCCGGGGTTGAAATGTCTAATATGAGAATGCATACATTTAAGATGAGGGGGGAAAGTTCAAAGGAGTTGTTCTGGGCACGGAGAGTGGTGGGTGCCTGGCATGCGCTGCCAAGGGCGATGGTGGATGCAAATACAACAGAGGCATTTAAGAGGATCTTAGATAGACACATGAATATACAAGGAATGGAGGGATATGGACCATGTGTAGGTAGAAGGGATTGGGTGTCATTAGCTTAGTTAGTTCGGCACAACATTGTGGGCCGAAGGGTCTGTTCCTGTGCTGTACTGTTCTATGTTCAGCTGCAGCTAGTAGAGTGACTAATGTCAGGGATGTCCAGAGGGTCTAGAATTGGAAGAACACACCTCAAAATATTCTGGGTCTGGGGTTGATTGCAGAGCTGGAGCGGGGTGAGACCATCATGAAGATTTGAAAATAGGGAAGATAATTTTAAGATCAAGATGTTGCTTAAATGAGAGCCAGTAAAGGTCAGCAAGCACAGAGCAATGGATGGTAGAATGACAGAGGCTGGCCAGAAATTAGTTAGAAACGTTAAGTCTGTAAATTAGAAATTAATGTCGATTCATCAATCGAATTGTTTGAAAAGCCTTGATGTTTCTTTTATTACTCATAAATACCCTGTAGAGGGCACCAGAAGGGTCAGATCCCTCATGATAGTGTCTATACTTTGAGAGCCACAAGAGGTCGAGGGGGAGGTTTCAACCTGATCAAAGAAGACTATTGTTCCTTTGACTGTAAATTCTGAGCCATTATTGGTAACTGGTTTACAGGGACAGTGGGAGGCATAGAATGCAGCGGTTTGATTCCTAGTAAGACAATAAACAGATGCCTGCACTACAAATAATGCTAACAACTGAGTGGGGCAAATACCGTACATCACTGTGTTATAAGTGATGGGCAGTTACTGTGCAAAAATACAGGTGGAATGGATAAAGGACAGGCAAGAAACAATGGAGACACAAGAAACTGGAGATGCTGGAATCTGGAGCAACACACAAAAAACCAGAGGAACTCAGTGTGTCAGGCAGCATCTGTGGAGGGAAATGGACAGTCAACGTTTTGGGTCGAGCCCCTTCATCTGGACTGATGGGTCTCAAAGTGTTAGGCAAGAAAAAGTCACTGTTTTAGCTAGCTCATGTAAAAACATCGTCATTTTAAGTACCTGTAATTGGCAGCAACCGTGGACAACCTGTATAATTCATAGGCCAATCCATTTAAGACAGTGGCTAAAACAGACATATTAATTTCAGCCAGAAATTCAAATTGCAATGCTGCTTCTGTTTTTTTTTGTCTGATATGGGTTTTCAGCTTTGAAACTTTAGTACCTAAATCAGTCAAGGCAAGATTTGAAATTCTATTCTACTGTATCATTTATCTGCTCAGGATTGAACAAAGAGACAGAACACCAATAGTTGTAGCATAGCTCATTTTTATTTTTAAATTGTTTTTTTTTCTTTATTTGCATAGGAAACATATCCACTTCCAGTAATTGACTGCAGTATGAGCAGCTGCTAGCAGTATAGGCTGGATATAACAGTTACAATCACATAAGTCAAGCTGAATTTACACCAGTTTAAAACTTGTGAAGGTTTAGACTCTGTAAGGGACAGACTGTTTCAACAGTTTTCAATGGCTTTAAACCATCTCAGACACCTGGACTCAGACATGGAGAACAAGAGTACTATACTGCCCGTGGCCAATTCAGTTACCTTTTCCTTTTGTTCCTTTTGGCAACTATAGTAGTATGTACGGGACTAAAACATCACAAGTTTCAAAATGGAACAACCCTGGTGCGTGGCTAGCAAGCACTTACTGACTACTTGTTACCTACTACTGGACTAAACGTAGCATCATGTATCTATGGAAACACACAGTCCTACAAAAGTTGTTCTCAAGAGAAAGATCTCAAAAGGTTCTTACAAGTGGGCTCCCTTCCCTTCCTCTCAGAATTGCCATCTGCAGATTGACTAGGAGCCACATTCGCAATGAAAAGAATATCTGTACAATGCGCAGTGTCAAGACTTAAATGGTATTTGGGCTGTTACACACATCAATGCAATATATATATATGTGTAACTGCCTTTGTGAATATGGAGCAGGTAAACAAGCTCTTGGAAGCTGACAGCTAGGCAGGATTTACCCTTACATTCTGCAAGTTGGATCATTTTTGCAGAAAACAAGTTGTCTGAATGAATTGATTTACAACTGAACTCAACAGAGACTGCAAGATTAAACAGGCACTGCTTGTTTGACATTTTTGGTAAATGTATGCTGGTATTTTTTGATTCAAATCCTCATTTTGCATTAACATAATTCAATATAATATCCCAAGGTCTCCATATAAGGAACATACATTTCTGTAGTGACCAGGGCTATAACAAAGTTCCTTCAGTTGATAATACACATCAGTCCCTGCAGCACAGTTTTGATAATAAAAATGCATCATGCTATTTCTTTAGAAACACAACAGTTCTGTGATGAAAGTGGTTTCAGTGTCAGTGGACCTGACTGCTGCCTCTTAAATACAAAGACTTTGCAACCTCTTTTCATTTGTGAGAAATGTTGAGCTTTGTTGGAGCAGATGGGACAGATCCTACAGCATTAAAATTTTCAGTCCAGTCAGGCAGGCAGCACAAGAGAAATATTTTGTTTCTGCTAGTTCTGACTAGTTACCCCTATGGTTTTAAGAGGAAGAAGGGATGGTGAAATTTGCTGCTTAGTTAACTACCTCGGAAGAGAAAAGTTTAGAGAGTCAGGGAGTGGTCTATCTAACTGTTTGATATGTGTGCTCTAATTACACATGCTCTTATTGAAACTAGAAGTTCCCACTCAATAGCACTGTATATCTAACAAGATACCCATCCTTGAGTTTAAAACTTCTCAAAACCACATCCTATCACTAAACAATTGTTCTTTAATGAGTATATTTGGATTCCAATCATTTCAAGAAAGTAACCTTAATACAAAAGGACTGCTCTGTTTAAGAATGCCTTGTATTAGCAGTAGATCATCAATGTGCAAGTCAAATTTAGGAACTACTGAGTTTGCATAACAAGCAGATAATAAAACAAAACTCAAGCTATAGCTATAGGTGCTAAACATTTGAAACAACAATAGTAAATGCTGAAACACTCAAATGATCATCAGAATTCTGGCAAAGGACTGTTTTCAGTATAAGCCTTTCCCAGAACACCAACAAAGGTTCTTTTCCAGTATAAACCTTCCCCTATATATGTATATCTTCTCCAGAAATCTTACAAAGAGTTATGCCTAAAATGTCATTGTTTTTCTTTCTCTTTATATGCTGCCTGATTCGCCAAACATGTTCAGCAATGTTACTTTTAATTCTAAGTGGATAATACCATGGTTTGAAAGCAAAATGCTGTGACCAACTTACATTGCCAATTGTAATTAGCCAATAATTTATAATGTAGTCTATTATTGCTAATTTTTTGCATTTGGAATCATAATCCAGTCATTTCCATTAAATTGGCAGAAGGATCATTGCAATTGTTCATAATCAGGAAAAATAAAAAATCACATATTGTCTGTAGTGAAAAGGAGGTCAAATGGCTCAAACTCATGGATGTTTGTATTGAGAATCAGAGTGTCAGATTTTATCAGAGTGGTTAGGCATCTTTCAGGTGAGGTGACAAGTCGCCACTGATACTGAGACCATTTTTACAAATTTAAACATACAGTAAATTCTTAAAATACAGATATTTCCAGAGACTCATACCTAGAGAAAGTTTTTTTAAACTTTTTTTTGCTATTAAATACATCCTGTAAGAAAAAAAGCTGCAACAAAAAGGTGAAAATTGACCATTTCCAACATGTCCCCTTTAACTACTAACAAAGTGGCAAAAGCACTGTGAGATGGAACAGTACAATAAGTTGCTGCCATGGCATCTGCGCCAAACCCACCACCCCCCCGCCCCCC
>JARFYF010000104.1:35556327-35568994 GCA_030265395.1 Rhina ancylostomus
TAGGATTACACAAGTTCAGCATATGGACAGTCTTTTTTGTAATATATAAATTAGGTAACTGGAGAGTTTTAACTCAAGTCCAGCTTCCAGACAGGATTTTTTCTCTTAAAAATGGCATAATAAACTGGTCTTTCAAAAGCCAGTGTAATCATTTCTTCCCCCAATTAACTCATTTAAAAAATGTTAGCATTACAAAAAAGGGTAATTACTTTAAAATGTTCTTAACAAAACTATACAGTGTACAAATTACAGTCTGCAAGGCAGGTGGTTCATTTTCAAGACCCCTCTTTGTTTCCCCTCACATTACACAACCATAACAAATCTACTAACACTTATTCACTGAGATGCCGTGCTTGAATCATACTCCCACAGCTATTGCTATAGATATTTGTTTTTGCCAGATTTTTTCAATACAAGTCTCCTTCGCTGTTAATTTTTTCCCAATCTATTGCGCCTTAACTTTTACAACACATTGGGGAAATGGCCAAGGCTGCAAAGCACTTTAGCAAAAGGCAGAAACAGTGCACATAGAACGGGGTGGCTTCAGTTTGTCAGAATTGGCATCCTGGTGAAGGAGGAGAGCAGAGACTTGACTTGAGTTGCAAAGCCCTCTGATCTCTTAAGGTTGATTCTCAAGAACCTCCCTTTCATTATCTCCCTCTTCTTATGAAGAGAAAGGTTCTTCGGCTAACAATTTAGGCTACACATAAGAACAATGTCATAGCCAGGTAGAACAGAAATGATTGGGTAATTCTCCTGTCAATCAAGCCTAGAGACCATACTGCTGTAGGTGACTGAGACTGATTTTAGGCACATAATTTATAGAAAACTATCCTCTACTCACTGCAATTTTCTGAAGAAATAACCCTGCTTTTATTAGGAAATGTTGCTGAAATTTCTCTTTCTACCACTCTTGAAATTGATTCTGTTTTCTGAGTAAATTGACTTTGTTACTTTAACAACAGATTGTTTACTCTATCATATGCTGCCCAACCTCCAACAAGTTGCCTGATGAAGTGTCAGTAAATGCTCAGAATCAGAGACAACTTAAGATTTGTCATTACAGTTAAGCAATATATAGACTTGCATCTAATAATCTACTTATGATCTGCTGGGTTAATTAAAATCACTTTTGTTTAAGATTTATATTTGGATAACCGAATTGAGCATACATATTGATTTGAGATTTTTGCTAGTCTATAAGATTTGGCTTTTGCCTGCATTGATACTTAACAGCCAGGAATTGATACATCACTGATGTGTATCACTGATACATCTCCTTGGGAAGCTAAATTGTTAAGTACTATGAGAATGGAAATGATTCAAGTTTTTTTTTAATTGAGCAGAACTTTAGAGAAATGAAAGATCATTTCACCTCTAAATCACTGCTAAACTGGTTCCTGGCTGAATAGGATAAGTCACCTCTCAAGGCAAAAACAGCTTTGTTTAGTCATCAGTGTTGGATATCGAAAGGAAGATTTAAGATCTATAGCTCTGCTCCTGGAATTGGAGGCCAGCAGAGTGATAGATCTCTGCCAAAGTCAATTTTTCACAAGAGAAAATCCCAGTTCTTAATTAATATTGAAGCTCAAGTCAAGCCTGTCTCCAGTGAAAATGACGACTTTTTTTTTTAATATATATATTTTTTTAATTCAATGAGTTCATCTTGCACCCCAGGTGGAAAGTCAATAGAAGAACCAAGTTGAAAGCTTGTCACAGTAGACAGAACAGTTACTTTGCAGCCTCTGTCTTTCAAATGGCATTATGCTTCACAGCTGTGCTGTAGAGTTCTCCTTAAAAAAATCCCCCCTCCCCAAAGCATCCTCCCCTAACCATCTTTTAAGGACCTATCATACTGCATAGAAAGCAGCACCAACTTTGGTCAATTAAAATGGAAAAAAAAGCTTACATCACCTAATCTGCATACTAATGTGATAATCAATATAGCTAAAAGCTTTACCTATATAGACAAAACTTGGTATTGCATAATTCTTACAAGTTCAAAAATTCCCAAACAAGTAATTGATAGATGAAAAACATGAAAGATTAATAGAAAAAACTTGCCAAAAATACTGAAAAATATTACTGGCTGATTAAAAATTTTAAGCACCAACTATACACAGCCATGATATGCTTTATAAATGAGATAACAAAGTCAAAGTATTTGAATATTGACAATTAGTGATGTCACACTGTCCTCTGGAGTACAAAATAATTTTTTTCATACAAATGGTAAATTTCATAGGATGAGCTATAATATATGCAGCAAACGTGTGCAGTGATGTCACTGTTTTATTTTAAAGGCAAGGCACGTAATGTGGACTATATAACTTCGTGCAAATCAAGGATAGATCTATTAGAGTTACAGAGAAACAAAAGAGGCAAAATTGACTTGCCATGCACACTGGTGTCCTGCCACTAGCACTATCAGGCAGATAGCAAGGCTAAAGAAAAGCACCATGCAATACTCAGCACCCTGTGATTAAAAATAGCGTTTACACGGTAGAGTGCGGAAAATCTTAGCGGCTGCATCCCTGTTGCCATTGTAAACTGCGGTGCTCTTCACCAATACCCTCCATGAGACACCATTTCACCTTGGCGTCTGTGTCCTTGGAAACTGCTTATGCCATGCTTTTTTTTCCTGACACACCTGATACATATATATTACATATTTTTTTTAAATTCCACAGAGGTATTGGAGTACAAGGAATCAAGTGCAGAATTTTCAATTCCATTCAATTGCTTTCCTAAGCAAGCATGTCACAGCAGGATGTGTCCATATTTCATTCTTTTCTTTCCTTAATTAATGCACATTCGAAGGGGACAATAAGAACTGTTCAGAATTATTTAAAGGTTATATTGCATCCCCTCAATTTAGAGTCCTAGGGCATAAGGACTTACATTAATCCCCTTAATCAGATATGTTAAATTGCACTTGCCTCTTAAGTGTTCTTTTAAAGAATTACTGACATTTTAGGGGCAACATAAAAATATCAGTGAGCTTCATTCTTGCATTCAGATACTTGTAAAGCATCTAAAACTTTGAGGGACAATTACTGCTTCAAACTACACTATGGTGCTTTTCCAAATGCAGTCTTGCATCAAATTTGTTCTGTTCAGATCTGTATACTAAGCATTAAAAGTAAAAGGAAAAAAGGGTTCAGTGACAAGAAACAGCTTTTGGAGCCAATCATCAAATGTAAATCCAGTAAAACTGCATCTAAGTCTTTTTTTTTGTTTTGTTTTCTGCAGTAGCATAGTGTGCATAGACTAATTGTGTGCTTTATGGGCTTTTTGTCCCCTCAGACAACAATTTTGTAGAAAACACAAAATTACATGTACATTCCTCATTCAGCCTTTACCTTACAAAGTCAAATCTCATCAACCAGGAGGACTGGGCTGTAGTTTAACTACTCTTGGACTGAGTGAAAAAAAATAGATACCTGAACCCCACTAATTGCCTAAACATGCAAACTCTTAAACATCTAAAAGCTAATAAGTGTATAATGTTTATCAGATCTGGAAATTAAACAATTGTCCCCTAGTGGATTCCATTGTTCAATAAAGGCTGGTCACTTAGACATAATCTGCCACTTTACCATCAAATACTAAAATCACCCTCTTAGTATCACAGATGAAATACCATTTATGCAGATTTTAAGCTTGCAAGAAATTGGTGATTGTGAGCGCAGCAATCACTTGTCTGTGTTTCTGAAGACTTTTCTATATAATCCGGAGATGCGCTTTGCTCTTTGTTGTCCTCAGTTTGTCGTTTCTGCTTGGAGGAAGGGTTCACTGATGAAGTTTAAACTGTAATTCTGTACATTGGTTGGCAGGATGGTAGCCCCATTTGACACTTGGAATGGGACTAAACTAGCCCAAGTACCAGGACTATAGAGAGAAAAAAAAACAGAAATTAATTCATTTACTTTAATTCAGGACTGTAGATTTAAGAATTATCAATTGATACAACTGATGTTTATGAAGACATTAAAAACTCAATTAATAAACCAAAAATTAATGCCCAATGAAAAAAAGAATTCCTAATCTCAGAAAGAATTCCTCATCTCTATGCTATGCAAAACTCTGATAAGTTGGCATCCAGGTGTTTGAAAATTCTGATGGTTTGGTGTATCTGGAATGTGTGCATGAGGTTCAGTGTGCCAGGACAAAGGACGGTCAGAGCTAACTCCAGAGGAGGAGTTGGGGGTCCAGAACATCAGGGGGCAGCGATGTGGGTGGGTTTGGAGCCAGAGCTGAGGTCCATAGTGCTTGTTTATTTTCTGCTCCCTTTAAACTCATGGGGTTCACTGGAAAATTAATTCTACTACTGCTAATGTGTAAAAGAAGAGTGAAATTAAGGTTTTGTGTTTGGGTACTAGTGGGAATTAAGTCCAATAGTCCAGAAAATCTTAGTCTGGCATCACCAAAGTCCTGAGAGTATCAGATTCTCAGTGTTTTTCTCTAGTCTGCCCTTGCACTTAAACAATTCAATAGACTTCAGTTCTGATGAAAGGCTGTAGATGTGAAATGTTAAATTTAATTCTCTCTCCACAGATGCTGCCTGACTGTGGAGCATTCCCAGCAATTTCTGTCTTTAATTCAATAAACAAGAGCTAGGCTACAAAGTGTTTCAACCAACTTTATAAAAATTACTTCAAACACTTCGGACAGCTGGCTTCCAAAGGAAGTGATCACTCTTCGCAAACTATCATAGTGAGACATAATAAATAACTAAAATTGCATGGCATCTATTTTGCAGGGTTTATAAAAATAAATTACTGGTAGCAATTTTGAAAACCTTACATTCTGGAATCATAAGAGGTTTGCACAAAGTATAATTAGTCCATTATGCTTCTGTCAGCCCTTTGCTAGACCACTAAATTTAGCACTAAACCCGCTGTCTTGCTCTCTTCCCACAGTGATGCATCATCTGTTACTTAAATATTTTTCCAATTCCTCCTTAAGTAGTGTAGTATAGTAGTATAACTCAGTTCCCTGCAGCAAAGCATTCTCTTCACATAAACTTTTCTCTTCACATCCTCTAGCAATGATTTGAAATGAATGACCTCGTCAGTGATTCCCACCAGAGGCAATAATCTTCTTCTATTGTCTCTACCTAAATCCTTTATAATTTAAAACATCTGTATTCTGTATCTTTCTTTGTTCCAATGGAAATTTACTTATTACTTTAAGTCCTTCTGCATGTCAATTTCTCCTCTCTGGCATACTTTCTGATCTTAATTCATGTCTAGTAATAGAACATACAAAACTACAAGAATTAATCTTACAGGAACATACAGAGGTGCGCAGAGGAATTTAAGTTTTACCGCTTTTAGAGAGGGCTGCTGTTAACCATAGATATTGTGCTTATATGTGTATAATCACTCAGGTCCTCATTATGCTTAATGATTATGGGAGAAAGGGGTCGCTGGCAATGACAATTCCTCCCACTGCCCCACAATAACTTAAGTATTTTTTATACATTCCCATCTGTATAACTTTTCTCCCATCTGTATCACTTTTCCAATTTTTATAGGTTTTTACTATGTAATCTTAAATACCATTAGCCTTTGATGTGATTTAAGTCACCTGCAATCATATTTCTGTGAATTATTCATTTGAACCCATTGACTCCTTGCTCAGACATTTCCTTCAATATCATTCCACTATATGATTTTTATACCCCACCCACTTAACCACATACAGTACCCTCCTACATTGTATTGTATGGGCCTGCAAATTCAGCTAACCCATGTTTTCTTTACATTCTTTTTTATGTTCTCCTTAATGTTTGTCAAAACTCCTGTTATATGCAATAAACACATTCTGAGGAAGTGTTCTTTATTCCTGTCCAGTTTAAAATTGATCCAAAATTTCCACAAAAAAATCCTACTGTTCCTTGTGCGATTTCTGACATTCAACTCTCTTCTTATCAGGATTCTGATGGAAGTGTCTGTCAAGCAAAGGATCTCAGGGCTGCTCACTGTTATCATTCTGACTGCACTTCACCGTTGGATACCCCATGGAGTCCAGCAGTGAAGTGCACACTTTTTTTTGCTTCCCAACGGTCATGAAGGGAAATATGCCTACTCACTATATCAGGTTAGATCTGCACAGGTACAACAACTCCAGTCATTTTAACAGCAAGGAATGGTTGTGACAGAGGGAAGCATGTTTCACATAACAGTTTATTTTAAAATCACTGAATTAACACGCATTTAATTGTTTTAATTTTACTTCTTAAATTATGCATTTCAATAGCATTTTAAGTAGCTTTTTAATGTTTTTGAATGCAGTATGACCAACATGACAGATGGTTCAGGGTAGAAACCTGGCTTAACTGTCAAAGTAATTTTTTATTGTCTAATATTTTATATGCTCAAAGAGTTCTCACTCTATCTTTTAATATTGTCTGCTTAGCATTTTTGAAATTGCCTTTTATTCCTTCTAATTAGCTTTTTTAACTCTCCAGTCCACTTTCAATAACCCTCACAATTATTATTAACTCTATTAGCTTGGACTTCATTATATTACTTCCTTTTCAGCATATTTAATTGTCCTCAATGACAACACTTTTGCTGCATCTCAGTTTCGTCTGTAGCAAGTTCTTTATATTGTATGACATGCAAGATGAGCAATTTATTTTTTGATCAATTAAATATGATTTGTATATTTCAAACTGCTTCTTAATTCACTGAACTTATTGTGGAAGATATCCTCAACAGCACAAATAGAACAAGTAGAAGGAAATTTACAGCATCTGTCACAGCCTCCAAATACTTCAGAGTCTTTTAAATCAATGGAGTGATTTTTGAACAGAAAATACCAGAGATGCTCAACAGGTCAGGCAGCATCTGTAAAGAAAGAAACAGAACCCACATTTCAGTTCTGATGAAGTGTCTTTGTCCTGAAACATTGGTTCTGTTTCTCTCTTCACAGACACTGTCCAACCTGCTGATTATTTCTGGCTATCTCTGGTTGTCTTTCTTGCACCAGCAGTTTTTTTTTGATTCAAGGGCTTTTTGAAGTCTAATTACAGCAGTGTTCATTCAAGTAGAATACACTTTAGATATAGCAGAGGTCAGTGAGGAAATCAAAGTGGCTGCAGAGAAAGGAGATTCAAAATTAGGATTTTTGTTTTTTAATGAATGCAACTGTTTTTTTCTTTACCATGATCAAAGCATCCAATGTTCTATCCATTGCAAAGCTTTCTAAGTTGAAGGAAATATCAGGAAAAATATGTTCCAGATGGGATACAGTGGCACAGTGATCAGGTTACTGGATCTGTAACCAGAATTCTCAGCTAATAACTTGGAGGAATGAGTTCCCATCAAACCTCAGCAGCTGGGAAATTTAAACTTATTTAATATGGAATAAATAGAATAAATATCTACTGACTGTCATGGCAACATCAAGCCTACTGGAGTGAGATTAAAATCCATCTGGTTCATGAAGGTCCCTTAGGGAAGAAGTTCTGCTGAAGTTATCTGAGCTGGGGTACAGCCAGAACAATACCAAAGTGGTTGACTTTTAACTGCCCTCTGAAATGGCCCAGTAAGCCACTCAGTTCAAGGACAATTAAGGACGAGCAATAAATGATGGCTTTGCCAGCAACATCAGCATTCCTACAGAGGAATAAATAAATATAGAACCAGATGGGAAATAAGCTGTGGGGAATTCTTCAAATATATAGGTGCAAAATGGTAAACTGTTTTTGGTTAATAACTAACAAGATAAGAAACAGATGGAATAATTAGGTACTAAAGCAAAAGTTGAGGGTGAATTTAATGCTATCATGAAATGATTTCCAATGATAGATAGTAATGTAAATCTACACTAAGTCCTACATCTGGCACAAAGCAGATTGAAGCTCCCTGGAAAAATGCCAAAAGTAGTTTACAAAGTGATTAACTCTGCTAAGCACCTAGCTAGTTTTTAAACTTACCCAACCTTAGCTTAAATGTTTAGAGAGTAACTCTTGAGACAGTTAAATTTCTGAATATTGGCAGAGTGCTCTTGGGATATGTTTATTCAGACAGACACCATGCTCACTTTTGCAAAGGATGTTTGGAGGTATTTGGGGAACCTGGCTTTGCAGATGTATTGCAGAGTTGAGGATTAGATGAGGTAGAGCTAATGAGGCACAGAAGATTTTATACATACAGACAAAGCTGAATTGGATGACTGGATTGTTCTCAAGCTGTTTGAGAGAGCATCTCTATCAGTGAAATGTTAGATAATGGAAGTAATTGGATAGAAATTAGTAAGGGTAAGGGTTTAAGTAATAATAATTAATAATAGATGAGCAACTGCTAAATGGCTGACATAGTGGCGTATCTAGTGGATGTGCTACCTCATAGCCCCAAATACCTGGGTTCAGTCCTGACCATGGGTGCTGTTTGTTCAGAGTTTGTATATTCTCTCTGTGACTACATGGATTTCCTCTGGGTACTCTTGTGTCATCCCACATCCCAAAGATGTGTGGAGTGGCAGGTTAACTGGCCACTGGAAATTATCCCGAGTGTTTAAGTGATGGTGGGCCGAAGGGCCTGTTTCTGTGCTGTGTGTCCCAGAGACTAAGACATTCTATGATAATGAACAGATTGAGTTTATGTAATCAGGGCAATGTCCTAAGGTTGACTTTATAGGGAAATGTGATCAGGATAATGTCCTAGGCAAAGAGATTCAGATAAGTTGATGTACTTGTTACCAGCAATGTTGCTTCTTTCTTAATGCAAAACAGATTACCAAAGTATGTGCTACATCTGATATTCAGTCAATGAATACTGAATAACCTTAAAACATCCATTGGCATATCATGTTTGCAATCTGTACAATCTACAAGATGCACTGTCATAATCCTGAGCTCCACCAGTTGGATAAGGTACTTGGGAACATCATTACCTCCAAGTCACACACCTTCCTGACTTGGGCATAAATCAATCTTCCTTTGCTGACACTGAATTAAAATGCTGGAATTCTCGATCCAATACCAGTGTGGTAATATCTTTACCATATGAATTTCAAGAGGTCAGGGAAAAAAAACATCTCGAGGGCAAATTGTGGTAGCCTAAAAGAAACTAACCCTGACAGCAAAGTTCACTTCACAAAAGCAAGCATAAGATGTGTGGACAATGAGATTTTGATATTCACTGTACAGAGATTATATAAATTTTTGAAGAATGGTTAAGGCAAAAGTGTGCAAGGGTATAACTAGACAAAATATTGATTGTAATGAGATGGATTAAATACAAATGAAGTTGGCAGCATAATTACAAAATAAAAGATAATGTTTCACTCTTTTATTTCGGGATATATAAAGGCAAACATTCATCAAAATATGTTTCTGTGGATCCTTCAGTATTTCAAACAATGTTATGAAACCTTTGTAATGAACTCAGGCTTTCAGGGAAGGTTATTATTTTAACAACTTTATCTACCTAGTAATAACTTTAGTTAAAACAACAGGTGCTGGAGTGTTAGAATAATGCACCAAGGCATTTTTTGCCACTATGGTACAAAACTATTTCAAGCCCTTTATAAAGTCTATATTGGATTCTGCCACAGCATAGATTTTCTAAAAAAAAGGAACCAAAGTCAAAAGTGGAAATTTTGTATTGCGGAGCAATTAGAATGATTAAAATTGATGAAGCACAACACTAAAAATCCAAGCACAGTTTAGCTACATTAAAAATTGACAGTGTTAAACACCAGACTTCTGCTTTGAAGGATAAGTGGGCCATAAATATTATGGAAGATCATTAACAGATAATGATTTTGGAGAAAATTATTCATATTGGCCTTCATTAAATGAAACTGTGGACAAATACCAGATCTAATCAGTTTGGCTCAGAATCCACAAATTACATTGAGGTCATAAAACATATGTTAGGGGGGAAAATTGAAAGAAAAGTCTCTTCTGGACACACGAATCAGATAGGATAAACCTTGGTATTCTCAAGCAAATAAATACACATAACAAAAACAGAGCAGGAATAGGCCACTTCAGGCATCAAGCCTGCCCTGCAATTCTCTATGATCATGGCTGATCTGTCCCAGGCCTCAATCATCTTCTGACCCATTTCCACATAATCCTCAATTCCCTAATCTTTCAAATATTTATCTATCTCCTCTTCAAATAACTCAAGTGATTTTGCCACCACAACTCTCCGGGTACAGAATTCTCAAAATTCACCAACATACTCTCTGAGAAGAAATTTCTATGCACCTCATTTTTAAATCATTGCTCCCTATGTTCCTTCATTCAAAAGCTTCCCATTAGAGCAAACATCTCAACAGCTACCTTGCTAGATCTTACCTATTTCAATAAGATCACCTCTTTTCTTTCTAAGCACCAAAGGATATGATAAATCTCTCGTCCCAGGAATTAGCCCACAGAATCCTTTCTGGATTACCTTCAATGCTAAAATATCCATTTTAAATAAGTGAACAGAAATGTACACAGTACTCACCAAAGCCATTTAGATTTTAATAATACTTCTCTTTTTTAAACTCCAACTCCCTAGCAATAAAGACCAATATGTCATTTGCCTTCTTAATTAATTGCTTCACCTGCACGCTAGATTTTTATGCTTCGTGTGCAAGAACACCTAGATTGCTCATTTGCAATCCCAGATAAGTGCATGACCTCACATTTCCTCACATTAAACTTCATTTGCTAAGTTTTTGCCCACTCATTCAACCTACCTATATCCGGCTGCCAAATATCTTCATTGCTACATTCCCTTTTTTTGTGTCATCAGCATATTACATTCTGCCTCTTCCTTCTCCAAGCCATTGACAGTAAATAATCAAGCATCAATTAATGATCTTCAGAGCACTCCACTAGTTAGGTCACTGATCCTTAGGGCAGCACAGCAGTGATAAACTGGATAATAACTCACCAGGAGGACAATTATACAAAATCAAAAGTAATTCTTACTCCAATATTGAAAATAATGGAATCCAATTGCAGAATTACCTTCACATCCATTGTTGGGAATGTATACAGAAGTCATTTATAGAATGTCAGAAATGTTATTTTAAAGAAGCTGAGCCCAGAATGAATAGTCAATATTGATTTAAATGCAACAGGTATTCTTCAATGTGGTGGCATTCTTTGAGGAAGCAGAAAATTAAGGGTTATATTTATTTCTATTTTTACAAGATATTTGATAATCTTCTGTAAGTAGTGTTTTTATAAATTATTAAATGTTACTCAGCAAACTTAAATTTGGTAACTAGACTGAAAACTGACTATAAAGCAGCAAGTGATAAGAAATTCTACTGAGGTTACAATTCTCTGATCCTATAACAATATAAGGAAAACAGGCAATGAAGAACCTTCATCTGTGGCAAGTCTAACAGAACTAGAATGGGCAATATGATATTTTTGTCACTTCAGAAGGAACCAAACTCTTCAAAACTACTTTTTTTCTTTGGTTGAATTGCCATGAAAAATACATGCATTATTTAGATCCGAAGATCAAAAGATCAAAACGCATTGACCTATTTGGCTTTTAAAGGATTCTATCAGGATTCTATCAGTTTTGTTAGAGTCATGTCAATTGCCCCATTTTGTTCTGGCTGAAAGTCAATTCTGACTTATTCACAGATTACTAGAAATAGACAGAACACTGCATTCTTTCTTCTTCATATTCATTTATCGTTTTATATACAAAATACGCAGATTCCTGATGGTGGTTTAAAAAAAGTGAAAAACAAAGAAATTCTTTAATTGCCCTATGAATCAAATCGCAGAAAGCTAACAATCTAAAAGGATAAAATGTAAGCTTGAAATAAAATAATGCAAAGTTTTGGGGTTGCCATTCTAAACTTCAGAACCAATAGCATGTCATCCACAGGTCTATACTGCATGATCTCCAAAGACAAACAATAAAATGTCCTTTCTGAAGCGGAATTACTGTAAATGTGGTTTGAATAACTGAAGTTTTAACCTACTGGGAATCCTTGACTATACCCTGGCAGTTCTCACCTCCATCTGGGGGAAATTAGGCTGTGGCTGGACACTAACTGTTTTGCTATTCTTCTCAAATAAATCCTTGCATTTTCAAAGAACTAAAATATGTTGATTTTATACCTTGCTAAAATAAGAAATTTTAAATTCAACCAGATCTACATTACTCATTCTAATACTTATGCTTAAGGAGAATGGATTTTGCCAAAGGCTGTTGGACAATTCCATTAACTTTCACACCACGATTGCCCAAGTTCAAAAATTGCTGCCATTTCTAACTAAACAAGGTTCATATAGAATTTGTACGTTCCAAATTAGTAAAATACAGTCCTCAGCACTATTCTATAATCGTAGAGTTTTAATTCTCTCTTAATCAGAACCTCATAAAATCTCTTTTCAAGCATGCGTTGGGAAGATGTATGTTATTTAAATTGTGGCTTTTTATTACAAGGGTCACGTTGAAGCCTGTGGGAATTGGGATGGAAATTGCAATCAATTGGGGAAAGATCTTTGTTAAGATGTAATGGTGGGGTATGCACTGGGGTCAGAATCAGGTGGGGTGGGTGGGGTGGAAGGGTGGAAGGAGGGAGTGTGAATTAGTGAACCTGGGGGAGATCCCAGCAAGGATTAAGTATCTAAAGAGTAAATTAATGAGTTTACAACAGGTCAAACAGAACAACTTGAAGT
>JARFYF010000104.1:35646907-35656967 GCA_030265395.1 Rhina ancylostomus
GCCCCTGATGGGGCTCAGGTGTGTATTGTTACCTAATCAGTCCAGCATGGAATCCATGTGCTGGACAACAAGGCATTCATGGATCCAAATTGAGGGCCAAAACTCAGAACCATGACAATAAACTACAACGGTTTTAAGTTAGTGAAATAGAACAAGAATAGGGCATACAAAGCACAGCCGATACTGTTATCTGCTCAGTGGTAATGAATGAAAATAACTTTCTACCTCACCATCTCTACAGGGTAAATGGACCGTCAACCTCATCCTGAGCTGAAATATATATATGTCAGTGAAGAACATGATGAGACATGGACACTAATCAGCTTTTATCTGAACGAGTTTGTAATGGGAAATACTAGCACAGAGTTCTGGCCAATTATAAAACATGTAACTAATTCTTTAAGATTAATCTCAATGAACGAATTATACTTACTTCGAGAGACTCGCATAAGTTCTCCAATGCTGAAGACTCCTGATTTTATAAAGCTGTCCTCTAGGTATGCTAAAGGAGAAAGAAAAAACATTAGCTTAGATAAGTTATTATTAACTAATTGAAAATTTATTTCAGCATTTTGAATGGTCTTGAGCATCATATAAACAAACAGAAGCAGGGAAAAGTCATTTTGTAAATAATCAGCAGATCAGAAGAGCAGTGACCTTATGACCAAATAGATAGGGCACTGAAGGTTTGGACACCCATTGAATGCTTCAAACCCAAATGTGGATTTGCATTCCATCTTCAACTACTTCTCAAAGGTAGATTTGCAAGTCAGCTGGAGTAGAATAGGATTTCTGTATCTTTGAAACTCAGGTACATACTGTAGCCAGTAAAATTAAGAATGGAATTTGGCTATGTGCTTATGAAATATAAACAAGTGAGACACTTTGCTGTTCCACACAAGAGTAGGATAGTTATGAGAGGGCATCTATAAACAGATAGGAAAAGGTAAATGCTTTATTATAGCTAGAAGATGTTATATCCTATTTATTATGGAATTGAAGCTACAAATCGGACTAGGCAAGGAGTGAAGTTGACACAAAAGGTGATTTATGGAACACTGTTATGCAGTTGTAAGTTCAAATGATATAATTTTTGATTCTAGGAGTGTTTATATTACATTTAAAGTGAGTGAGTTAGCATTTGTATAATATAATCTGATCCAGTCAAAGGAAAACACAGAGAAAAGCTGAAATGTTCATTACAAAGGTCCAACAATTTTTATTTCTTCAACAATAGTTTTCTTCATTCATATGAATGGGTGAATAGGTAAATGGTTATGTTTAGGTTTGTACTAGTGCCCAACTAGGTATCTGTGCCACAATGGTAGTGGCACTAAATATCCACAATAATTGCAAAGAAAGTTGAACTATTGTAGCACACCAGGCAATGTGCGTGAACATTTGCAGGTCATCTCATTGGCTACTTCTTCTTTAGGTTGAGCTCATTTGGAAAATTACACCAAGGTGATAGAAGTGCTGGTTTCTGCAAAAATATAAAAAACTTCAAATAACAGCAGGAAGGAGAGCAGATGAGTGATAGATCTGGCAGAATTTGAAGCAGAAACTCCTCTGAGGAAATGATTCTCGTGAAGATTGGGTGATCCTCCACAAAAATTCAGGACCTAGAAGCTTGATGAGCATTTTGGCTTTCTGTTGTCACTGTGGACACTTTTTTGGTTCATCAAATCAAAGCAGTTCATCTGGCACTTTGAAAGAATAGTTGTCAAAATTTATTAAAAGATTTCATTTACTCATAAAGTGACATCATAATAGCTGATCCAAAATAATAACTTGGTCACAATTCTGTTCAGTTTTTGTTCCAGTTGTGTGCACACATGGACAATGTTTTTTCCTGCACCACTGCATTGATTATAATTGAAGAAAGAAATGCAAAAAAATGCTTTAAATTACAGATAAAATAAAACTTCTAATTAGCACAGGAAATTGCAGCATAGTATCATTTGCTCCCTTTTGTTATGGATGAAAAGTCATGAGTTGTATTACGTATTTAACTTTTTTGATTCAAAATTACTTCTTGTCCTCTTTCACAACTAACCAAAACCACACAATACTATGATCACTATTCCCAAGATGCTCATCAATTGCCACATTATCCAACTGACCAACTTTGTTCCCCATGTCTAGATACAACATATAGCAATGCCACCCTTCTGCAAAAATCCTCTTGCGCACACTTCAGAAATTCTTCCTTTTCTCTTCCAATCATTTTGCATTCAATGTTAGAGTGGCCAAAGGCTCCCATTATTACTGCCCTAAAATTATTTCACCTCTCAGTCATTCTCTACAAGTCTCCTCTTTCTATTCTGGTAGTATTACAACTCTTTTATTGTTAAACATTTCCAACCAAATAAAGTATGCATTTGATCATTCTTGTTCTAGCACTGTAATATATTCCTTAATCAAAGATGCTACCTCATTTTATACATTTGAGCCAATTAAGATTCATAATATTAAACAGGATAACAAAAGGATAAGCTAGGTGAATAGACTAAAATATCAGTAAATCATGATATTATTTAAGGTGAACCAACTAGAGGGACTGAAGAATCTTTCCTGTTCTTATTTTCTATTGACACACTCATCACAAGAATTCCTACTTAATTTGGGACTTACTGTCAACCTCAAAAGTTGGATGATGCTCTGAGTTTCTTGCCTGAGGCAATATATTTAGCCTTTTCTGTGCATCTAAATTGCTCTCTTCATTTTCTTCTTCTGCACTGAGGGAAAGGCAATATCTGCATCCAAACTGAGCTCTGGTGGTAACGATTCTGCAGCACAATTGATTTTTGTCACTAGTAAGTTAACAACTTAAAATAACATGCTTTATTCTGCTATGCAGATAGTTCTACACCTGAATTTGAGATTGACTTTTGTTCCTATTCTCCTTTTCTTAAATCTATGCAAGGGTCTCATTAAATTGTTTTTGTTAATACCTAAAGATATTGGCAATCTAAAGATATTGCCTTTACCAATTCCATGCACAACATAAAGATTTTGACAAGACTGCTACCAATTTCTTTCTGTTGTACATTTACATATGTACATTTTGTTAGAATGACTGGAGCAAATTTATGCAAATACTTATACTTCAATTTGCATAACCAATTCAATGATTAATTAATCAATAATTTTGGACTGTTCAAGAAACCATATCCATTTCCTAAATTTTAAGGATTACTCGTTTCATCATGTTGCCTAAAATCAGTGCATTGCACCAGATTTGTTTGTATTTTAGGTGTTAACATGATTATTAACTGTATTATTTTGTTGGATATTTATTCATGATATATTCTTATCGCAATTATATTTTTTGTTAATTCTTAGCAATTCATTTGGCTGCATCAAATAGGATCTAGAGTTCAGCTGATGGTACCCCTTTTATGCTGGGTAATTATAAGAACCATTCAGAGATTTCATGAAGGAGAATCATGATCCAATCTGTAGAATGAACGATTGCATAATATGAGCCACAATGCTATTGGATTCGATTCCTGGCCTCAGCTAAACAAAAACTGAATTTAGTTGGTATGGTGATGTGGTTGCTGCAATTTGTCTCATCATTCCTGGGCCAAAGGAGTTAATAACTCAGTTAAATAATCTAGTTATGGTTCATACTCATGATTCCCTTGTTGAAAAGTGCATGCATATGGCATTGGGGAAGATAGGATCAGAATTGACTGTGATGGCTGTTTGTTTGAACAGCCTGTCAACATTCGCTCTTGGGTGAATAAACTCTTGGGCAAGGTACTAGAGACCTTTGAAGCACAGCTTGGATGACCTTAGAAAAATAGACAACAACAGAGAATGGCAATTTAAAAGCCGTATAAATTAAGCCAGAACTGCATCAATGAAAGCTTCAAAATTACTGGAACTACAAACTTTTTCCATGAGGTCGATTCAAACAGAGACCACGTGATATCATTAAGGTAACAACATTGCTTTCCAGGT
The DNA here is from genome assembly GCA_030265395.1 of Rhina ancylostomus. Taxonomy (NCBI): domain Eukaryota; kingdom Metazoa; phylum Chordata; class Chondrichthyes; order Rhinopristiformes; family Rhinidae; genus Rhina; species Rhina ancylostomus. The sequence continues at coordinate 35,650,877 of JARFYF010000104.1, forward strand.
GTTCAGTACTCAGGAACATTCATAAATGTGTTAAGTAAACATAGACTTTGAGAGCACTACCCAAACCAATCTGATTATTAACATGTTAAATAGACATCTCCAAACAGTGGTATGTGAGGAAGCATCTAATAGATGTGTTAGGTTCAAAGAATGCTGAATGCTTCGATTTTCACATTCACTAAAGAGCATCTAATTATTAAGTGCTCACACTAACTCTAAAATTAAAATTATAGAAGTATCCAGTCCTACACCTGAAAACATAACAAAGGGCTTTGGGTGCACACAGATTTTTTAATGATGCTTTGGCTAAATGGTAGCACTTACTTCCAAGGCAGATGATCATGGGTTCAAGCCATGACACTTGAGCTATGCTGACACTGAGGGGTGCTACACCGTTGGAGATGTGACCTGGATGTGATATTAAACTGAAACTCTGACTGTATACTATTCAAAGAAGAGTAAGAGGAGTTCCGTCAGCCAACATTCATCCAAAAATCTAGGTATCTTAATATTTATCTCTGCTGTTTGTGAGATTTTGCTACACCCTTTGCCTCTCTCAATACCCTACACTACAACAGCAACTGTTTTTCAAAAGTGCTTAACTAACTCCAATGCACTGTTAGTGTATGTAAAAGATCATTCAGAAAAAGCTGACAATTAGAGAAGCCTATTGCAAGGAAGAAAGGCCCTACAACATGTTGCGGATATGCTGGCTTTTTTCTTTATCTTCCCTTCAACTCCCCCACTGAGAAACAAAACACCTGAAAAGTTTTCAATTGATCAGAGACACAGCGGGAATTTGTGAAGGGTAAATCATGCCAGATAAATCTGATTGAATGTTTTGAAGGTGTGACTTAAGTAGTGGACATGGGATGTTATTCTCATGGAATTCCAAAAATATGAATTAAATAAATCTTATTCAGTTTGGTAGGACTTGACAGAAAGGGTTTTACAAGGATTGGAGTTGGGTCTGGAACTTCTCAGAATGTTTATAAATGACTTAAATGATGGAACAGAAAGTCACATATCCAAGCATGCCTATAACATAAAGATAGATGGCAAAGTAAGAGTGTAGATACAAGCAAAAATTGACAGGCAACTACCTCTAGGTTGAAGAGAAGGGCAAAATTGTGGCAAATGGATTTCAGTGTGAGGTCACTTATTCTGAATTGAAAAAAGATAAAAAGGAATATTTTTACATGACAAACTAGAAGCAATTTCAACCAATACAGACTTAGGGGTCTATATGAATAGATAATTAAAATGTCATTCTGAAAGTAAACACAGGCCAATAGGGGACTGGAGGCAAGTTAGATTCCAGATAGAATACTGTGCATAGTTGCAGGCTTCACATTTTTGGAAGGATAGATTGGGCTTGGAGGGAGTAGAGAGAAGTGGGAGGGAGGTCATCCATGATACCTGGAATCCAAGGGTGACAATATGAGAAGAGATTACTCAAATTAGGGTCATGTTCTCTGGAATTCAGAAGAAATGTTTAAGATGTTAAGGGAATCAATGGGTTACAGGGAGAGAAACATCTACTGGTTGGGATGTTGAAGACCTGCAGGCATCATCTAAAAATTACATCAAGGTCTTTCAAGAGGGAAGCTTGGAATCAGTTCTACACATAGTGGGGTGATGGAACCTCTACGGTTCTGTTGCAAATGAAAATTGGTAAATTATTAATTTTGGATCAAGAGGAAATAATGAATCTTTAGGAAAGCTGAATGTAATCAAACCTCATCAATGTGGTTTTATGAAAGGTATATCATATTTGACAAATTTGCTCAAATTCTTTGAGGATATGACAATGAGAGTTGAGAGAGAACTGGTAGATTTTGTGTATGTAGATTTACAAAAGGCAGTTGGCAAGGTGCCATATAAGTGGCTGGTGCGTAGAATAAGAAACCAAGGTACTGGAGGAAGTGTGTTAACATATATTGAAAGTTGGCTGTCATATAGAAAACAAAGGATAGGAATAAATAGGTTCTTTTCAGGCTGCAGGGACTAGTGGAGTACCTCAGAGATCAGATCTTGGCCCATAATTATTTATTGTTTATATTAATGTCTTGGAGGAGAGAATTTTCTTGTGTTCTTGTGATAGATTTTTGTTAACTTAAAGCTGTTATAGGATGGGGAGAAATCTTGTATGCATGTGTGGAGTAAGAACACAAATCAGCTTTGATCACACTGAATAGTGAAGTAGGCTTGAAGATATAAATCTGTGGCAGACAGGGGTCAGATTAACAATCTAAAAGGGTTCTGAGGGCCACTCATGTGAACCTGGAGATCTTGAACTTCTCAAGAGGTCCTCTCCAATAACTTGATTGCTCTCCAATCCAAGACTCCTCCTTGTGACTTAAGGCAGACAGCAAATGCCAGCACTTATGAGTGGGAATCTGGGTACTGAACCTGTGACAGGTTGGACCCAGATAAATTCAGTGATTCCATTCATTTTAATCAAAGGGACGTGATTAAATTTCAGTTCAATACCGTTTTTCCCAACTAAATTTGTAAACCCAAATGTATTAATTGTTTTAAGCATTGTGATTATTTTTATCTTTTAAACAATCTCTAAAATGTTCATTTTTTAAAAAAAATGTTAACACTAAGACACAAGAGATTCTGCAGGTGCTGGAATCTGGACTAACACACACAAAATGCTGGAGGAACTCAGCAGGTCAGCCGGATGAAGGGTCTCAACCCGAAAGATCGACTGTTTATTTCCCTCCATAGATGCTGCCTGACCTGCTGAGTTCCTCCAGCATTTTGTGAGTGTTAACACTGAGATTATTTTTTTCTTAATTTTGAATGTTGTCAATGTTAACAACATTGATAGACATTGAGAGATAGTCTTTTGACGGTTCAACAGTTGGTTTAGCCAATGATATTGTTCAACAGAAGTAAAAGCTACACAGGGATTCACCAATATGGAAGCAGTTTCTATGCCACTGTTATAAGACTCATGAATGGACCTCTTATATGATAGAGGTAAACTCTTCATTTCTCAGTCTATCTTGTCATGACCCTTGCACCTTGTCTACCCGCACTGCGCTTTCTCTGTAACTGTAACACTATATTCTGCATTCTGTTAATGTTTACCTTTTGTACTACCTTGATGTACTTATGTATAGAATGAACCGCCTGGATGTCATGCAAACAAAAGCTTTTCATTGCATCTCGGTACATGTGACAATAATAATAAACCAAACCAAACCAGCTTTGCAAAATTGGTTTATGTGTTGGAGTTGATCTTTGTTCTCATGAAGACGTATTGGACTTCTGTAGAGGTAGAAGCAACAACAGCCAAATGTTATTCAATATATAGAAGCAATTTACTGCCTATACAGCAGGTTTCAGGCGTTGACCCGTTCTCCTTTGAGAATGGCTTTGGGAAGATGAGCAGCTGAGTGAAGGTAGTTAAGGTAAAAAAGTATCTGCAAAAGGTAGATGGGCTAACTCACTACCTGCCTACTGGAATCTCATCTATCTGAAAGGTATATCAATTAAGTGTGAATATGAGAATGGCAAAGAATGGGGAGCTAGCCATTCCCTGACAATGACTGGATGGAAGTCTCTCCTGGCCTGGATTTGCCCCTGGGTCTTATGTTGTGCACCCACAGAAAAGTGATTTTCTCTTCCATCTATATTCCTGGCAACCACTGACCCCTTTTCAAAATGATTTATGAAATCAGAATGTACAAACTTAACAGAGAATTCTGAGTCCTGACAACCTTCCATCAAAAAAATTCCTCATCTCCTCTCTGGATCCTTTGCCAATGTTTGTGAGCCAATGACCTCTAGCTATTGACCCATTGACCAGAAGGAATTTTTTCCTATTTTCTCTATCTACACTGTCAGAAGCTTAAATTGTCTCCAAAACTTTTATTGGGTTGCATTGCAACTTCCTCCATTCCAGGGAGAACTGTCATAACCTTTCCATCCTTTTCTCTTGACTGAAGAATGTATGTAAACCATCTATAGATAATATCACAAAGCCAACATAACAGCAACTGCCCTTATATCATGGACCTATTACCTATTATTTTTTGTTGTTTCTGCAAGTGTTAAAGGAAAGAGGAATCAAAAATATGTTGATTGTCTCATGGCTATTTTTAGTATATGGTCTATGATCTACAGTATGCAGTTCCAACCATTTGCACATTTTGAACTTGGAAGCAAAAGTGCAGAATCGAAACCTAGGAAAAGCTCCTGCAACGCAAACGTACTCAGATACACATTGCTGGCAGCACTACATAATTAAAAGCAGACTGTAAAATTACTAGCTAAGGGCTAAAGGGCTTAACTCTTCATTGTTCAATCTAACTTCCTCTGTACACAAAGAATACAGTGTTTAGGTACTTCTTGGGTAGGTTGATCTGCAGACATACAGTTAATGAAGGAAGTACTTCTTTGCTCTAATGCATTTACCAGTGTTTGGAACAGCTCCTAAGAGCAGCCAAACTCTAAAGATTTTTGTTTGGAGAAGTGAAACCTGTATTTCATCTTTCGCCCTTCCATACAGTATGTTTATGATTGTCTGAACATGAACAATCTTGGAAATGATGTGGAATGAAATGCCATTTACATATAATTTAAAACATGCAACCATGCTGTTTTGTGAGTAAGTGTTTGAATTAGTGTGGTAATAAGCTATCTGTGCCAGAAAATTCTCAGGTCCCATCTCTGTTCTGTGATGATGTTACTGAAGGATGGTTCAACTCAAATATCAGATCAATAGTTGGTGTGTGTGTGTGTGTGTGTGTGTGTGTGTGTGTGTGTGTTTCTGTGTAAGTCTGTGCATGTATACATGTGTGTTTGTGCATGTAGGTGTATGTGCACATATGTGTATGTGTGTGTATGTGTGTGTGTGTGTGTGCGCATTTGCCTGTATGTGTACGTGCATGTGCATGCATTCTTGCATTCATCCATAAGTGTGTGTTAAGAAATCTAGGCTCAGATATGACGCCCTCTCTTAATAGTTAAATAACAAATAACCAACCTGGCCAAATGTCAAATACTACAGATATTTTCAGAAGTTTAAGTTGCATCTGAGAAATCAAATTGCATTTCTTCCTTCCCACTCCCTAATACATTCCTCAGCAATAAAGGCCATTTCAATAAGATACCAAAAAGTACCTAGTGCCATGAAACCATATCCCAAATGAGTTATTGCCTTCGGGTGAAGGAAGGAGAAAATTGGACAGAAAGAAAATAAGAAAAAGCAGATAACCACAGTCCTGGAAGCTGACTTTGTCTAGTGGTGATTGGTAGTAACCTGACACATTGGAGTCCAATTACACTGAACTCCATTACACAAAACGAGCAGGACTGATAGAAATCCCACAGTTAAAAAATGGCATTAATTGGGCATGGAAATCCTTCTACAAACAATCTAAATACTTGTTACTGTATATACATTTCAGGAATGTCTTGATCAGGAGACTCTTGTTTCACCAATATGTTCAAAAATTGAACTGGAATTCCTAGGATACCTGCTTGTCTGCTACACACTGAACAACAAGTAATCAAGATGACTGCCAGATTGAATTCAAGTGTGTTTCCAGTATCCACAGCCTTGAATTCCCATTCACCATATTCCTCCATCTCTGGTGGGTTAGTGGGCAAACCTTCAACAAATGGGGTATCGCAATTCAAGAAGGTGGCTTACTACCATCTTCTCCAGGGCAACTAGGGATGTGCAATAAATGCTGGCCTTGCCAGCAGAGACAACATACTGAAAAATAAAAATAAACACAACCCTTCTGTTACTGACAATCATATTGTCCACTTAGCCAAAATGAACGAAGAACACCAAAAGAAAAACTTTCCCAACCAGATTTATAAACTAAATTGGAGTTCATTGCTTAAAGATGTAAAATAACAATCATTGCTGCCTGGACACAAGAGACTGCAGATGCTGGAATCTGGAGCAACAAACAAAATGCTGGAGGAACTCAGTGGGTCGAGCAGCATCTTTACATATTACTTAAAACATGCAACCATGCTGTTTTGTAAGTGTTTGAATTAGTGTGGTAATGAGCGATCTGTGCCAGAAAATTCTCAGGTCCCATCTCTGTTCTGTGATGAT
>JARFYF010000104.1:35834463-35849179 GCA_030265395.1 Rhina ancylostomus
ATTCCCTCTACCACTTTGCCCATTCTCCCAACCTGTCCAAGTCCTACTGTAGACTCCCTGCTTCCTCAACCCTACCTGCCCCTCCACCAATCTTTCCCACTTCTACACTGGTCCTCTCTCAGAATGGCTGCTCCATTCTATGCTACCTTCCTTTTATTGGCTGACACACTTAGCCAATCACAGAACTCAAAAAGAGGCTGCTAGCTCCTCCCCTCTGCTGCTTTGGCTGCTGCAGCTAGAGAAAAACCTTATATTAACATTGGCTAATGATATGTTTTTTCAGAGTGTTTTAAGGAACAGGCACTGTACACCTCCTGGATGCCTGTGGATTCTGCCTTCAACATATGGAGAACCTCCATACCATTCAATAAATATGAGAAATCAGCCACTGTTGTCAGCAACAGCCAGTGCCTCCTGAAACCTCTAGACTGTGCTATGAGAAAAGCATGGGATATGTTTGCCTCCAGGTTGGTGCCAATTTGACCAGTCAAATTACATGTTCCCTGAAAAACATTCTGCCATTTGTTTACTTTTTAATTCTCTTTTATATGTTATTTATTCTATTGCCCCTTTGATGTCAGCCCTTTGTCCCTCTACAGTTCTGTAACAACAGAAGCAATTTCCACCATAGACTAGCTGTCAACAACTAATGCCATGGAGTGCTGTAAACTTCCCACTTTCCAGTTTGAGAAAGTGGACTCTTGATTCTGCACACACACTTTTGAAGGACTGCACGAGTCTGCAATCCCATGTTATTCATGTGATGCTGTGCTGTCTAATGCTAGTATTTAGATTGGAGATTATTTATTTTCTAATATGAAGAAAAGGAACAGAAGCAAGAATGGTGTTTATGGCTCCTTAAGACCTCTCTAGCATGCGTGAAGTTCACATCAATACCAGGCCACATCACCATACTACTCATCATAACGTCACAGAATCACAGAAACGGGCCCTTTCAGCCCATCTCATCCATGCAGACTGTGATGCCTGTCTATGCTAATTCCATTAGCCTGCATTAGGCCTGTATCCCTATATGTCTTTCCTGTTCTAGTGCCTGACCAAATGTCTTTTAACTCCAATTGTTTTTGCCTCTAGTACCTCCTCTGACATTGGTATCTGAATTGGTATCCAGAAACTATCGACCATAACCTCAAAGATGGTCATTGATTAATGCACAGCCCCACAGGAAGAGATCTCGGGTTACAACCCTCTGTATTAGCAAGTTTCTTCTCATCTCAGTCCTAATTAGCATCCCCTAATGCTAGACTCCCCACTGAGAGGAAATGATTTCTTGGCTTCTGTTCTGTTAAACCCACTCAGATTCTTATATGTCTCAGTGAGACTGCCTCACATTCTTCTGAATTCTGGTGATCATAGGGCAAGTTTCCTCAATTTCTCTTCATTTGTCAGTCCCTTCCTTGCAGGAATTGATTTTTTACATCTGTACTGCAATGACCCTAAGGCCAGCATACGTTTTTCTTCTTTTGTATTCTTCTACTAAAGTGCACAACCACACATTTCCCTGTTGTATTCAGTCTGTCACTTTTTTGCCACTTGCTTAACCTGCGTTGTTGTTTTCAGACTCCATGTCTTCTTCACACTTCAATTTCCCATCTTTATATCAATAAATTTGGAACCAGAGGATATATATTTGTATCTTCAAAAGGCATACTGTCTGAATCTGTTACTTCAGTAAATTATAAACTACTAAGGGCCCAGTGCTGATTTCAGCAGCTTCCACCGGTAACAGTCTGCCAGACTGTAAAAGACTATATAATTCCTGCTGTTTGCTGTCCTTTAACTGATCATCAAGGAGAATTTATAATGAATGGGGAAATATCAGAGGAATTAAACTAGTGTTTATCTTCATGACAGAATACAAACAAATACTTTACAGATATTCTGTAGAAACAAAGGGATGTACAGGGGGATCTTGGAGTCCAAGTCCATAGCTCTCTGAAGGTGGCTGCACATGTTGGTAGGGTGGTAAAGAAGGCATATGGCATGCTTGCCTTTATTAGTGGAAGCATTGAGTTCACGAGTCAGGAAGATATGTTGCAGCTCTATAAAACTGGTTAGCCGCATCTGGAGTATTGCATTCAGTTCTGGTTGCCCCATTATAGGAAGGATGTGGAGGCTTTGGAGGAGGTGCAGAAGAGGTTTACCAGGATGCTACATGGGTATGTGCTATAAGGAGAGGTTGGATAAACTTGGGTTGTTTTCTCTGAAGCAGCGGAAGCTGAGGAGAGACCTGATGGAATTTTATAAGATTACGAGAGACATAGATTGAGTAGGCAGCTAGTAGCTTTATCCCAGGGTCGAAATGTCTAATATCAGAGGGCATGCATTTGAGGTGATGGAGGTAAAATTCAAAGGAGATGTGTGCGGCAATTTTTTTCCACCCAGAGCAGTGGGTGCCTAGAATGTGGTGCAAGGGGTGGTAGTAGAGACAAATACAGTAAAGGCTGTTAGGCACATGAATATTGTGTAAGCAGAAGGGATTAGTTTAGTTAGGTGTTTAATTACTAGTATAATTAATTCTGCAAAATATCATGAGCCAAAGGGCCTGTTCCTGTGCTGTACTGTTCTATGTTCAAAAATTCAGTGAAAATAATGAAGCAAAAGAAATGGTATTAGTGAAGAAGTACTATTAGAGAAGTTAATGAGCCCCAAACAATCCATGACCTCAGGATCCACATTCCAGACTTTTGAAAGAGGTGACAATGGATTTGGTAAATGCCTTAAATTCCATCTTCCAAAATTCTATAGATTCTGGAATGGTTCCTGTAGATTGGAGGGTGGCAAATATGACCCCACTATTTTAGAAAGGAGGGAGAAGGGAACTACTGTTTTATTAATCTGACATTGGTAGTTGGGAAAATACAGAATCTTTAGTAAAGGATGTAATGCCTAGATACTAAAAAAAAATGATTGAGCAGAGTCAACATGGATCGTTGAAAGGGAAGGAAGTCATTTGATTTATCTATTGGAGTTACTTTGGATGTATCTGGTAGAAAGATGAGGGGGAAGCAGTTGGTGCAATACATTTGCTTTGTCATATGGCTTTTGATAAGGTCCCATACAAAAGGTTGGTGAACAAAGTTAAAGCATGTGGAATTGAATGTTGTATACATGTGTGGATTAATAGTTAGGTGACTCTCAGGTTTGCAGGCTGTGACCAGTGGGGTACTTGCTCATGTCAGGGTTCCCTCCAAAGCACTGAAGCCATAATTACACTCTGTTGGTTCCACTAACCAGACAGTTTTTTGTGTGCCCAGTGTCAGATTCTCTAAATAGACACATGAGCTATGTCACAGATATACCAGGCAGACAGATAAAGATTCAAGGACCTGCTCAGAAACATAGAACAGTAAGGCATAGGAACAGGCCCTCCCATGATGTCAGGCAATCATGATGCCAAATTAAACGAATCCCATCTGCCTGCACATGATCCATATCTCCCCCATCCCCTGCCTGTTCATGTGCTGTCTAAATGCCCGTTAAATATTGCTATCGTATCTGCTTCCACCACCTACTCCTCCCTCTGCAGAGCATTCCAGACACCTACCACTCTCTGTGTAAATAAAAAATTTGCTTCATAAATCTCCTTTAAACTTATTCCCTCTTGCCTTAAAGCTATGGCCTCTCGTATTTGACATTTCCACTCTTCCGCACCCTCTTCAAACTCCCACGTCCTTCCTGTAATGTGGCGACCAGAACAGCACACAATACTCTAAATGTAGCCTAACCAAAGTTTTATACAGCTGCAACATGACTGCCTGACTTTTATACTCAGCATCCTGACTGATGAAGACAAATATGCCAGGCGCCTTCGTTACCTCTCTATCTACTTGTGTTGCTACTTTCAGGGAGCTAAGGACTTGGACCCCAAGATCCCTCTGTACATCAATGCTGTTAAGGGTCCTACCATTTACTGTATACTTTCCCCTTACGTTTGATTTCCCAAAATGCAACACCTCACAATTGTCCTGATTAAACTCCATCTACCATTTCTCTACCCACATTTCTACCTGATCTCTCCTTCATTCGACCTTTGGTTTCCTCCCTCACCAATCAGTTCTGCTGCCTTAATGCGCCCTGTGCTGTGATGACAGATGCAAAGTATTTATTTACTACATCTGTTATTTGTTTATTCTCCAAAATAATTTTGCTTGCCTTAGTATCTAAATGATGGTTATTTTTCTCTTTTTAAAGTAACTGTATCAGCTCTTAGAATTTTCTGCTTTTCTCTCATGGTCTTTCTCCATCCTCCTTATCAATTTTTTTGTTTAGTTGTTGCTGCTTCCACTAACTCACAACCTCCAGTTTTTGACAACCTTTTTTGTTAATCCAATGTTATCTTTAGTTTCTCTTCCATGGAATTTTTACTTCTCAATGGAATATACATTCACTGAGAATTTTAAAATGTTACTTTAAGTCATAGAGTCATACAGCACAAAACCAGGCCTTTGGCCCAACTGGTCCATGCCAACCAAGATTCCCATCTAAGCTGGTCCCTTTGCCTGCATTTGGTCCATATCCCTCTAAACCTTTCCTACACATTTCCCTGTGCTAGTACCTTTTAAATGTTGTTAATGTAACTGTCTCAACAACTTCCTCTGGCAGTTAATTCCACATACTGACCACTCTCTGGGTGAAAAAGTTGCCCCTCAAGCTCCTATTAAATCTCTCCCCTCTCACTTTAAACCTATACCCTCTAGTTCTTGATTCCCCAACACTGAGAAACAGACGGTGTGCATTCACCTATGCCCCTCGTAATTTTATACACCTCTGTAAGATCAAAGTTGTTAATTATTCTTTGTTGAAGTAGTCAGACTAAGTGTTTTTCTGTTGTTAGGAGTGTCTTAATTGGGTCAACTCTTTGGGTCGTCCATTTTTTGACCGTAGAGAGCTTTCTGTCAATGCTGATGAAGGCTATCAACAACAGTGGACTACAGAAAGTCTTTGGTACTGGCTGAGCCTGCACTGTCAGAAGGCAGAGTGCCAATGAATCCTCACTGCAGCACATTAAACAAGCTATCTGACTGCTCTGTACCTGGGCCAGAGAGATGCATTCAAGAACATTAAAACCTTTGCAGAATGCTTGACTGATGAGCTCATCCATGCAGCTAAAGGCTCCTCTAACTTGCATTCCATTAAGAAGAAGGATGAGCTGGTATGCGTAGCCAACTCCAACCATCAATATTGTCACATCTGATCTGCATTATCTAATAAAAGTGCTTGAAAGATTTAAAAATTGGATGCAGGGGAAAGCAATGCTCTTCTCAGAGCCATCTTGGGAGCTGTCATTTCCAGGGAAAGGGAATCAAAAACCAAAGGTCAGAGCTTTAAGGTGAGAGGTGAAAAGTTTAAAAGGGACCTGAGGGGCAACTTCTTCACACAGAGGGTGGTGCGTATATGCCAGAGAAAATAGTTGAGGCAGGTACAATAACAGCATTTAAAAGACACTTGAACAGGTACTGGATAGGAAAGATTTAAAGGGATATGGGTCAAACATGGGCAAATGGGACTAGCCAAGATGGGAATCTTGACGGGCATGGACAAGTTGGGCTGAAGGGCCTGTCTCTGTGTTGTATTGCTGTATAACTCTATGACTCTAGGGGCAGAGTGTTGCATAACAAAGATATTGTGTATTCTTTCTGGACAATAGGGAATGAAATACATAATCATATTTTAAGAAAAGAAGGACATGTACTTGGCATGTTCCATTCTGAATGTTCCAAATAGCTTTACAGCCAATGCTCTACTTTTAATGTATAATCCCTGTTATAATGTTGGACTGTTTTATTGGTCAGATATGATCTGAGCCTTAATTGAAGGAAAGTAATCACTGAATATAAAATAGATATGGGGGAGACATAAACCTTAGATGTTAGCAGGCCAAATTGAGCTGAATTCAGCTTGCAGCTCAAAGTTAATGTCCCTGGATCCAGCTTGCCTGCAATTATCTGTGCTGCCACACAGAAGAGGACGCGCGCGCGCACGCACACACACACACACACGTAGAGTGTCCAGCAAGGCCTCAAAAATAACTAGACATCAGATAGGGCCTCATCCCTAGGCCCTGACTCCTGAAACACCCTCAAAGCCGGGGGAACAGCTGCGTCTCCTCTCAAAACCTGTGAGGCTCTTTCTTTGTAAAATTATACTTAAACGTCTTTGATATTTCTCCTAACCTCCAGACCAAGAATTCCCACTGAATTGAGGGTGGTCTCTGATCCTGTGCCAGGCTTGACTCGTGTTGCATTTGAGGGGGAAAAAAATCACAGCAGGACAAGGCTCCACCATTGGACACCACATGGAGTCCAACGATGAAGTGGAATGACAGATGTGTTAGCATCTGTCACTCAGTATATCCCACGCATATACCCAGTCTATGCAAGTCCCAGTGGTGTGTGAGTGACTAAACACCAGCAGTTCCTAGAACAATTGGACACAATATGTGTACTATCTGAAATCCAAGTACTTTGTACATTTCTTGTCTCCTTTTCATGAGCAAAGTGAAGGGGAGTTTTGCTGCCTTGAAGTGCAATGTTTAGCACTTGACAGTGATAGGCATTCACTGCCGATTATCCAATGTGACAGGAGTTTCCTGATGTGGGATCCAGGAACATAAAACCTTCAGGCTGTCATTCACTTCACTTCTACACCAGAGATGTATGTGATCAAGGTTTTGTCTACGGGGCGTTGTGCAGCAGATGGCAAGCTTTATGACAGCTTGTCTTGTGAAGTAGAAGCAGCAAAGACAGATGTCCTCTGACAAGCCCAGGTATGTTTGGAGAGCCCACCAAACAGTGTGCTAATGTGGCCAAATCATCACAGGTATCATTGGACCAGCATCCCAACAAAGCCCTCTTCTTTATTTTAGCTTTGCAACACTCATCAAAGAAACATCTCTCTTTGTCCGTTTCTATGATATAATTTCAAAAACAGCTGCAACCAAGAGGAATGAAGCAATGGAAAAATAAATGGAAGTGCAAAAATAGTAGATTACCCGTGAACTGCATATGATGCAAGGACAATAAATAGCAGAATGTTCATGAAAATGTGGCATCAAAAATGAGGATGGCACGGCTGGTAGAGCTACTGCCTCACAGTTCCAATGACCTGGATTCAACCCTGACCTCAGATGCTGTCTGTGTGGAGTTTGCATGTTCTCTCTGTGACTGCATGGGTTTCCTCTGTGTTTCCTTCCACATCCCATAAACATGGGGGTTGGTGGGTGAATTGGCCGCTGTCAATTGATGCACGTATGCAGGTGAGTGGCAAAATCTTGGGGGTGGGTGGGGGGAGGTGGGTTGGGGAGAGTTGATTGGAACACAGGGAGAATAAAATGGGATAGGTTAGGATTAGTGGGAATGGGTGCTTGATGTCTGGCATGGACTTGGGGGGGCGGTGCTGAAGGGCCTGTTTCAGTGCTGTATCTCTCTATGAGTCTTTGACAAAACACCATAGCAATTCTGAACTACTTCAGGATCAAATCAAGCACAAGTATGATGAGGTACAGATAAACATGTTTGCAATAGCATCACAGGCAAGTAGGTACAGACACACAGAATATAAATTATACCTGAAACAGTGAAAAGAGAGACAAAAGCATCTTGAACATGGCAAACACAAACCATCCAGCAGAAAGTTTTTAATGGCCATAGTTCTCACATTAATTGATGGGAATATTAACCATTAGGTTTTAAAATGAGAATGCTAGAAAAGAGCCATAAGATTGTGCCTTACCACCAAAGTTGCTATGGTCTTATACCAACTTGAAAATTACTCATTGAGATTTCACTGTATGTTCCCCATACTCATGGGGAAAGAGGCTGAGGTCCAGAATTCAGACCACTACCCATCACAGAACAAGCCAGTAAGAAGCATGTGGGAGCAACCAGAGCAGCCTCTCCCTTCCAGATTCCCTCTCTTCCTCCATTTGCATTGGTGTACCTTTGCCTTCTTACAATCCTTGAAGTTGTCTTTCATGAAGGAACCAAGAAACAACCTTAATGTACCTCACCAAGCAGGAAGGGTCTGTATCAGGCATCATCACTTTGACTTCCATTGACATCCAAAAGAATTAAAATTGGTATAAAAGTGGATGCCTGATTGAACATCATCAGCTTCTCACCAGGTCAAAATGATCCAAAAACTAACAGAGGATAGTTTTAATCTAATCTACCTGGCACAAAAACCATCAACAGACCATCCATTGTATACAGTCCCTGATTTTATTTTGTTTGCAGTTGATGTGATCATGTCAATAAACTCAAGAGGGCAGATTAAGTTAAAATTATTCCCCCATCTTACATCATGGATGGATCTGGCAGGTAGCCAGGAGAAGGATTTGAAGGTACATCATGCATGAAGGTACCCAATGGTTATGTTCAAACAGAGAAGACTGAGATCAGGAACTCATGTGGGGAATTGTAGGCACAAATCCAAATCCCACAATTCTTCCCTTTATAATCAGATTTTCACATCATCATCAGCTACTCTGATAAACATAGGCTGTGTCTCAATGGGGTTCATACCCCGAGAGCACACTTCAGGAAACAAGACTCCAATTAAAATCCTGAAATGAATTTTTGGCAGTTGTGCCACAGTTGCCTAAGATAATTAGCCCATTTGCATCACTTTGCATGAACAAGGGCATATTTTTGGAAGTTCTGTGTGCATCACTGACTGAAGCAATCATTTTAGAAACAAAGGAAAAAAACAGCTAAAATTAATGATTTCTAGAAAATTGGGTGGCAAGCGTTTGCCACAAAAATTTGCGTTCAAATATAGCTTGGCCTAATAAGATGCATCTCCATCGTCAATAATGCTTTCAAGGATCCTATGTTAAATACGTTTAAGCAATCACAATCTAGCTATTCATCAGCACAGAGATAATACAAATCTCCTCTTAACTCAGTACTAGTTTAGCAACCTCACACAGGAAATCCAAAGGAGAGCTTGTGTAAGACATTGAAAAACCTCTGCTGATGCTTGGTTTGGAGAGACACATGATCAAAGAACAGCTGTTTTATTTTGTTTTTATTAAGCAATAACTTACCAGCAGGTTACTGGTGCTGATACTAGTCGATTCTAGTACAAGATATTCCATTCCCAATCTCCATGATCAAAAGATTAGCTTGAATGAGAGAGAGGAAAAAGCAATTGAAGCTTGTATTCTGGAATTGCATTAGTTCTGAGTTATTTGTTCATGTCTTGCTGCTTTATTTCATAGCCACTAGGCTCTGAAGCATGTGATCAGAAGCAGACAATGGAGTTATACTACTTCCTGATATCACCTGCGCATTTACAAAGCAGCCCTGCAAATTGATAATTAAACACCTCTTTTAATATAAAGTGGAGATTATAGATGATTGCAGCCAATTTCTCAAACCTTGAAGAGCCTTACAAAATGCGAAAGTTTCCAAGCATTATACTGCAACTGGAAAATGCTCAATCCAGGATCAGGTGCAAAGTAACTCATTTACTTGACTGGCATTATGAGAGGAAATTCTCAATTCCACTCAGAGTAAAAGGAAAAGAAAATCAGGTGGTTTCTGATACCAATGTATGGTGCTCCCATGCCAGATCTTCCTCTCAATGGAGGCAAAGCTACACTCTCGAGAATTAAAATGCAACCATCTGTCAGCAGGGTTTGGATATTACACTATCTCCTGAACTTTGTCCATCAATGTTTATCAATATTACATACTAGTCACTAGATTTACACAGATACATCACCAAGCATTTTAAAGGAGAGGGACAACATTAAAATAATTTTAAAATAATGTCCCATAGTTTTTTTCTTTGCTTAAGACCAATAGTTATCAACATTTACTTCCAAATTATTTTGGAATGGCATTTGTGTATGCTATTTCCTACCATTTATTATTTTGTGTATAATTACTTGCCCAGCATTGCTAAAATTAGGATTGCATGTAAAGAATTCGTACTATCTGAAGACTCACTTGTGTTGCCGCTTGTAAAGGCAAGTAATAGACGTAGAGCTAGCAACGTACCCTTTATTGAAGCCTCAGTTCTCAACTTAACAGTGGTGCCCGGTACAACAATGTATCAAGGTCACACCTAGTGTTACAATCAGTTCTTAAAGATATTCTTACAGGTACACACTTCACGGCTTTTCTCCTTTGACACAAACTACCAGTCTCACTGCATGCATACTTGCTCCTGAATGTTGCTACATGTTTTATAATGTAAAAGTAGACTAAATCCCCATTCATGTTTCTTAATGTAGTATTGTAAGTTATATGCAATATTAATTTTACCTTAATGCCATATAATTTATTAGTTCGCAGGAAGACACTGGCATTTGCTGGCCATCCTGAATTGCGTCTAGGAAGTTAAACAAAGGCAAGGCTTATAGTAAATGACAGGGCCCCGGAGGCTATTACAGAACAGAGGGACCCAGGGTTACAAGTACATAGTTCCCTGAAAGTAGTGCCACAGGTAGACAGGGTGATAAAGAAGGTATTTGATATGCTTGCCTTCATCAGTCAGGGCACAGAGTAGAAGAGTTAGCACATTATGTTACAGCTGTACAAGGTATTAGTGAGACTGCGCTTGGAGCATTGTGTGTAGTTCTGGTCACCTAGCTATAGCAAGAATGTCATCAAGCTAGAAAGGATGCAGAAAGGATTCACAAGGATGTTGCCTGGACTAGATGGCTTGAGTTAAGCTGGGGCTGTTTTCCCTGGAGTGTAGGAGGCTGAGGAGTGACCTTATAGAAGTAAATAAAGTCATGAGGGGCATAGTTAAGGTGGATGTTCACAGTCCTTTTTCCAGGGTAGGGAAATCTACAACTAGAGGACCGAGGTTTAAACTGAGAGGAAAAAGATCTAAAGGGGATCCGAGGACAAGTTTTCACACGGTGGGTGGTGGATATATGGAATGAGCTGTCAGAGGAAGGGGTATAGGCGGGTGCCATTACAATGTCTGAAAGACATTTGGACAGGTTCAGTGATAGGAAGAGTTTAGAGGGATATGGGCTAAGTACAGTCAAATAAGACCAGCTCAGGTAGACACCTTGGTCAGAATGGACAAGTTGGGCCAAAGGGCCTGTTTCCATGGTGTATAACTCTATGACTCTGTAACTACATTGGTGGACTTGGAGTCACATGTAGGGCTGACTAAACAAGGATTTCTTGAAGGAAAGTAGGGATTTTAAGCAACAATCTTGTGGTTTCATGGTTACCATTAATGATACCAGTTTAATTTAAGTACTCAATTTTAAAGTTCTAATTTGCATACTGGGATTTGAACTCAGGTTTCTAGATTAATGGTCCAGGCCTCCAAGTGCTGGTCCAATAACTTAACAAATATGTTTCTGTAACAAGTTTGTATACCTGGCTTGTGATGCATATCAGTAAAGGCAATGTGATTATCATTTTTAAAATACAAAAAACTATGTGTTGGTCTCCAGTTAAGTGACAATGGCTTGAAATTGGCATTGACAATTGAAGAGTTGAAAGGTATATGCAACACGTTTTTGTTTTACTGCTCTGCAATCAAAATCAATGTTTGACGTATTTGCCTACCACTCTCTCCATGCCTCTGAATACTTTGAAACAGCCCTGGTCTCCTTGACAGTTATTGAATTTCCACTTTAAAAAAAACCCTCAGTAATATTAGAGAAACTGCAAAGTCTTAAGGGAAACAAAGGTGATTTATTTTCCTTGTTGTTCTCAGATTGAGTGCATGCATTATGAAAATAAATTCTGTGGAGTTACTGCTATTAATCTTTTCTATTTTTATTTCCATTACTAAGGATTCACCAAACTAGAGTCCCAGAACTAATCAGTGCTATAAAGAGTGTCACTGCCAAGGTTGTTGCTTACCTTGGAATAACAGAGATGGATATTTGCAACAGTCTGAAAGTGAATGCAAGTGGAGGAGCAAAAAGATGTTCAGCGACGTACTGTTCTGCATGACAGTTATAAGAAGACAGTCTGTTTTTTCAGAGATGGAGAAATAAAGTACATACAGGCTAGAAACTGATTTAACAAGCTCACTAATTCTCTCTCAAGCATCACTGCCCAGGCCAATGCAACAAGAATTGGTCTGGGTAGTGATGTTTGGAGAGAATTAAGAGAGAGAAATGAATATCCATTAAATCCACAATAACTTCTCATGATAGTTTTGAAAGAAAACTTGGCCAAATTGTAAGAATTATTTTAATTAAAAACATTCAAGTGTTCACTATCTGCATATCCACTCATATATCACCGGTGCATCATAATACAAAACTCTGCCTTTTTTTGAAAAATAACATTTGCTACTATATTTTTCCAGTCACTAAAACTTGCAATAGTTCAACTACACATATTTACAAAGCCAGATTTGACAAGGGCAAGGGGAAACACCAATTTGCTTTCCAATTTGTTTCCCAATTTACTGTGGTTGATCATGTTAACATGTTATTAACAAATTATTAACAGTGCATACTAATTATTTTTTTTCATTAATTGTACTTTGACAGAAGACACAAATTCCAATTTTTTTTGTCAAATACTCAGTTCCCATTCCAGTCAAATAATATGCACATCTACCAGCTTTAATGTGCATAAACAAACAACTTTTTTTGCCAAATGCCTACTTAAGAATTTTCTGACTGCTAATTAATAAACAATCTGCTCTGAAGGGATAACAGAAAAGAGCAGTGTGATCCTATGAGAAAGTTTGCTAAACAGTAATTTGACATTGCTCTGTTTGCAAAAAGAAATAGTTGCTGGAGCTGTAATATGTGCAATTCCAATATGCATGACAGGGGGACACATGTCTGATCTCTTTAAACAGTGTGTTCTTAAACTCTGTCATGCCAATGTAAGGAAGACAGGAATAATATTGAGGAACTTACTCCTACATACTAAAAGTGGGAGTAAATCAGAGGGAGAATTTCTGGACCATTCTCATTTACTGTCTCAGTGCAAGTATCAGAGGAGCGGACTAATTCACGAAAAACACAGTTCAAGTGGGGAGCCAAGTGTGAAAGGATCGTGGGCTGGAGCTGGGGATACAACACTCCAAAACCAATCCTCTAATTCATTCTCTCTTCAAATATGGGTCCTTGCTGGGAACATGGAAGCAGTAGATTTATCTTAACAGAACATCTGACTCAGCTGCTAAAAGATGACCAAAGAGAAAAATAGAAAGCTCAGTTTGAAAGTAAATGGCAGGCAAATGAATAGAAACAATTAACAATATTTCTTTGATCCAGAGCTTAAGGCTTTGGTGATAAAGTAGGGAATGCAGGCCTCTACATTATGGTACATCTTTGGCAAGTCCTAGCAGAGGTTTATTTCTCACCATTGTTTAGACATTTTCATGTTTTTTCATGAAATGTATTTCACATAATTAAATTAATTAAAATGTTAGACAGGTTCCAAGATGGAAATTCATTGATTTTCAAAAAAACTTGAATTACCCATTATTTGGATTTAGCAGATTAGCTTACACAAGCTTGAATTCTGGTACAAAAAAGTAAAATATTAAACCATTTAAATGAAAAAACTTTGAAGGTAAGAGGAGAGTGAAATGGCTTTGGTTACTGCATGCATTGGCAATTGACTTCATGAAGAAACACATCTTAATTCAAAGTGATTCACTCAAGTAATCCAGTAGTTTCCAGTAAATTGTGAAATAATGAAATGTTATGAATTCACCAAAAACAGGCAAAATCTTCATAAATCCCCTTACTATTTCCTAAAATAGTGAATTTAACAAATGAAAATCAAAAAAACTGATTTTAAATAAAAACAGAGATAGAAAATATTGGAAATACTCAGGAGGTCAGGTAGCATCTGCAGAAAGAGGAACAGAGTTAACACTGCAGGTCAAAAACCCTTTATACAACTTTTATATGTTCTTATAACAATTAATTTTCAGTCACCAAGAGATACTTGAAAGACAATGGGGGAAATTTTATCAGACAGCATCTGCAGAAAGAGAAACTGAGTTAACATTTCAGGTCGAAGACCATTCATCAGACATCTTTGACCTGAAATGTTAACTCTATTTCTCTTTCCACAGATGCTGCCTGACCTACTGAGCATTTTCTGTTTTCAGATAGAGTCATAGAGTTACACAGCAGGGAAAAAGGCTCTTTAGTCCAAATGGTCCATGCCGACCAAGATGCCCCATCCAAGCTACATCTGTGGGAAAATCCCTTAGGTGAAATTACACAATTACAATGTGCAAATCACTCATTAAAAGCCATACTAATAAGAGTCTGAAGCTTTAATGATTTCTTAAACTTCCTGGATTTCACCATTGAAACTCAGTGAGGAGTATAGTGTTCTAGGATGAGAAATGAGTAATTGCCGAGCAAATTCAGTAATAGTGACCGCAGTCTCACAGCTACTTTCTTCAACAATTCGTGAAAGGATTCCTTCCCCAACCCTACCACAACCTTCCACCTCACCCACCCCACTTCCCCAAAAATTGAGTTACAGGTTACCTAGAAAACATTGGAGAAATTTCCATTGGAATTGGCACTAAGTTTATGAACTTTGCAACTCAGCTTCCAAACTCTGGAGGTGCCCACTTGTGAATTGTACCTTGGAGCTCTCACATTAATAGGGGCAAAAATTCAAAAAAACTGCAGATGTTGGAAATCTTAAGCAAGAACAGAAAACACTGGAAACGTTCAGCAGTTCAGAGAGCATCCGTGGAAAGTGAAGAAGAGTTAATG
>JARFYF010000104.1:35875661-35888385 GCA_030265395.1 Rhina ancylostomus
TGGGTCAGCATGGACCAGTTGGGCTGAAGAGCCTGTGTCTGTGCTGTATGACTATGACTCTATAACTATGTGATAGGAGCATCTCCAATGACTGAACAATTGCCACATTCCTAATGTCTGAGTGTTTGCACCTGACTTTCATAAGAATATAGAAGTAGAAGAATATAAGTACATAGAAAGGGCAGCAGTCATCAGCCATTCAGCCACTCTGGAAGACCAGAGATGTCCAACCTGAAATTCGTTCACCAACATTATCCCCACATCGTTGATTACTTTTGTATTCAATAAGCTATCAATCTCTTGGACTCCACTCATTTCCCACAAATAAAATGTGCAGCGTCAGAATCCCATGTAGGCTGCTTGATCGAAGTCCTCATCTGGTTCCTCTGAAGCAGAACCCAAGTAAACTCTAGCTCGTTGGGAAATGAGCTATTAACACACTAAATGGTACAGAACCCATGGACTACTGGGCAGCAGTGATCTCTTCATTCCTCTATACTTCTGAGATCTGGACTACCCATAGCAGGCACTCAAGGCAATACTACCAATGCTGTCTCAGTGAAATCCTCCAAATTCACTGGAAGATCAAGTGAACCAGTGTCAGTGTCCTCTCCCAGGCCCACATCCCCAATATCAAGGCCTTGGTTATACTCATTTGGTTATGTTGGCCAGACCACATCATTCACATGCCCAATACCAGACTCCCAAAACAGAACTCTATTCCGAGCTCAAAAATGGGAAGAGATCACCAAGTGGGCAGAGGAAAACATTCAAGGCAATGCTCAAAACCTCCTGGAAGAAATACAGCATCCCTACTAACTGCTGCAAGTCCAGGTAGAGAAGGAGTATTCTGAGTGAGAACCTTGAGGCCATGCACTGGGACCTCTATAAGTGCGCACCATCTCACAAATACAACCATTGTATTGCTTGCTACTTGTCTATTGTTTCCAGTGCAATATTGTTGACATCTTCTCCTGAGAGAAAAAGGGAACTGCGTTAATGGGGGAGTTACACTGGGTTGACCCAGTCCACACTCCACATTCATCTTCTGTGGGGCCACTGCAGCCGCACTAACCTTTCTGTGGCCACACAGCTGTTCCAGAAGTCCCACTACTGCCAGAATCTGCAAGCAATGACTGAGTCTCAGGCACTGGAACCAAAAGCCATGCCCACTATCTGTTCTGATGGTCTTCCAACAGCACATACTGTCAAAGGCCTTTTTCACTATCTCACAATGTCTCCAGTGATCAGTTACGAAGAGTTGAATTACCTTCAATTTAAAAAACTAAACATTATTTATTTAAAATACATTTATTTTAAAACATTTTACTTCAAGTAAATTAATAATTAACTTATCAAATGAAAGATAAAACAACCACTTTGCTTTACTTCCCTTTGTAATAAGATTTAGCGATGCCACTCAAATGAATTAGCTGGTGTACAACTGAAAGGCCAGACTCAAAATGTATCTGGTGCTTTAGCTCAGGTAAATCAGGATGCTTCCATGTACTCCGGAGTGTGCAGTTGCAGAGGGGAAAGCCAGATGTGAACTCTAGTGCCATGGTGTACTGGTGGCTAAAAACCAGTATCATCCGGCTTGTATAACTGTGTGATATGCCAGCTGTAGAACATAGAATATAGAACAGTACAGCACAGGAACGGGCCCTTTTCCCCACAACGTCTGCATTGAGCACAATGCTGAATTAAACTAAATCTCTTCTGCCTGCACATGATCCATATCCCTCCAATCCCTGCATATTCATGTGTCTGTCTAACGTCCTGTTACATGCCACTAACATATTTGTTTCCACTATCACCCTCCAACTTGGCAGCCTATTCCAGGCACTCACCACTCTCCGTGTGAAAAGACCTGCCCCACACATCTCCTTCAATCTTTCCCCTTCTCACTTTAAATGCATGTCCTCTAGTACATGACATTTCCAGCCTGGGGAAAAGATTCTGTCTACCCTATCCGTGCCTCTCATTATCTTATAAACCTCTATGAGGAAGTTAGCCATGTGGAGTAACTGGGATTGTACATAAGCTGTAAGGTATGGGTGTGTGTGTTGGTGCAGTTATAAGTCAGTAAGAGTATGGTGGGACCTTTGAGTATTGATTGATAAGAGGCTAGTGTTAGATGAATGATGGTTGTGCGCAGCAGAGTGAATGCAGTGGTATAATGTTTAGGAGAGGAATTTGTTAACATAATCTTGGCCATGTGTGTGACAATTCATTAACCTTCTCCAGTGCTCTGTCCAGGTCCTGAGAGCTTCACTCCTGCTACTGATCTCACTAACCACCTTCTACCAATGAAGCTTCACCAGGTGTTTGATAAGTTCCCAGGCATCCAGTAGGAGAACCTCTCTCCTCCTCTCCTCTTCCAACTTAAAGGAAATGGACATCTTCACAGAAGATTGCAGAAATGGCTTCAAACAACACTAGATAGCCTCAGCTCCTGCTAACAACTCTCATACTGACACCCTGTGAATAAGCAATGATGTGATAAACTATATAATTGGCACCAACTGCAAGCTGAAATCATCATAATGAAGTGCTTATAACAACTTCAGGTTGACCTGCATTGGATTAAATTGGCATGTGACATTTGGCATGACACATTTCTGAATTTGCTCCGTAAAAATATTTGATATGTTGACTTGGCATTTTAGCACTAAGTTTAATCAGTCAGATGAATTAGGTGCAAGCCTGAACCACATGTCAACAGTGGATGGGTAATTCATTACCAAGGTCAACAAGATAAACTATTTATCAATCTAGACAGAATGCCTAATGCTTCCCATTATTGTATTTGTGAATCTTTAGCACCTAGTGCACCAACATCAACAGGTATACACTTCCTTTCAAACAGCACATTTAAAATGTGACCAGTAAGTGAGGCTCAATAGCTGTCACTTTAGAGCTGTTATGACCAGGTCAACAGTTTCCTCATTTTAGGGAGCTTTTGAGCAGCAATTAATTATAAAAAGCTAATTTTCTACAACTACCACACAGTTTGTTTTCATACAGCAGCTGTAACACAACAAATTGCTTCACCAAGCATGTGATCAAATGAAACTTGACATCAACCCACAAGGAACCTTTTGGACAGAGACCAAAGGATTGGTCAAAGGAAAACACGATGATGCTGGAGGAACTCAGCAGGCCAGGCAGCATCTGTGGAGAAAAGCAGGTCGTCAATGTTTCGGGTCAGGACCCTTCTTCAGGACTGAAGATAGGAAAAGTCAAGGGAGTTGCTCAGGATGTTTAGAACATAAAAATGAGAATCAAGAGTAGGGTTTACAGCCCATTGAGTCTGCTCTCCTAGTCAGTAAGATTGTAACTGATCCCCATGGGGTCATAAAGAGATATATCTCTGAAACAGGCACTGAGTCCACACTGACCATCAACTATCCATTTATACTAATCGCATATTAATCCCATTTTTTATTCTTTCTTACATTCCCATCAACTCCTCCAGATTCTACCACTCAGCTGCACACTAGGGGCAAGTTACAGTGGCCAATCAACCTGTCGGAGCACTGGAAGAAACACACACGGTCACTGGGAGAACATGCAAACTCCACGCAGACAGGACCTGAAGTCAGGATTGAACCCGAGTCTCCGGCATTGTGCGTCGGTAGCTCTACTCACTGCGCCACTGTGCTTCAGCTCCATTTTGCTTCCTGTTTCCATACCCTCTGATTTCTAATGCCGAAGTAGATGGATTTTTGGTCATTTGGTGAGTCACAGGTTTTGAGAAACAGGCAGGAAAGTGGAGCTGCAGCCAGGATTAGATCAACTATGATCGTATTGAAAGATGGAGTAAGCTCAAGGGAGGTGTGACCTCCTCCTGCTCCTCTTTCTTCTTCTCTTATCCAAAAATCTATCAGCCTCAACCTTGCATATTCTGAATCATCTAGATTGTCTGGAATGAAGGGTCTCAACCCAAAAAGTTGACTGGCAGTCCAGATGAAGGGTCTTGACTGCAAACATCAATAGTCCATTTCCCTCCATAGATGCTGCCTGACCTGCTGAATTCCTCCAGCATCTTGTTTGTTGCTCCATATACCAGCACCTATAGACTCTGTGTCTCCACTTTGGGCCAGCAGGGCCATTTTTGGGTTGGAGGTGACTATGGATTGAAATTGTTGCTGGCTTTCCACACCATGCACCATGGTATAGAGGCCACTGTGTATGCGCGGTAATGTCTAATTGTGCAACAGTGCAGTCCATGGACAGAATGGACTTTGAACACTATAGCCCAGAGAACACAATCAATTTTGTCATTAGCTGAAGGTCTCCATCCTACCTGGATTGCTGTGCATTCCATGTTTCTCCACGAAGTCGTGTTAAATTTCCATCACTCCATCCCTTCTGCCCCCCACCCCCAACCCCAAGAAAGCCAATGTCCTCATCACCCAAACCCATTACCCAACGTCATTTGAGTTACTGTCATCATCTATCCTGAGGCTTTGCATTGTATTCCTGACTCCAGCACCTTCCCATTATATTCTTGACTCTGCCCCCTACAACTGACCTGATACCCCCTCCCCCATTTGAACCATCCTGTAATACCCCCACACCCCTGCATTAAGCCTGCATTCAAAAGATCCATAATTCAAAGGAAATGTTGAATTAATACCTTAACCCCTTAGACTCTTAAGCTGAGCAGCAATGGATTTTCTTGCAAGAAATGAGAGTTTATTCTCTTTTGGTGCACTGAACGTGTACTGTGCAGAGAGTTATTGCCCATTTAGACTTCCCTGCAAAATACATTAATATTAGGGCCATGGTGCTTTGCTCACTGATGCATGTACTAAAAGGTGATCTGTGTGATTCCTGTGGGGAACTCTGTGCAGAGTTCATAGCTGCTACATCATTGACCTGTTGGCTGCTGAGAAGGCAGAACGACCTTAAAAATTCCCTCCAGGACAACTGCAGACCAGGTGTTGTAAAGTAGGCAGTGGTTGTAAGGGAAAACACTGGAGAGAATGGGGGCAGCTCTAAGTTCCAGCATGCATGGCCGCCCAACATGGGATCCAATGCACTAATGAGCCCTGTGTCACAAACAGCCCTAGGCCTCTGCAAGGATGGGCTGATCAGTCTGTCAGATATTGCAAGATCTTGCAGCCAGGTATATAGCATGGAAATGCTGTGATCATCAATGAAACATGTATTGATGTCTCTGCATATGTATTGAGTAATGTAAAATAAGTCTGCCAGACACTGAATTAAGCATCGCTGTCACCTGTAATACACATCTCTTTTCTAAACTACTGTGCAGTTTGTTCCTTGTTTTTTGTGCACCTTTTTCAGTTCATGCTTGTAGAAATGGTTGCTGTGCCTGTGATGGAGCAGGACTGACACCAGAAAACATCAGATGAGCTAAGATGAAATTGCATACGGAAATGCCCAGGCCAATTTCCCACCAATTGGCCCAGATATAGAAAAGGCTTCCATGTGCAGTTCACACACAAAAAAAATGCAAAAGTGGTGTCCAATTCCTTCTGACACACGACACTGGCTTTTTGTACCACAAGACTACTGATGCCTTGTAGCAAACCAACCGGACATGTTAAGAATGTAAAAACAGTCAGGAGACACAAGTGAAGCAATATGGTAACCATTTAGACTAAGGGCTGGCTGTCAGAAGTTTGGACAATCAAGTTTTTTTGTTCCCTGAGATAAATGGGAACCAAACTGACACTCTGTTAAAATTATTTTTGAATTGGATGAAGTTATCTGTTGGCAATTAACCAACATATAGTAAGTTAAGGTCAAGAGAGTGCAGTTAGGATCACTAATTAATAACTTTCTAATTAAGTCATATAGCAAGGAAACATACCTTTCAGCCTACTGAGTCCACACTGACCATCATGCACCCATTTACTCTATTTACATCCATTTACAGCCATTTTATTCTTCCCAGATTCTACCCAACTACCTCCACCTACACCCTTGGGGCAATTTACTGTGGCCAATGAACATACCCTAACCCACAGGTCTTTGGGATGTTGGAGGAAACTGGAACACCCAGAGGAAACCCACATGATCACAGGAAGAACATGCAAACTCCACATAGACGGCACTGGAGTTCAGGAGAACCCAGGTTACTGGAGCTGAGAGGCTTTGCCACTATCCCACCACTTCTTTTGAAGTTGTCTGTGTCCTCCTCCCTGGACGTTTATTTGATCATCTTATCTCTCTCTGAGACATGGAAAGACAAGCAAAGATCTCTGGGCTCTTTTTCATTCCTGGCTAAGATTACTGGAAAGCTGAAGGATAGTTTGTATTGAATGAGATGTGGGTGATGGTACTAGGATTACATCTGATTGTTAAAAGTGAGGCTTGCAGAGTATGAAAATGTACAGAGAATCAGCACTGAAGAAAAGGTCTCAGCCCATCTTCTTGCAGCTACCATCAGTCAGGAAGTACATAAGCCTTAAGTCCCACACCACAAGGTTCATGGACAATTACTTCCTTCAACCATTCAGTTCTTAAACCAACCACCACAACCCTAATCAATACAGTTTAACAACACTATGACCATTTAGAGCCATTTTGCACTAAAATGGACTTTGTTTCTTTTTATTTGGGCTAATTGTGTTTTTTCTTATAAAAATTCTGTATAACTTTAGTGTATAATTTATGTTTCTTGCAAATCCTGCTTGTATGTTTCTATTATGCCTATGATGTTGCTGCAAGTAAGCTTTTCATTGCACCTGTGCATTCATGTACTTGTGTGTATGATAATAAACTCCAGTTTGACTTTGCTGTACATATTGCTACTTGATAACCACAAAACCTGAAATGGTTAATGCAATTTTGAATAGAGAGACAATTGTCTAAATCATCAATGCACTGACATGAAATTATCAAGATAGAGTTAAACACACGGGTTAAAGTTAAGACAATGAGGAACATATAACAATAAAATTGAGAGAGTTGAGGGCTAAGAAAAATATAATCCTTTGTAAAATTAATCCATAGGGAGGAAACAATTAAAAGGGTGCATCAGAGAATCTTTTGTCCAAAATTTCTTGATTATGTGTAACTATATGGCAAACCTTAACTCTCCGTGAAATGCATTATAGTATTCTTTGTTTGCATCAACATACTAATACAGAATTAGTGGCTCTTCTTTAGAAGATGAAGGAATACAGATAGATTATGAAATCATCACAGAGGGAATTAGTGAGAATAATTCCATACTTTGATGCAAAAGCCTGAATGGTAATATTACAGTGATTAAGTACAGATTAAGTGCAGTTACAACTCTTCATTCATTTTAGTAACTGGGGACAACTGTGGGAAATGTATAGGAATAATTCCAGGAATACTTCAGAATTAAGCTATATGAGTTAACCTGCTAGAATTAAAAAAAATAAAACCACAATCAGAAACATGTGTAACCAATGTAATACAAATTATGAAGGGTTAAAATGGGGAAAGCTACACTAGACTCTTAGCAGTCCTTGGGGCATATGTCCTTACGGGCAATATAATGGTTAGACTGTTATTAGGCAGGTATCAGAATCAGATTTCAGAATCAGAATCAGAATTATTATCACTGACTTACATGATGTGATGTGACAGCAGCACATTGCAAAGACATAAAATTACTAAAAATGACAAAAATAAATAAATAGTGTAAAAACAAGGAATAATGAGGTAGTGTTCATGGGATCATGGACCATTCAGAAACCTGATGGCAGAGAGGAAGAAGCTGTTTCTGAATCATTGAGTGTGGGTCTTCAGGCCCCTGGACTTCCTCCCCGATGGTAGTAACGAGAAGGGGCATGTCCCGGACGGTGAGGGTCGTTAGTGATGGATGCCGCCTTCTAGAGGCAACACCTCTCAAAGATGTCCTCAATGGTGGGGAAGGTTGTGCCTGTGATGAAGCTGGCTGAGTCTACAACCCTTGCATCCTCGTGCAATCCTGTGCATTGGAGCCTCCATACCAGGTTATGGTGCAGTCAGTCAGAATGCTCATCTGGGAATATTTGTTTTCCTCACTTTCAGCCAGGATAGATACCAGTGTGTCTGACAGCTGAGACTAACTCAGTTTTACCCAGTGGTTAGCATCCTTCCTTCTGGGCCAGGCCGCTGCTCCAGTCTCTCCTTTCAGATTTGAGCACATAATCTACACTGATAGTTCAATGTGAAACAGAGTGAATGCTGCAATGTCAGAATTAATGGTTTTTAAATACGATATAAGCACAAGCAATATCTTTTTTGCTCTAAAAATGTTATGCAGTCGCTACTAAAATTAGATTTACTCTTCACCTTTCAGTCATACACACCTTTCCAATAATTGTCAGATTTTGAAAGCTGATAATGGTGCAAGGAAGCAGTGAATCTGGGATCAGAACAGAAATGATTGGAAATACTCAGTTGGTCATGCAGCATATGTGAATGGGGAAACAGAATTAATTAGATGTTATCTCTGTTTCTGTCTGCACAGGTGCTGCCTGACCTGCTGAGTTTCTTCAGCTTTTCTGGGGGGGATTTTATTTTATATAAAACGCCAGTTCAGCGCCAAAGGAAGTATTGCATCTAGTTCTGGGCACCAGGCTTTAGGAAGAACTTGAAAGGTACAGAAGAGATTTATGAGATTGGTTTCGGTTGTGAGGGATTGGATTCACAAGGATAGACTGGGGAAACAGGTGGTGTTCTCAGAGCAGAGAATGATGAAAGGAGGTTTCATAACAGGGCTTAGTACCATAAGTGCCTGAAGTATATTGCAGAGAGGCTAGCCTGGAAATGTAATTACATTGCACATATTTTTTTCCAATGTTCTGCAGAATTGATTTGCAGTGGAGGTGTGTCCCACATCCATGTGAGTGAGTGTTATGAAATGGAGTTGCTGGCCTTCAGATGCATGATATGAATCTGCATGGAGGCTGCTGGCTACATAACAGTAATGCTAAATGCTGTGCAAAGCACATTTTATGCCGTTGCTGCAACATTGGAGTACACACCCTCACTGAAGAAAGTGCATGAGCTTCAAATGTAAGAACGGCCTCTAAATGGGAGGACTTCATGACACTGTTAAGGGGTCTGTCCTTACTTGATTAGTTCTGAAGCAGTCTGGAACAGAAGCCAGCCTTGAAAGCTCCAGCAAATCCCTCTGTGATCAAACAAGAGTCTTTTCTCTTTGGGGAGTGCTGCAACTAGTCGCACG
Organism: Rhina ancylostomus; assembly: GCA_030265395.1. NCBI lineage: Eukaryota > Metazoa > Chordata > Chondrichthyes > Rhinopristiformes > Rhinidae > Rhina > Rhina ancylostomus. Next base: position 35,884,846 of record JARFYF010000104.1, read on the forward strand.
CTTTGCTGCAGTGTCCACTTCCACGGTTACAGTGTCCGACTGTCTGTCAGCGGGGTGGGGTGCCTGCGGCTACCTTTGATCCACCACTGTTGGATCAGCCATTCCCACTGAAGCTCACTACGTGAAGTGGCTTTAAGAGTTCCCAGCGCGGAAGGAGATTGTATTTGCGATACATGCAAACCTGAAACACTTCAACTTGAAATTATGTGTGGAGTTACTACACATAACTATGCTGAAGCTCCAGTACTGTTGACACCTCCTTGCATGAATGATTGCAAGTCAAAGACCAGAGTCTGTCTTAATGACCAATCACTAGATGAAGCTGCAGTCTCCCAAGTACATGACATTCGTACTTTTTTATTACATATATTTTACTTCTTCTGTACTTGTGCATATGACAATAAACTTGACTTTGATGTACATTATTTTTATGAATATTTTAATGAATAAAGACTGAACTATCACCCCCTATGGTCTCTGTCAATTTTACATTAAATAGTTAATGAGGTTTCTGGTTCCCACTTGCTGATCATTGATCCCGATTGGAAAATCAGGGTAGGAAGAATCATGAATATTCTAATACACGAGTGCATGAATTATTGACTACCTCAGATCACTGGGTGTAGCTTAAGAGCTCATGGATACATAGAGTAATACAGCACAGAAACCTGTCCATGCTGGCCAAGGTGCTTTCCTGAGCGAGTCTCATTTGCCTGAATTTGGCCCATACCCCTCCAAACCTTTCCTATCCGTGGCCCTGTCCAGATGTCTTTTAAACATAGTAATTGTCCCTGTCTCTACCACTTCCTCTGGCAGCTTACTCCATATACTCACTACCCTCTGTGTGAAAATTCCCTCAGATCCCTTTTAAATCTTTCACCTCTAAAGTTGAACTTATGTCCTCTAGCTTTAGACTCCCCTACACTGGGGAAAAGACTGCGACCATCCACATTAAATATGCTCCTCATGATTTTATAAACCTCTATAAGATTACCCCTTAGCCTCCTATGCTCTAGGGAAAAAAGTCCCAGCCTTTCCAGTCTCTCCTCATTACTCAAGCCTGCCAGACCCGTCAACAACCTTGTGAATCTTTTCTGCACTCTGTCTAACTTAATTATGTGTTTCCTATTGTAAGGTGAGCAGAACTCCACGCAAGGTTTCTGATGCAGTCTCACCAACATCTTATAAAGCTGTTAACACTTGTACTCAATGCCCGTCCGATGAAGGGAAGTGTGCCATATGTCCTCTTCACCACTTTGTCCATCTGTGTCAGGGAACTATGTCCTTGGACCCTAGGGCCCCGTCACTTACTGTGTAAGTCCTGCTGACTTGTGACTGTATGGCAAGGACGGAATATCAATGACCTCTACAGCTAGCTGCCAGTGAGAAACATGCAAGTAGTTCATTTGTTCATGATTCAGGATGAAAAGCTACCTAAGGACAGGGGACAGGAAAATCAGCCAGACAGCTTAAGTTTATATAAATATACAATGTTCTCTGCCCGCCAGTTATCTGAATCAGTTTGGTAATGATGTCCCCAGTGTCTAGATTCAGATATTATGAATATGGTCACTCAGGTAATGAAGAACTGTGCTGACTTTTAACCTAGAAGCAGACTTGGGTCAATATCCATAGCAGAGATCAAAAGGAAAAATAGAGGAAATAAAAGCGTTGCGAGAATGCTGCCTAAATGTGTGATGAAATGGAAGCCTGTGGGATTTAAAGGACATTTGATTGAAAGGACATTTATTTTCAGTTGGGAGCATGTTTTTCTCCAGATGCAGCAGCCAGAGCAGTGGGGGGGTGGTGGTGGCAATAGCTAACCGGCTTTCTGTTTAAGTTGCGTGATTGGCTAAGTGTGTGGCAATTCAGCCAATAAAAGGAAGACAGGGTAAAGTGGAGCTTCCATTGTGAGATTGGGCCAGTGTAGAAGTGGGAAGCTGAGACTTTGGTGAGTAGGCACAGGTGAATAGCAGGTAAGGGTTTTTATAGTAGTTAAAAAAAAGACACCAAATTACAACAAATTAAATAAAGTAGGGATGCAGGATCAGGTGATGTGTTGTAACTGCATGATGTGGGAGCTGTTGGACCCCCATTGTGGTTCCTAGTGATAGTAAGGGGGTGGGTTCAACAGATTGGAAAAGTATGGATAAAGTGAAAGGGAAGGAGAGTGCAGGAGAGCTTACTGAAGTCTGCAGAATAAAGAATGAGACAAAGTTTAGAAAGGGATAAGAATTTAACTTCAGGCAACATGGAGACAAAGTTGAGAAGACGGGTGGTGAATACAGGACTGAAGGTGTTGCACTTGAATGCACATAGTGTATGAAATAAGGTAGATGACCTTGGGTATGATGTTGTGGGCATCAGAGTTGTGGTTGAAAGATCACAGCTGGGAGGTAAACATCCAAGGATACACTTCCTATCGAAAAGACAAGCAGGAGGACAGAGGGGGTGAGGTGGCTCTGTTGGTAAAAAATGAAATCAAATCCTTGTCAAGAAATGACAAAGGATCAGAAGATGTAGAATCCTTGTGGGTAGAATGAAGAAACTGCAAGGGTAAAATGACCCTGATGGGAGTTATATACAGGCCTCCAAATAATAGCCAGGTTGTGGAGCACAAATTACAACACGAGATAGAAAAGGCATGTAAACAGGCAAAGTCACGGTGGTCATGGGGTATTTCAAAATGCAGGTAGATTGGGAAAATTAGGTTGGTACTGGATTCCAAGAGAGAGAATTTGTAGAATGCCGACAAGATGGCTTTTTAGAGTAGCTTGTCATTCAGCCCACTGGGGAAAAGGCAATTCTGGATTTGGTGTTGTGCAATGAACCAGATTTCATTAAGGGAGCTTAAGGTAAAGGAGCCCTCAGGAGGCAGTGATCATAATATGATAGAATTCACCCTGCAGTTTGAGAGGTAGAAGCTAAAATTGGATGAGCTGGTATTACAGTTGAGTAAAGGTAACTACAGAGACATGAGAGAGGAACTGGCCAAAGTTGATTGGAAGGGAACCCTAGCAGGGATGATGGTGGAGCAGCAATGGCAGGAGTTTCTAGGAGTAATTTGTAATACGCAGGATCAGTTCATGCCAAAGAAGAAGCTTTATAAAAGGAAGGATGAGGCAACCGTGGCTGACAAGGGAAGTCAAAGGCAGCATAAAAGCAAAAGAGAGGGCTTACAATATCGCAAAAATTAGTGGGAGGCTAAGGAATTTGGAAGCTTTTAAAAACCAACAGAAGGCAACTAAAAACGCAATAGGGGAGAAAAGATGAAATATGAAGGTAAGCTAGCCAATGATATAAGAGGATACCAGAAGTTTTTCAGATATATAAAAAGTAAAAGAGGCAAGAGTGAACATTGGACCGCAATAAAATGATGCTGGAGAGATAGTAATGGGGAACAAAGAAATGGCGGATGAACTGAATAAGTATTTTGCATCAGTCTTCGCTGTGGAAGACACCAGCAACATACCAGAAATTCAAATCGGGGTGTGGGTGGGGGGGGGGGCAGAAGTGTAATCACTTACTGAGGAGAAGGTG
>JARFYF010000104.1:35891854-35903164 GCA_030265395.1 Rhina ancylostomus
CAATAAGAAATAGAGAGAATGCAAAGATTTCCTGGAATGGTATTGACTGTGTGACAACCTGGGGAAGCAGTATTCTCTTTAGAGCAGTTAAACTTAGAAGTTAATGGAAGAATGAGCATGTGTGTTCAAAGTTAAGTCACTATGATGGAATAGTTTGGAGAAACTGCCCCATTACCAGCAGTTAACTAGAACCAGTTAGTGTAAAATAATTAGACAAGATTCCATAGCATTTTCTGCATAAAGAATTGTATCATAAGGAAGGATACATTTCTTTATAGAGAAAATGTTGTGGAATCTGTTTCCACCAATCTTTACAACATTACACCCAAGTTGCTGAGTGAAAATGAAACTCTCCCCACCCAAAGGGGAAAAAAATTTCAGGCCTATGTTTAAAGAGTAGAGGAGTGGAAGTACTTGAATTGGCCTTCCAGAGAGCAGTACAGACATGATGGGCCAAATGGCCTCTTCCTGTGCAATATCCGTGGAGCTGATGTAAAAATGAATGACCTCTCCAAGAAGGTTCATTTAAAGTTCCAGTATTGTGAGTTCCAATTCTGAGCCTGTTTTAAAAATGGCTTTGGAGTTATTGCAGGCAAATAGTGATGATGATATAAGCTTTATTTGCAGGACATGTCTTGATGGTACATTCTTACCCCAAACAGTGCATACTGCAGCTTGTAAAATATCTCAGGAAAAAATGACACAGTACTAAAAACAATCAGTTGCTTGAGTGCATGTTTCCTTCAAGGATGACTTCATTCTGATTAGAACACTATGCTAAATAAATGCAGAACGGCAAAATTAATGCAGATCTCTTATCAAAGATTACATTTTCTGTTGCCCAAAGTCATTCTTATCACATTAATTGGCAGGTAAAAAATGAAACTATTTGACCTCTAGGTGGCAGTGAAGTCTTCTTGAATGTCGAACATTTTGTAAGCAGTTTTGTTGGTTAAGATAGATGTTAGATTCACAGGGCCAGGGATGCCAAAAATCAGAGTGCAATATGCATCTTAAATAAGCATAATGATCAGACACTCACCTTCCATATCTCATAACATTAATCTTTCAAACAGTATTGCCCGATAACAGATTGACCTGGATAGGATCGAATGAAAGAGTGCCATTAATAGTAGCATTTTAAGCGTGATTTTCACTCAGCTTCTTAGAGCCATAAAGTCCAAGAGCACAGACACAAGCCTATAGGCCCACCCATGTCTAGGTTCCTTTCCAATCTTATATGACTTGATCCTGGTGCATGCCCATGGTCTGGACCCATCTGTATTGTGTAGACACGCAACAGTTCATTCCATAAGTTGAAGAGTCCCTCCTGCATATGTGTTCAACATTATTATTCTACCTCAACTGAAAACAGTGGAAGTATTTCAAATATGCATCCTCACCTACCTGGCTGGGTAGCAATGTAGATATTTATTGCTGCTTCCTCCATCCACAAGGTGGCTCAAAATATACTATCCTTATTATTCAGATGGGATAATGCTGTTAAGTCTTCCCATTTTCACCTCCTAGTTATCTAGTACCATAATGAGTAGAGTATCACAGCAAGTCTATTCCACAATTTACTCTCTCAAATCTGACCAATATTGGCTGTCACCTTCTTTAGTGACTCACATCCCATTGTAGTTTGCTCCATACTGTGGCAACTGAAGCAGTGGACCATCAAGAATGAATAGTCTGAGGCCAAGTGGCTCCACTAACATCCATAACAAGCCTCCTGCCTTGTGCACTCATGCCACCTATTGGTTCCTTGCTGAACACATTTGTTGCCTGTGAAGAAGCTGCTGTTACCTTTCCTGTTGTCTTATTCTCTACTTGCTTCACTGAATCATGCCCTGATCAAAACTGCTTTGCAGTTCCATTTCTTCCTTCAACAGTAGAGCCACCGCATTAAATAGTTTCTCCTAAGATTGCACATCAGCCATGCGGCACACTAAGCAATTCTGCAGAGATCAGTCTAAAAAGTCTAACACCCTTTACCAATGTTTTTAGACTGACCATGTTACCATCATCCATTTTTTTTTGTTTCCTGGTTGAATGCATCAAACTTGTAAGTGTCCATGATGGTGTTTGATTAAAATGCCTCTTCAAGACTTTTGTTATGTATAATATATTGTGTAACACCTCAGCTGTAACTTTTGCTCATTACTATCTTCTATGTCTCCTGTCCTACCACTAGCAATAATATCATCTTCCTCTTCAAGTATATCCACACATTTACTGTTTTGTGTCCTTTCTTAGGACCTAGACAATATTGTTTGCCTTCAGAAACTTACCACCTGTTTGATATACTTCTCCTTAGGCAGTCCCTCGGGATTGAGGATGACTTACTTCTACTCTGGGTTTTGTGGGCTTCTGAGGTAGCCATTGTGGGAACTGCAGATACTTCCACAAATGGAGCAGGTGCCAGCTGATGGGACTGTTGAGTAGTTTGTGAGGTGGTCTACTCCTTCTGCCTTTTACGCAGAGCATCGTTGTGCTTCCAAGGCTTGTCCTCAATGTTCTCAGTGATGTTCTGAATGCTCCTTCCCTTGCAATAAAAGTTGTGGAGTCTTACAATGAAAAGTATAGCAAGAGTAGACTGTCCTTGACATCAAGATAGCATTCGACCCAAAGTGAGATCAGGGACCTAAGGTACTCCAATTCCATCACCCAAGCCAGTGACCTCTACCACTAAGAAGGACAAGAGCAGCAGGTACATTCGAAGATCATCACATGCTGGTTCCCCTCCATTCTGATTTGGAAACACAGGACACCCCCACATTATGGGGGGTTGTGTTCCTAGAAAACCATTCATATTGTGATTTTTCTGAAGATGAAACCTATTTTCCTTTTGAATTCCATATTATAAGTGGAGATGCGTTCCTATGGGACGTTTTTCTCTCAACAGTCATGATGAGTAGCACAGCTGCTGGTTCATGGCAGGGGGCCACTTAAGAGATTTGCTTTGGAAACTGACATGGAAATCTCTCAAATGGCCAGCAGCTGCATTTGGAGACACAAGTGATTGCAGATGCTTCCATTAAATATCATCTGTTACATGCTCTCCCATCCCACCAACCTGTCAATGTCCTCTTCACGTCTACTCTCTTCACAGATCACTACACTCAAAGTTTTCTTTTGAAAGCAAATTTTCATATCAGAATTTTCATATCATTTCATACCTGAATATCCAAATCTATAATGTTGGTTTTATGCCAAAATATTATATATTTTCATGAACATTTTACACAATCCTGAGTTATGTTCACCTGGGATAATTTTCTTGGCAAATGTATGTTTTCCCTAACTTTAATTTCCACAATATTAACAAAAAAATAGTTTCCTAAAAGTGCATATTTCATGCAGAGTTGACATTCTGGCATATGCTAAAGTGTTCAAGACTAAATTCCCAGTGATGAGATGGGTATAAATTTCAGTAAGCTTTGCATAGATATAATTCAGGAATCTCAAAGCAATTTATGATGATATAGTTTTAACTAATCAATTGATACAGATACTTGCATTTCATCATAACTAAATCCATGACAGGATCAAAAGTAACTGCCTCAACATCATTGTGTATTTTCTTTTCCATAAACATAAATTATTGTAAGAATACGGCAGTATCCAACTATGATATACTATGTTGAGATAATCACAACATAATTTTTATCCCAATTATGAAACTGTCAATTCAACTATACACAAAATGGTTGAATTCAACCATATGCACAATGGTTGTGAGATGGTTTCCATAGTAACTGACATTTTAACATGAAAAGTATCTATTTTTCAAATTCTGCATTTGAATAGACTTATATATAAAGTTTCATTGTGATTAAAGTCTGCAGATCTCAATTGCAGCCTTTATATAAAACAGAAGAAAGCTTATATAAAGATGTTTTAATGCTGTGACTAAAAAGGATAAGGTCAGAGTTGAGATTTTATTTTATCTATAGGTCAGGTGGCAAATGATAGAGCAAAATAATAGACCAATTTAGACCAAAATCAAATTCTTACTATATCCGGTCCATCATTCGATAGAGTATTGGTTCCAACAAGCAAAGATCCCATTCATTTCTCCCACTGATACACCACTTTGAAAAAAGACACCAAGCTTATTTTTCCTTAACAAGCATATGTTTCATTGGACATTATCTCACCAACTCACTTTAACAAATACCCATGTGACTGGCTTACAAACTTATTAATATGTACTGTGGAGGAGGTAGGTAAGATTCATCAAATGAATTAACAGTGGGTTGGGTACAAATGAAGGATTGTTATTGTACTGTACAAAGAAACGGTTTGTTTCACCATACACCATATTAACTAGTTAGACACCGAATTTCTATCGGATATCACATTTTCAGGCTTGCCATAAGAATTTGATGTTAGGATAATTGGAAGGTCAAATGGACCTGAACATCTCCACTGTGTTAATTTAACTGAATTCTATTAGAACAGCTACTCTTATTACTTTCAAAGCATTCATATTAACTTGTTATTATCTTCTGGTGGCCCTAGTTGTTAGGACTTGGAGGATGGTAGAACTATATAACCACTCAAATCATTCCCACCATGACAAAGTTTATGGGCAAATCCCAACAAAATCTAATGGGCTGCCTTAGAAATAAACACATACATTATTATTCATGAGCTAGGCTCACACTTTATGACTGACATATTGTTAATGGACCTAATGTTGAGCACTTGACTAGTTTTGCACTAATGGCTTTGTGGATAGAAAAAAATGAGAGAGAAAACATGAATTTAAAACGAGCAATCTGGTCAAGAGTTTTAGTCAAAGAGAATCCTTAAAACTTAACTCAGTCCTTCCAAACATTGCTCTCCACTTAGTTCCAGATTTTTACACTTTGAATTCTCAGCTGGGATATTTGATATGTAAGTAATGAGACTCACAATACTCTCTGCAGTTGAAAGTATCTAAATAACTTGATAGTAACAAATTTTAATACTATTCAACCAGACAGGGGAACACTGTAGCAGTGAACACATCTGAGTTTGACCTAGTCACTGTCTGAAATAACAGCCTTACTTTCCCAGGTCCGATGTGGGAGGGTCTCAGCACAATTGAGTTGGGCAGTAACAAGGTCAGGACAATGAGTTTAGAACAAGGTCAGCAGCGTGGAGAGGCTTTACCTCCACGGCAGACTCCATGACAGAAGGCAAAACTGGGCCTTAACTCACCTTTTAAATGATAGTTGGTGACTCCATTCCAATGAACAGGCACAAACCGAATATGATTTGTATGGAGGCATTTGTATGGAAACAACAGAGACACATCCCACCCACCAACAAGGACATTTTCAGGAGGCAGTGCCTCAAGAAGACAGTATCCATCATTAAGGACCCTCACCATCTGGGACATGCCCACTTCTCATTACTACCATCAGGGAGGAGGTGCAGGAGCCTGAAGACCCAAACTCAGTGATTCAGGAACAGCTTCTTCCCTCTGCCATCAGACTTCTCAACGATCCATAAACCCTTGAACACTAACTCATTGTTCATTTTTTGCACTGTTTATTTATTTTTGTAATTTATAAATTTTTATGTCTTTGCACTGCACTACTCCTGCAAAACAACAAATTTCACATCATATTGTCAGTGATATTAAATCTGATTCTGCAAGAAGCAAATTCCCAAAGTCTACACTGTGGTGAACAGGTACAGAGATGTGGAATGTACTCTCATACAGTCTGCAGCTAGCTAATGGTTCTCAATGGACTTGCTCCAGAGACCCCATACTTATGGTATTAAAATATGTGCCACGTTTTTTCTGGTGAGTTTCAGGGATCAGTAAACTTAGCCTATTAAAACGTGCAGAGCATCTAATGTTGTTAACTCCAGTTTTACAGAGAGTGATGTGAAAGTGAATGAACTTCTCTGAAAATTATATTCTGTTTAACCCTATACAGGTCCTTCCCAGGTTACAAATGCCCAATTTATGTACAGCCCACACATACCAACTGGTGTTTGGAAGACCATTGGGATGGATTTGCCCATTGCTGTGGGGCTGCAGGTATCTTCTGCCGTGTGGGCACTCATTGTATCTTGCAGAGAAATCTGATAGGTTGAGTTAAAAACCCTGTTTTAACAACATGTTGCACTTGATTGACCAATATTTTTATTTAAATACAGTATATTGCTAGGTGGCCACATTTCCCACTTGTGAACTGTTGTAACCTGGGAAGGATCTGTAGTTTGTGGGAAATAAAGCATTTTCTTCTTTTAGAAATCAACATTATCTTCTTGGAATGAAGATGGAGAGCAACCTATGTCCAAACTGCAGCATTTTCTAAGTCATACTTGGAATTTGTAACAGCAGGCATGTTCCCGCTTGGCAATCTGTCTTCATATATCAGTTCTACAATTTCTTTTGATTTAATAAAGGTTCAAAGTTCAATTGCAATAGGTTCATTCTTAAATAAATGTCTACAATAAAAATTAAAATAATGTTCTTATTGAAATGATATCTGTAGGTCAGTTAGTACCCATGTTGAATAGAAATATAGAAATTGGGAGCAGGAGTAAGCCATTCAAAGATGCTGCACAATTTATGGTCAATCATCCAAATTCATGTTCCCATGTTCTCTCCTTATCCCTTGATTTTCTAACTGATTTGAACTGTTTCTAACTCCTTCTTGAATATATTTAATAATTGTGATGATTTGGCTTCAGCTGCCTTCTGTGATAGACAATTCCACAATTTAACCACTCCTTGGATGAAGGCATTTCTCCTCAACCCATCAGTGGCCTACCCTGTATCCTTTGGCTGTGATTCCTGGTTTGGGACTTCCCCACCATCAGGAAAATGCCCAGACCTGTCAGAATTTTGTAAGTTTCAATGATTTTCCCTTTCGTTCTTCTAAGTTCAGTTGTCCCAATCCGTCTTCATATATCAGTCTGACAATCCCAGGTATCAGTCTGGTAAACCTTCACTGGTCTTTCTTCATAGCACAGACATTCTTCCTCAAACAAGGAGGTCAAAACTGCATACAGAACTCAGTTATAGTCTCACTGGGGCCCTGAACAATTTCCGTAGGACATCCCAGCTCCTGTACTCAGTTCTTCAAACTATGAAGACCAACATACTATTTGTCATCTTAACTGTCTGCTACACCTGCATGTTTGCTTTCATTGGCCAGTGCACAAGGACATCCAGGATTCAGTATACCTCCCCCTTTCCTCATCTATCAGGGTTCAGATAATAACCTGCCTGCCTGTTTTGCCACCAAAGTGGACAACCTCAGATTTATCCACATCTGCCATGCACTTGCACCCGCAATCAACAGATTGTAGCTCTTCTGCTGATTTATTTACCTCCAGTTGATGACATTTACCCTACATCGTGCTGAAATACTTTCTCTGTAAATGTAACACTATATCCTGCATTCCATTATTGTTTTTCCTGTTTGTACTGCCTAAATGTACATATGTTTGGAACGGTCTATATGGGTGGCATGCAAAACAGAGCTTTTTCCCTGTATCTCGGTACATGTGACAATAATGAACCAATTACCAATATGCTTGACCTGCAAAGAAAGCACTGCACTGCATCCATGTTCTCTGTACTGAACTGCTACCTTAACAGACCTTAATCATGGCTCTGACCATGAAGATAATGGCCATGTCTGGTATTAGAGCTGAGCATGGAAGTGACACTAAAACAGCACCTGTGTTCTTCTGGAACTAGATATGTGGCCTCTCCACAAAGCCTCACACAATGAGCAAAGAGTGTCAGTTTAAAATGTGATGTGATCTCAACCTATACATATTCACTACCCTTCTTCCAACAGGTGGCTATGTGTTCCTTGATGGAGTACTGAGACATTTAATATATTAAAATTGAGCTCTTATTGTGCAATTAGAACATAGAACATAAATCAGTACAGCACAGGACGGGCCCTTCGGCCCACGATTTTATGTCAAACTAATTAAGCTTGTAATTAAATGCCTAACTAAACTAATCCTTTCTGTCTATGCAATGGCCAAATCCCTCCATTCTCTGCACATTCATGTTCCTAAGAGCCTCTTAAATGCCTCTATTATGTTTGCCTCCACTACCACCCCGGCAGCACCTTCCAGGCACCCACCACTCTCCGTGTAAAAAAACTTGCACCACACATCCCCTTTGAACTTACCTGCTCTCATCTTAAATACATGCCCTCTGGTATTAGACATTTCAACCCTGGGATAAAGATACTGGCTGTCGACTCTATCTATGCCTCTCATAATCTTATAAACTTCTATCAGGTCTCCCCTCAGCCTCCGCTGCTCCAGAGAAAACAACACAAGTTTGTCCAACCTCTCCTTATAGAACATGCCGTCTAATCCAGGCAGCATCCTGGTAAACTTCTTCTGCGCCTTCTCCAAAGCCTCCATATCCTTCCTATAGTGGGGCGATTAAGACCCCAAGTTAAAATTCATCAGTACTTCTTGTGCTTCTATGGGATCAAAGAATCTGACAATGACAGGGTAAGAGCTACTGGCTCATCAACTCCCCAGGCCTGTGTCCTAAACCCAATCATCTTCAGCCGTTTCACCAAGGACCTTCTATAGAGTCAAAATTGAGAAAGCTTGCTGATGGTCGCACAATGTTCAAATCCATTCATAACTCCTGAGCAAATGCCTACATGCAGCAAGACATAGATAACATTCAGGCATGGACAGATGAGTGGCAAATAACATTCAGGGTACAAAAATTCCAAGCAATGCTCATCTCCAACAGTGAAGAGTCTAAGAAACTATGTTCAATGACATTTCCATCGCCAAGTCCCCCACTACCACATCTTGAGGGACAGCATTGAGCAGAAACTCAACTGGATCAACCACATCGGGACTGACTTACCTGTTGATACACCACACCTTTCCACCATCTACAAGGCACAGGAATGTGATGTAATATCCTCTACTTCCCTGGATTAATGCAGGTCCAACAACTTTCAAGAAGCTTGGCACCATTGAAGACAAAATAGTCTGCTGGATGTATATTCCATCCACCATTGCTGCACAGTGGTTGCAGAGTGTACCATCTATAAAATGCATGGAGTTAATCACCTGGGTTATTCTTACACCATCTCCAAACCCATGACCTCTTCCACCAGGAAGAACAAGGGCTTCAGAAGCAAGGAAAGATAGCCAGCCAAAAATTCCTCTCCAAGTTAAATATCCTGGCTTGGAAATGCATTGCTGGTCCATTACTGTCCTGGATCTAATCCTAGAATTATCATCAACTGCTCTGTGGGTGTATCCACAACCGAAGGACAGCAATGGTTCAACCAGAAAGCTCATCCCCAACTTGTCAAAGGCAACAAATGTCGGCCTTGTTAGTGACGCCTGGATCTTTAAAAATTAATTAAGATAAAGGCACCTGCCTCTTTTAAAACCTCCTTCAGGCTTGGCAAGAGCTGACTTGCTTCACCTGACCCAGCCTTTGACCTACTGCCCAGCTTTTATCATGCACCTCCACCTCCCTCCCCCCCCCAAAACTATTGATTGCTAGGTACACACCCTGCCTCCAGCCTCCAAGTGCTTCCTCCTAATGAGATTTTGCATTGGAGCAACACACAAAGCGCTGGAGGAACTCAGCAGGTTAGGCAGTATCTATGGAGGGGAAAGGACAGTTGATGCTTCAGGTTGAGACCCTTCATCTGGATCCTGCATTGGAGCTGTTAGGCAGGAAACAGAGTGAAAGAAGTGCTAATGAAGTCCTGCCATTAAGATTGGGAAAAACTCATTGGATTTTTTGACCATTTTTAGCCATACTCCTTTACCGTAAATATCAGAGTCCAAGCTTCCTTTCATTTCAGCTCTTTTTGCTTTTTAATCTGGTCTGAAACTACTAAATTCACACCAGAGAAGGCACAGGGTAAATCAGCCTCCAGTCATTGCTCTCAGATTTTTGTCAAACAACTTTGTATTTATTCAAATCCAACAGAATGTTTTACTCAAGAAATATGTAAACATAATAAAGTTATTCTGATAAGAAAATTAAATGTACAAAAGGCTTCAAAATGCATAACATAAACACTAAAACCAATTCACCCAGCCCATTACAAGCATTTTATTGCCATTTTTGTTCACTTTACATGTCAACTCTAGTCAATTAACTGGACAAAATAATACGATTTTCAGTAAATATCCCTTGTTGGAGGTCAGAAGGAAACAGTTAATTAAAGTTGTTTTTTTAACTAACATGATTTGTGTCTCAAAACAATTTAATAATTCTCTTGTGCATTATGATTAATTATTCACCAATTCAGCATTTACTGAAACAGCCGTTCTTTGAAAGAGGACAACAAGCGATCATTGTTTTGACTTTTAAGCTGACTCAAAATCTCATATAATCAATGATATTTGTTATAATTTGCCTGCAATTATATATGTTATGATCAAAACTTCACAAGTATTTTACAGAATACTCTGTTCAAAATCCTAGAGATGAAAGTTTTAGTGAAACTAATGGTGCCTGTGAGTTATTTTATCACTACACAGAACATGTTTTTAACCAAAGTGATTTTCCCAGAATTGCATTGTCAATCAATATCAGTTCTCAGATCTTCTCATGATAATGGGAAAATGTGTCAGATAAGGAAATTAACCACTTCTCTCCCTGAGGAATCAACAATTTATACTTTTATGTAGTCTGACGTGAAATATCCCTCCCTATCTTTGCCACCTGCAATGAAAGATATTACCCCAATTGTTAATCTTCCTTTCTCTTTCTGAAACACTTTAAGGATTTTATGTTTTAATTCCCATATTTCGCCATGGTCTAGAGCATGTAATATGCTTCCAAGTTGTGAAAATCAAATAAAATGACGCAGTGTTTGTACCAGTTCAGGTGCATTGGAAAGTTGCAAATGAAAGTTTAAGTAGCCTTTGCCATATTACCCTAGAGTATCTCTTTTTTGGATATGGAAAACAAAACTTCACAAAGCACTCCAACTGAGATCTCATCTGAGACCGAGGTGTCATGGATTTTAGTGGTTCACTAACCCACAATATTTAGTCTGCTGCTTCTAAGAGGCTTTTGTATAAGTGAGGAACATTTGTCCAAACTGTGTAGCAGATTAGTTAAATTAGTCTCCTCGATGATTTATGCAGATTTGGGGTTATAATCATAGAATCCAGAACAGTACAGCACAATACAGGCCCTTCAGCCCACTATGTTGTGCTGACCTTTAAACTTCACCTAAGACTAACCAACCCCTTCCTCCCACATATCCCTCGATTTTAAATTCCTCCATATGCTTATCTAGCAAACTCTTGAATTTGACCAATGTA
>JARFYF010000104.1:35988966-36003205 GCA_030265395.1 Rhina ancylostomus
TTTAGTGAACAAGATATGAGAAAAATTCCAGTGTTGGTAAATAGGAGAGAAGAATATTCCTACCAAATCATGACCATTGGCAGCAAAAGAGAATCTGACCATTTCATCTCTTCAAGCAATGGTTCTATCATCAAGTCTGCCACCATCAATATCATGGGTCAGAAACTTAACTGGACTAGTCACAAAGGGCAGCTCTGCAAATTTCTCCTTCAATGACACATCTAACTCCCTTTTCAAAAATAAAAAAAACAGCTGTGGGATTTGTATTCATTAACCTTTCAAAGAGTTAATTCTGCATCATCCAAACAAAGCAAAAAAAATCTCCTTGTATAACTCTGGCTATTTTGCCAATTAACTTTAATCTATGTTCCCTATCTACCAAAACCTCTCAGTGGTCTAAACAGTTTCTCCTTATTTACCCCATTTCTTGATTTTGGATGCCTCTAATAAATCTACCTTCAATAATTGCTGTTCTAAATTATTCCAGCTACCCTAGGTTTCTCTGATGTCCTACATCCCAGGGACTATTCTGATAAATCTCATCCACGTTGTACAAAGATCCCAAGTAGGCACCTAACACAAGAACACATGATGAAAGGAAGACAACAGAGAACCATTTGTAACAAAGAGAGTCAAATCTTAGCAGTGCTGAGTAGCAGCACAGCTGATATCTTAACACTAAATCTGATCAGAATTTTTGCAGTGCCAACTGAGTTCATATTCTAGCATTACAACTGGAAACTTAACATTCAAAATCTGGCAATTGATAAACAATGGCAAAAGAAAGCCCCAAGGAAATACTTAAACACAACATTGCAGGCATTATCTTTTGCCCCAACAATAAACTTGCAAATTTGTCTATTATCATAGTGCACACAGTCATTTAACCCAGAAAGAATGCAAGAACGGCTTGTAATTGAGATAACAATATGTTTTAGTCAAATGCACATCCCAGTACTGCAAATCAGTTATACAATATTACAAAAGCTAATGGGCAACTGTCGTGTCATCTACATTACAGCTAGTTTGAAAATCAAAATACTGTATTCAAAAATTAAAGCAGGAAATTTCATCCAGGCCAGTAGACAAGTTATATTGCCTTTGTCTTTTCTCTTTACATCTGTTATCTTCAGGTCCATAATTGGTAACATACAGCACAAGCCACACTGTGTGAACATCCAAGTCAACCACTATGAATAGAGTTTTGCCTTCCTTTCCCTCATTTTGGACAGGACAACATCTTGCAACCTTTGCCCATTCTGGAAGTGGACACAAGGAGCTTTGCAAATGCAGGATCTAATGCCTCTGAGACACTCCCTCCAAGACTGAGAGTGGGAAAGTTTAAAGGAGATATGCAAAGCAAGTTTGCTTTTGTTTTAAATATACTGGTAGTAGGTAGTGCCTAGTATGGGCTGCTAGGGGTAGTGGTGGAAGCAGATATGATAGTGGCACTTGAGGTTTTTGGATAGACACATGAATATGCAGGGATAATGGATCACTTGCAGGCAGAAGAGACTTAGTTTAACTTGGCATTGTGTTTGACACAGACATCATGGGCCAAAGGACCTGGTCCTGTGCTGTACTGTTCCATGTTCCAAGAGTGATTTTTCCAAGTAACAAAGTGGTAGCATGGGAGAATTGTACAGAATTAAAAATGCTCCTATTTAATCAGTGTTAGGACTGAGATAGGAATGGCTCCAAAGGTGAGAGGGAGGAAACAAATGGCAATGAAAAGACAGAAGTGAATCACATACACAAACTGATGTGAGAATTAAAACCAGGATATACTGGTTCCCAAAACTCTGCACTACTCTCTGAAGTAGCTTTAAAAACGAAGGCAGAGGAACCTAGTCCAAATAATTTGAGAATAACAATCCAGAAAATGTAAATCATATGAAGTAGCTTCACTCATAGCAGTAGAAATGTGCACCATAATAAAACTGATTGCATAGTTAATAATTTATACAAAATTAATTTTTTAATAATTATATTTTTGCTGTGGTCAGTGGTGCCACTATCATTAACCTATAATGACTATGGAATGTACAACATTCACGAGAAGGGCACTTGTGTGACTTGAAAGAAATATAACCAAAGTATTTGAAGTGACTTGGAGGCAGGTCATGTCATCTTGGGTTTCAGATAATCACTTTGAATGATTAGAACTTTTCCTGATGTGCTCTCATGACAATCAACAACATAGAATATGCTAACACATGTCAGTAAAAGAAAATGGATCACAAAAAACCTCCATAGAAAGGGTGAGAGGGTATATATCCCTCAGGAAAAATAAATCTTTCGCTTAACATCCATATCCAAGCCCCTCTCTTGCAGGCAGCACTGACAAAGAAGTGCTCAGGATATCTGCTCTTCCATAGGATTAAGAATGAAAGTGTCATGGGTCTTGTTAGCACGTGAAACCAGACCTTTAATCTTCAACTAGGAGAACAATAACTACAAGAGAGTAATTCAATATGAACCAATAGACATAAAAAAACTGCACAGAATACCAGCAGCATAATACTTTCAGCAATAGATCTCTCTTCTTAGACAACGTTCATTGATCCCAAGATCCTAAAAGATGCCTCTTTTTCAATATGGCACTTCCCCACATCTTTACAGCATCTGATCTCTTCTCAGATGAAGAGGTGACTGAAGCTGCTCAAAGACAGTGTTCATGTTGCAAAAATTCTCATTTCTTAAGCATAATGGAAGCACAGTGGTGCAGAGGATTGTGCTGCTGCTTCACAGCTCAGCTCTCAATTTCGCCCTTAGGTACTGAGTGGGGAGCTTGCACGTGAGTGCGTGGGTTTCAACTTGATGCTACCGTTTCTACCCACATCCTAGAGACATCTGGACAGTAGGTTAACTGACTGCTGTAAATTACCCCAAGTGTAGGTGGGAAGCGGGAGAAATAGTGGGGGAATTGTTATGTATGCAAGAGATTAGAGCACAGGCAAATAAGGATTAATGGGATTGCTTCATGGGCCAGCATAGTTTTGATGGGACAAATAGCCTCCTTTTAGGTCATAAGGAAATACAAGTAACATAAAAAGACATGGGATTTCAGAATGCAATCTATACAATGACCAAGAATCGACTAAATGCAATACAAACTTACCCTGGGGACAGCAGCAGACATTTATTGCCAGCCAGATGAAATATGCCAATCAACAGCAGCCACTAACTTTCCTTTGTAACGAAATATGATCAAATGATGCTAGGATTATGTCCAGAATAACCATCTCTGAGCAGATATTTTCCCCCATGAAGTTTAAGTTTTGGAACATCAAGAAAATATACTGATGACATCATTCCGCCAGTTAAATACAGATGGCTCATCGTCCAAATATAACTCAGCCATTTCCTGAAAACATTTTAATTTTAAGTTATGTGCACTGTTGCTGAGCAACCAAAGAAGCAATTGGAGTATATTTTCCAATTCTGCTCCCAACATTTTGTTTGAAAAATGGAAGGATACATTTCTTCTAATGAGCTAAAGACAGCTGCAATACAGTATACAACCACAAATCCCCAGATAGCAAGCTTCTGCCATGGGGTGCAATATCCATGGATTAACCATTTCTTCTTAGAGTCATACAGCACAGAAACAGGCATTTGCAGTCCATGCTGACCTTTTTATCTATCTATACTAATCCCATTTGCCCACATTAGAACCATGTACCTCTATGCTTGCCTATTTATACATGTCTAAATGCCTCTTAAATGTAGTAATTGTATCTGATTCTACCACCTCCTCTGGCAGAGAGTTCCAGCTATTAACCACACTGAAAAACTTAACTCTTTAAATCTCCTACCTCTCACCTTAAGAGTATGCCCTCTTACTTTTGATACCCCAATCATAGAGGAAATTTAAAAACATAGGCAAAGTGAGAATGACAAACCTTAAAGTAACCTCTCAACTAAGATTCAACAAGACAAAGGAAAAAAAATGCATTTTGATTCAGAATCATTAACAATGTTAGGAAATCCAAGCATTCACAATTCTATTTCACTCATTCCAACCAAACTTCACACAGCTTAGGTTTCACTGACAAATAAAACTTCCCCTTCCATTGCAACACAGGGAAGAAAGAAATTTAAATCACCTTTCTCCTCTGAGCACAACTTTTACTACAAAGTCACTTCGGTAACAATGAAGGTAACCAGTGTTACAGCAGCTTGGGTAATGGAAATTTGCACATAGGGAATTCTTGTCACTACAAAATAATCTGAGAGCAGAATAAAAGTTCGCTCACAGAATTTGTGCAAATCTTGTTTCCAACTCTCATTTGTTTATGCACATACAGATAATGTGGAGCAACACACAAAGTACTGAAGAACTCAGCAGGTTAGTCGATCTGATCAACACATCTACAAATTCCTTTCTTTTGCCCAGCTATAACACAAATACATCAAACGTATTCACCTTAACTACTCTGTGCTTCCACCTATACATACTGCTCCTACCAAACAAGTTTTGCCTGAACTATTTCATGCATTTAGGCATGATCGTGATATAGATATAATCTCTAGTTTTATATCCTCACAACATGAAACCTCCTCACAACACTGACCCTGTGAAATAACTCACTAATTTTCCCCAGAGTTCTCTCAGAACACCCTCACACTTGTGTCTACAGGAAAGTACCACTGTCTACTCCTGATAGCTGGACTTCATTTCAAAAATATTTATAAGCACAATTCTAGAATTCTACCCAGTAATTCTCTGAAATGTGCTGTTTTTGCACCTGTAGACTAATGTTGTTCTTTTTACTGCATTGTATGAATGACAAATGGATTCCCTTCCCCCAAGAGTGAAATCAATAATGAGCATTTCAGGGTCTTTTCACCAAACTCCAACAACTCCATTGGGAACTATTCACCATGAGTCACACATGTGCCTCTGATATGACTTGCATGTCATGGCTGCAGAAGATGGCACCATTCCCGCGCATGTTCCTTTTGGAGCACTGCAGGGCACATTGTCCCGATCAGCTTTTTGAAGGGCTGACTAAATGTGTTGACGTGTGTACAGTGCAGTTGATGTGGTCTCTCTGGATTTCATGCAAGATCTTTAGCAAGGCCCTACATGGGAAACTGATTCAAAAAGCAAGAGCCCATGAGATCCAGGCATTTTCGATCCAAAATTGGTTTGGTGATAGGTGGCAGAACTGAGTGGAGGTCTGTTTTAGCAAACGGAAACCTGTTACCAGAGGGTTACTGCAGGGATTGGTGTTAGGACCCTCACTGTTTGCTATATACATTGACACTCTAGATGTCAACATGATTAGTAAGCACACAGACATGAAAATTGGTGATATTGTTGATGAGGAGGGGTAGTGTGGGCTACAGAACAATTTTGATCAGTTGCCAAGATAGGCAGACAAATGGCTAATGTAATTTAATCCTGAAAAAGGCGAGGTGCTGCACTATGAGGGGACTGGCAAAGTTGGCACATACACAATGAATAGGAGGACTCTAGGAAGTACTGATGAACAGAGAGACCTTGGTGTCCATGTCCAAGGATCTCTGAAGGCAGCAGCAGAGATAGAGGTGGTGTTTATGAAGGCGTATGGATAATTGCCTTCATTAGCCAGTCACAGAATAAGGGTAGGGAGATTATGCTACAATTATATAAGTCATTGGATAGGCCACACCTGGAGTAGTGTGTGCAATTCTGGTTACCATGCTATGTAGGGAGGATGTGATTGCATTGGAGATAGTAGAGCAAAGATTCATCAGGGTGTTGTCTGAATTAGAGAAGATTAAAAAGGAGAGACTGGATTTGTTTTATTTGGTGCAGAGAAGGCAGACAGGAGACTCGATAGAGGAATGCAAAATTACAAGGAGCTAGATCAGGTAGATAGTGTCCCCTCAGCAGAGGTGTTCATGACCATAAGGCATGGTTTAACACAAGGGATAGTAGATTTACAGGATGAATTTCTTCAGCCAGAGGGTGACTGGAATTTGGAACACACTGCTCGAGAGGGAAGTGGAGACAGGTACGCTCAACATTTAAATAGTTAGATGAGCACTTGAAATCATGGCATGAAAGGCTATGGGCCGAGTGCCAGTAAATGGGAATGAATACAGATACTGTAGGTACTGATAGACAGCATGGACACGGTGGGCCAAAGTGCTTGTTTCAGCACTGTACGACTCCTCTCTCTATAAACACTAGGTCTGATGCACATCCCAACTAGCTTCAAAATTACAGGGAGACATCTTTTTGACTCTGGATTCAAACTTGTTTTGCCTGGGTACAGGAGCAGGGAACATTTTTAGCAAGGGACTATGGCTAAAATAGTTACTGATGTTCACAGCTACCTTGTAGAATGCCCATAAAGTTGCATTAAAATTTCTGGGCAGGTAGGCTCAGCATATCCATTATTAAAATCTATTCCTCATGATATAAATCGTTGTGCTTTCTTTACCCTTATGAGGTTGTTAAAGATGTGCAAATCTGTTCCACAGATTCTTTGCACCTCCATTCAATGTAACCTTCTTTTCCCAGGCTGTTGAATGTTTTTCCTGTTACGTCTTTGGCTGAAGATTCCAATCTCTTTCCCACTACTAATATTGAAGCTCAATCATTCACCAGATATGTTCTTTCTCCCTTCTTGATACAAAATCAGCATTAGCTTTCTGTCAGTCTTTTTGGCAATATTCCCATTTCTCCAAATATCTATTCATACCTAATAAAGCATCTCTTCTCCGACCTACTTATGTGCCCAAGTGCATGCCTTTGGGACCCATCTTTCTACATTGTTTGATTTAATTCTTATTTCCTTCCTAATTTAATTGTCTTATGTTGTTTTCCTGTAATTTGCCTCTCAGGCAAATACTGAGGCAATGAAACTGTCCATTTTACCATCATTATCTTTATTTTTTCAGTGCACAAATGTTCTATTGTTACTTTAAGCATTATATGTTATTTTTGTAACTACAGAATACTTCATATTTCTTATATTCCTGGAAATTTATTTTTTGCATTTCTAGTTGACTTTCCCAATTTAAAAACAAAATTAAATACTTATTCCTTCTATTAATCAATATCTGACTGGCTTTTCCACTTGATAGCTGGCATTTTGCCAAGGACCATCAATTCTGATTCTGTATTAAGGTGGAAGCTCAGGACCTCCATGTGAAGATGGCAGCCCTCAACTTCCAATGAACGGATCACTGATTTCAGGTTAATTGCAATCTGCCAATGGACTCTTGTAGAGGTCTGCACTTCAATCACCAGGGTAAGAAATTTGCCCACTGAACCATTACACAAAGTCTAGGGATAGAAGCACAAATACAAAGTAATTTGTTTTTATTTTCAAATTTCAAATTGATTTCATAGAATTTGTTTAGTTTATAATATTCCATTGTTTTCTAGTGTTAGATTTGAATCTTAAATTTTAATAGTATATTTTTTAATAGCTTTGAGTGTTCATGAATATTTGCAAATGTCACGGTCAACTTTGATAGCCAGTGCATAGATGGTTAAGGCTAACCATCTCTCAAGACAATTGTCAAGTAGTCAGAAAGGCCATGCTCCCTGCTGGGATCTACTGATCAGGACCTCAGTGGAAGATTGTGCTCTAACACAGGAGTTGTCCGTATTTTGTTTGAGTTACTTGTACTTGCTAATTTAATTGATAATTTTTTAAAAAGTGGAAACATTTTACACTAAATAGTCCAGAAAAGAATGCATTCTCACATGATCAATTTTTGCTCCCAAGTATTTGCAAAGTCCTCATATTGATTCTCCTTCCCTTCTCCAAGTTCTTTGTCCCAGAGAGCTCATCATTTAGACCACTAGGTTACTGTCAGATTTCTAATAAGTATAATTTCTCACAATTCCAAAAGAACGGTCAGAGAAATGAGAGATAATATTCACATGATGGCTCAGTTGTTTAATATTTAAAATATTTCTGGAATTAAAAAAATATTTAAAAAGGATCTTGTGTTGCTAAATATTTCAGTGTTAAGTCTTCAGAGGTATGACAAATGTATTCTACGTCTTGTGATGCTGTACAGTTCTTTCCACATTTAATTCTTATTACCAATAGCCATCAATCACATCAATAAATGAAAAACACCACATCAAAGAAGGTGACATTTGCAATACAAGTTCTGAAGCAGAAATCCTTCCCTTTCATTTGACGTGCAAACTCCACAGACAGCACAGAAGGTCGGGATTGAACCTGGGTCACTGGAGCTGAGAGGCAGCAGCTCAACTAGATGCACCACCATACTGCCCAGCTACATTGAGTTAGGTTCTCCCAGCAGGGGCAACAGTAAGGCAACATCAATCAACCCAACTATATCTCAGGAATGGTGAGAGAGAACAGAAAGTGGTAGATGTCCACACTATAATTATCCACCAACCATAACAGAGACCATAAAACAGACAACTAAACTAAGCAGTCTTACAACACCTCCAGGAGTAATAATTTATCCAGCAGGACACTGGATTAGACCAACTATCCAGGGTCATGCAGCACAGAAACAGGCCCTTTGGCCCACTGAGTCTGCATCAACCACTCAGTTGCACCAACCCTACACCAATTCCATTTTATTCTCCCCACATTCATATCAATTCCCTACAGATTCTACCACCCATCTGCAGTAACCAGTTACTCTACCAGTCTGCATGTCTTTGAGATGTGGAAGGATACCCGAGCACCCAGAGGAAACGCATACAGTTACAGGGAAAACATGCAAACTCCACACAGCTGGCACCCAAGATCAGCACTGAACCCGAGTCTCTGGCACTACAAAGCAGCGGCTCTACCAGCTGCACCACTGTGCTGTGTTTCATGTTCTGCTCCCTATTGGGACGTACAAGAACCCATAGAATTCTTGGAGGGTTATAGGACTGAAACTCCACGAGATGGGAAGGAAAGTCTTGGAGGGGTCAGAACACATGGGAAACTGAAGTGTGGCCTTGCTGGTCGAGAAAGCCAAAATCAATTGTCAAGCACAAGTGTAGTAAGCAAACCAGGCAAAGCACAAGTTTCGATGCGAGCAGCTCAAGTTTACGAAGTTGAAAGATGCTGTACTAGCTAAAACATCGGAGTAACAAGTAGATGAGATAACGGATGCATGGATAAAATTTTCAGAAACAGATGCCCTGAAGCCAGGGAAGAGCCACACAAAGGGGCAGATTTTCCGATAGGCAGCTAATGGCTACTCTCGTACTGCCTCCTACAGGGAAGCTCAGCACTCAAGCTTGGCACACCACAGCTGGAACCCTCCCCACAATAACCAGCCCACCTGGAGAGCAGGAGGCAAATACCAGTGTGAAATACAGAAGTTTCATTCATAGCTTCTCCACATGTACAATGAGCTCCTATTTGTTTTTCTACAGATTGGCTCTCAAGGAATGGCAGCATGGTGCCTGTCAGAATCCAACAAGGAACAGACAAACTGCTTGTTGCAGCTGAACTCATCTGAAGCTGTTTCAACATCTGGCCAGCACATATACAATTTGGTCAAGGTACAGTTCAACATTGTATTTATCTGCTTCCAGCCATTTCTCACACCAAGTTTGCTTCCTTGATTAACCACCCACTTGTAATGCTCCAAATTTCAAACTGCTGACTCCTGCATTAACCGCACACATGACCACAGCCTCTAACATATCTGAGCACCAATCCTCACGAAAAACAGAAAATACCTCCTCTCACTCCAGTTACGAGCTCTTTTCCTCATACCAAGTTCCTGCACCCCGATTTCTTAACTTCATAGGCGCATAAGTAGACTGCAGTGCAGAAAGCAGTTGTTAAGCAACTGGCACAGGCTCATGATTATCCAAATCATTTTACAATGCTCCTGAACCAGGTGACCAGCACATAAAGCCTAGCTACAGAATGTGTTTACTTAAAAATTTATACTAAGTACCTTAAGACAGTTGATGAGCTGCAGATTGAGGCTTCACCACTTGTCAGTGTAGAGACAGCTGTTCACTTGCATCCAAAAGGACTCTATAGACATAAGGTCATAGAGTCTCATGACATGGAAACAGGTCCTTTATTCTCCCCCATTCCCATCAACCCCCCAGATCCTACAACTCACCTACATACGAGGGACAATTTACAGTTGTTTCTCCCAACACCAGGACCACAGATATGACCGCGAATACCACAAAAATTGAGTTGTAACACCAGGGACACTTAAGATGGCCCCAAGCTGGCAACCAACGTAGAGAATGATTAGAACCAATGTTGGAATCTTGGATCAAATGCGCACTCAGGGACCTCCTCATGGAATTTAACATAGGAAATCCCCCATCCAATTTTATAAGAGTATATAAGCACCATGCTGACTGCAGGCATATTATGGTCTGGGTGTTGAGCACAAGCCTCAAGGTAAAATGCCTTCACCATCCCTACCTCATTTTTTCCCTTAATTCTACAAAAATAAAAATCCACTAGGACTCCAAAATCCTTCCAATATTCTGAACGAAATACAGGTAAATATTTCCAAAATGAATTTCAATTAGGGCAAATTGCTCAGAAAAATTGATAGCTAGAACAACTTGGGCCTTGCTAGCACAACATGGCCTCAAGCCTCATGTTCTACTTGCATCTATGCTGAAATTGCTTTCGAATCACATTATTCCATCTACAATCGTACACTTGATGCCACCGCTTTTACATGCTAATTGGTGCTCCAAAACACCTTCACAATGACAACCAGAATTATCACTCCCTGCATAGAGAGATGGGACTGCAATTCAAGAATGGGAGAACATCACTACTTATGCTAAACTTCATGAAAATATTGAACACATTAACTACAAGCTTGAGTCAAGGAACTCTTTCTGGTCACACATGCTCAAATCTTCATCAAACCCTTCTGTGTGCTTGGAAAGTGCTGGCACAAAATCTGATCTACAGCGTCAGCATCTAACAAAATTTTGGTTGAAGTCCAGCTACCACACTTCCATGTATCCACCTGCAATGTAAATACCAGACTATGTTCAACCAAATTTGTTCTAAACATAGAGAGCAAGCCTATTTAAATGGGGCATCACAGACTCTCTAAACTTTATACAAGGTGCTGCCTATGTGCCACTTCTGCCCTGAATTTACATCTCAAAGGGGGAATGAAGCAATCCATTCGGCTTGCCATCAACTGGATCACATCAGCTTGTTACCAAATCTCAGAAAATGTTAATGTCCGTTGTTTCAACCATCACCTACCCCACCAATCGACAGATGACAAACTTATTCTAAGGAAACATTCCCCTGAATGCCACTGTGGGATTTTTACTATGACTTCATCATAGAAAATCTT
This sequence comes from Rhina ancylostomus, assembly GCA_030265395.1. NCBI lineage: Eukaryota > Metazoa > Chordata > Chondrichthyes > Rhinopristiformes > Rhinidae > Rhina > Rhina ancylostomus. Next base: position 36,000,262 of record JARFYF010000104.1, read on the forward strand.
AGCCCATGATTATATTATGATTTGGTGCAAAATAAGTTAGTATATGGCTTTTATCATAGCTATTAAAATACTGGCATACCTTGGTTACATTAACTTCATAACTCATAGGACACATGGGAAGATAGGAGCTGAAGAATTTCTAGGTGCATATCTTGATTCCCAGCACACTGAGTGGCTTGGATCTGCAAGAAGATCCCAGCAAAAAGAGTTCATTTACTTCAGAAAATAAAAAAGCTGCACATTTAAGTGACTGGGAATGGAAATGGAAATTGCATAAAAATGGGATAGAAAATAAAAAATATTCTTGCCCAATCTTCAGATTTTTGTTTCTGTAACCACACTGAAAGTGGCTATTTGGCCCAACAAATGTAAGCCAGCTCACAGACCAAACCCATTCTCCTCTCTCACTTACCCATTATCTCCTCTTTGATTCTGCTCCCACCCATGCACACTATGGGTCATATACTGCAGCAAATTTAACCATCAACCTTGGGATGGGAGGAAACTTGGAGCACCCACAAAAAGTCCACATGATGCGAACTTCATACAGACAGCACTGAAGGTCAGGATTGAATCTGCATCACTGGAACTGTGAGGCAGCGACACCACCTTATGTCACATTTATCATTTTGTTCCATCAGTGCCAATTTGCTCAATTTAATTCACTTCACTTGAGTGCAAGGCAATAATGATATCCACAAGAGAAAACCCAGCTATCACCCATGCCATTCAATGGCACTACCTTCACCAAATCCCCAACTATCAATATTCTAGGGGTTACCATTGACCAGAAACTGAAGTAGAGTAGCCAGGTACACAATGTGGCTACAACAGCAGGTCAGAGGCTAGAAATCCTGCGGCAGATAACTCAGCTAACTCCCCAAAGCCTGTGCACCATCCACAAGGCTGTCAGGAGTATAGTGGAACACTCTCCACTTGCCTGGATGAGTGCAGCTTCAACATACTCAAGCAGCTTGACACCATACAGAAACCTGCAACCTCCTTGATAGGCAGCCCATCCACAACCACTTACTCCACCACTGACACACAGGAGCAATAGTTTGTACCATCTACAGGATACACTGCAGCAACTCACTAAGACTCCTAAAACAGTACCTTCCAAACCCACAAGCTCTACTAGCTAGAAGGACAAGGGCAGCAAAGTCAGGGGAACACCACCACCAGGGAGTTGTCCTCTAAGCTACACACCATCCCGACTTGGAAATATATTGCCGTTCCTTCACTGTCGCTGGGTGAAATTCCTTCAGCTTCCTTCCTAATAGCATGCGTTTAATGTATGGCAGAGATAGTTATACAGCAGAGAGACAGGCCCACTGGCCACGTCGACACAGCCCACATCAAAAACCCTACCTGAATATGGAATTTCTGGGTCTTGTGGCAATCTCCCTGGATCAGCAATGGAGGCTCTCACCAACGAGGTTACACAGAATAGTGACACCAAGTAATAAACTGTAAAAAAGGAGACATCCATTTTGAAGATTTAATTAAAAATGTCATTTTTTAAAAAAACATTAATAGAGTACTCTCGCTTTGAGCTGATTGCATGTTTATATGATATGCAACACTACCCACTGATAATCAACCCATTTCTTTCTAAATGGAGATCCAAATCCACCCCAGTGCCAGTTACTATTTATTGTTAGGTTTTTTTATAAACCATTCTTTTTAACTTGTGCTCGAGTTTGTCAATTTGCCAACATTCTCTCAGGTCAGTTACAGTACCAGATTCACCAAGATCATTAATTCTCTCCCATATGCTGCCTTGCATTTTCAACTGGAAACAGGATATACAAACAGATCGATTGTGTCAGAGCTGGCAATTATCCAGAAATCAAATAATTACCAAGTTAGACTTCACTGTTATCATTTTAGTTCTTCACCTGTAATTATTTTGTCTTTTTTGAGAAATGATTCACCAAGTAACAAAAACAAAACACTCATATCCAATATTCTGAGTAAAATACATCAGTGCTAGAAAGTGTTCAGAACCCCTACACTACCGAGCTGATTCATACATTTCCCCCTCAGAAATTCACACTTGCAAGTCATCTAGTAACAGTCTATTTCCCCATGAACTGTGCCTAGACATAGAACAGTACAGCACGGGACCAAGTCCTTTAGCCCACCATGTATGCACCAAAATGATGCTGAATTAAACTTGAATCTCTTATGCCTGCACATGATCCAAATCCCTCCATATTCATGCGTGTATCTAAAAGCCACGCCATCTTCTCACAGCTACCATCATGCAGGAGGGATAAGCCTGAAGTCCCACACCACCAGGTTCAAGAACAGCTCCTTCCCTTCAACCATTCAGTTCTTGAACCAACAGGCAAAACCCTAGTCACTACCTCAGTATAGCAACATGATGACAACTTTGCACGAAAATGGACTTTGTTTTTAATTTGTTCCAATTGTATTCTATCTTGTAAAATTGTGTATAACTTATGGCTAATCTGATTTTCATGTGAATGCTGCTTATATGATGCTATGTGCCTGTGATGCTGCTCCAAGTTTTTCATTGCATCTGTGCACACATGTACATGTGCATATGCATATGACAAACTCAACTTTGCCTTTGGTTTTCCTCCACTACTATCTCTGGCAGCCCATTTCAGGCACCTACCACTCTGTGGAAAAATATGCCCCACACATCTTTAAACTCCTCCTCCTCCCCTGCCCCCTCCAAAGACCCACCTTAAATGTACGTCATCTAGTATTTGACATTTCTAACCTGGGGAAAAGATTCTGACTGTCTACCCTAGACATGCCTCTCACAGAAGTTCATAAAATTGTAAGGTCTCCCCTTAGCCTCTGTCACTCTAGAGAAATCAGTCCAAGTTTGTCCAACCTCTCCTGAAAGCTCAGACCCTCTAATCCGAGCAGCATCCTGATAAATCTCGTCTGCACCCTTTTTAAAGCC
>JARFYF010000104.1:36023393-36040059 GCA_030265395.1 Rhina ancylostomus
TTTTCCATTTCGTATTGGGAAAATGGGCTTCAAGCTCAGTGCAAAATCCTGTGCCAATATGGTGCTGGATTCCTCCATGTTTCTTGATATTCAAGAGCATTCTTTCCAGTCTACATAAGAAATAAGTGCAGGAGTAGGCCATGTGGCCTCTCGAGTCTGCTCTGCAATTCAGTAAGAATCCTTATTAGAGGAGATTTAATGCTATGATTTAAAATAGCAAAGGCTGGTCCATAACCTCAATGACACTTCCCTGCTCTAACTAAATTTTTTGGACCACAGTGACTTGTGGGGATTGGGCAGGGAGGTGAAAGAGCAGATTAGCCATGATCTTATTGAATGGAAAAGCATGCTCAAGAGGACATATCACCTACTCCTGCTTATGTTTTCTGTGCTTTAAACAGCAGATTCTGGGTCAAATCAATAACTAAAGGTAGCTAACTACATAGAACCTCCATAAATAATACTTGCAGACTTTGTTATTGTAAATTGTGGGATTAAATCTCCACTAATAAATGATTACTATTGGCAAGCTTAACAACAGTACATTACCACAGAAAAACACTGTAAGGTTCATTAGAATTTTATTTAAATATAACATAAAAAGGGAAATATTAAAATACTAATACCATTAAAGAGGCTTTGCCATAAGAATACAGATTAAATTCATTCTGCTTGGAAAAGTGGAGACAGTTACCCACACAACACTGAGATGCATTGAACAAACACTTTGAAACAATATATTCCTTCATTGGAAAAGTTGTCCCATTGATTATGTCTTTATAGTGACTGGGCAGCAGATTTTTGGCGCCATCCCTGGCTTTTGATGGGATGGGAATCACTTCAGCACTTGGGTGCCAAATATGGGAAGTTTTTAAGAAAAAGATCTACTCTTTAAACACTAAATGTGATCCTGTAACCTAATCCCAGTGCAACCCAGAATTTGCAGCAGACCCATCATCAAAATTTGTGTTCTCGCAGCTTAAGATTTAGCACCTTGTAAAAGAAAATAAACTAAACGTGCCCAGAAGTTCATAAAATGCATGCCTTTGAATGGTTCTCTCTACACTGAGTGTGAGATTGTGAGTTGGCACTTCAATGTCTAGTGACAGGAGATTTTGCAAAGTTAAGCGATAAGAACGATTACATTTTTTCACCAATAATTGAAGTTGTTTTCTAGATTTGAGTATGAACGCAGTGAAGGGAAAACAGCAAAGTCATTGGGTCTCCCTGACTGTTTATGGAACTGAGAGAAACATAGCCCTCGATAATCTGGCTGTGGCAATAGAATGTCACTGTTTTGGTCATTGATAGATAGTTTTTGTCATTGACAATGTTATTGACAGGTAGTTTTGGTCATTGCCCTTCCCTGGTGCCTGACACCCAAACCCAGTGACCAGGCACTGCATAGTTTCACAGTTCACTGAGATACTTACCTGGGAAATGTGGACTCCTGTCAAACACTTCGAGCTTCAAAGCCTTTTCAGAATGGATGGACCCCACTTTTGAGCATGGGCTATTAAAACTGTTGATGAACTGTCCAAGTACTGACCGCACTCAAATTTATCCCCATCTCATCTTTTTATAGTCCTGAATAGTCCTATAATTTAGATATTTCTCTTACCTAAATGAGAATAAAATGTGTTTAAACACTGTCAAGAACAATCCCCAGCTTTATGTCACAATTGGTCTAGTTACTCTTCAGGCTGTTAATTATTGCTGGGAAGTATATTGTATAACGCATTACAATTAGTAATGATTAATCTGACTGCATTTTTGTATTCTGCCACAATTTATCTCAAAGATCCATGACATAACCAGTGAATGTTGGTTAGAAATATACATGCTGTATTGGGTGCACTTCCAAATTTAGTTAATAAATACTATAGGATTACATTGTGTACATGTTGATGTCAACATGAATATCCATCAATTTATTAATGAATGGAGCACATGTAGTAATGTGGCTTGCCCCGCCTGCAATTTTTCACCTGCCACTTTCCTCTTCTTCTCACCAGGACACAGTTCTTCCCTTTCTTCCTCAATGCTGGAGGGGAACCTTGCTTCCAGTTTGTGAATGACACTTGTTCTCCTCCAGCCCAATCCCATTTGCCTGGCCTGATCCTATCACTGAGGCCTGGGAGTTTGAAAGAAATCAAGACATTCAGTGGATACAAGTTGCACAGATACTAATAGAACAACTTCTATTCAATCCATAAACAATAGACATAGAATTAAGAAATACTTACATTTATATATGGATTTATGAGTGCAAAAAGGATTTTGACACACTTTGACAACAAATCATTTGAACAATAGTGGCTATCAATGAACAAACAAGTTCAAAAAAATAACCAACAGGAATGTACAGCTAACACTCTGATTGAAGGCTTTTAATCAAAATTATTGCTTCAAGTTTAGATTAATTTCTACTACATCAATGTTTTCATGAACGTATTGAGGCACTGTATATTTACTAGTCAAAAATACAATCTGTTTGCATACAGATTTCTCAGTTCATTAAAAGGAGACTGAAGTTGTTCCAATGATGGCCAAAGTCAGATATTTATATGAAGTAAAAGGCCTTAAGTGCATGGTAGGACTTGCAAGACCCTCTATGTGCAACAGCCTAATGTGCAACAATGTACATGCCTCGAATTAGAAAATCTGGCAAGGAGTCAGTGAGCCAAATTACTTTAAATGCTGTTAACAATTCTATATTGTTCATGCAAATTGAAAATTGGAAAACCTGCAGATGTTGGAAATCTGAAACAAAATCAGAAAATGCTGGAAAAACTCGGCAGGTCAGGCAGAGGAGAGATGCGTAGAACAAAGGGAATGTCTGCGATAGATGGGTCAAAATGGCTTAATGGCTGTAGTTACCAACACCTTAAGCTTCTTGGTCTATAAGCTGGTGGGACTTGCCTGACAGGATAGAATGTGTGAGTTGGATAAGAAATACTGAACCAACAATACATAAAAACAGAAAAGGGAAAATGTTGGAAAAGCAAGTCAGGCAGCATCTGTGAAAAGAGAAACAGTTAATGTTTTAGACAGACATGTAACATCCAGACTGAATGTTTCATATCAAAAACAGAAAATGCTGGAAATACAGATCAGGCCACATCTGTGGGAAGAGAAACTGAGTCAATGTTTCAGGTCAACGTTTCAGAAACAAGAAAGCAACATCTGTCACTATGGATCCTCACCATCCGGGACCTGCCCTCTTCTTGTTACTACCATCAGGGAGGACGTACAGGAGCCTGAAGACCCACACTCAATGATTCCGGAACAACTTCTTCCCCTCCACCATCAGATTTCTGAACAGTCCCTGAACCCATGAACACTACCTCATTATTCCTTTTTTTTTGCACTATCTATTTTCATATCTTACATCTTTGTACTGTACAGCTGCCGCAAAACAACAAATTTCACATCACATAAGTCAGTGATAATAAATCTGATTCTGATCATTTCCAGCATTTTCTGTTTGTGTTTTAGATTTCCAGCATCAGCATGTTTCTTTATGATTTTTCACTGGAATGTTCCATATTGTCAGTACAGAGTTACATTGTTCCAAAGCCAAGACAAAGAGTACTGATGTCCTGCTCCAATTATATAGGTGGTGGAGGAACCGTTTCTGGAATATTGTGCACAGGTCTGATCTCCCCATTTAAAAAAGGATATCCTTGCTATAGAAGGAGTGCAGCAAATGTTTATCAGATTGATTTCCAGGAATAACAGTTTTGTCTTATGAGGAGAGATTAAGCAGACTGGACCTTTATTCTCTAGAGTAAAGAATGAGAGGTGATGTCATTGAAATGTACAATATTCCTAAAAGGCTTGACAGGGTAGAGTTGATGTTTCCTCTGTGTGTGGTTTTCAAGCCAGGAATCAGACTCAAGGTATGTGCTCAATCATTTGGAACAGAAGTGAGGAGTAATTTCTTCACACAGTGAATAGTGAATCTCTAAAATTCTTTACCTTAGAGGTATGTGGAGGATCAGTCACTATATTCAAGAAATAAAATAATAGAATTCTAGATATTAAGGAAATTGAGGGATTTGGGATCAGTGTAGTAAAGAGGGATGGAAGTAAAAGATCAGCCACAAGCTTAATGAATGGCAGACTGGCCTATTCCTGCTTCTTTGTCTTGTATTCTCTCACAACCTGAGCCACCTGTACAAGACGATCACAATATGAACACACACACACACACACACACACACACACACACACACACAAAGAGATCATGTTTATGCTGAAAATACATTAAAACTACATTGGATGTCAATGAGTTGTTTTTTCAGTGTGTTCTGAAATTCAATTGTTTTTTGCATGAAAAATTGGCCAGACAGGTTTTTGCATGACATAAGGAAAGTAGTTAAAACACAGAAGTAACAGAACCTAAATTTGTCATGACTTCATCTATACTGTAACAGATAGATCTGACGCACAGTTGAACCAGACTGTGGTGGGAATATTCACCAAGACTGCTAAAAAAAGAGGACATTATAAAATATTTGAAAGATCGCTCAAAATCATTAAACTGTGAATCCATAAAATGATGGTGCAGTGTTTGCTAGTACAGAACTTTGGTGCTGAGTTACTTATGTCCAAGAGTAAATTATTATTGGATAATTGATGGTTAGGTAAGAGAGTTAATTATTGAATGGTTGTGAAGATTAAACAAAACACAAGAGTGAGTATCAAGTAGGCTATTAGTGTCAACCAGATAAATGGTTTATAAACTGCTTCTAGAATTCTATATTTACCATGCTATTATTCTCACAAAGATAGTTAAATTGCCTTCTGCTGGAGCAATGACCTACAATAAAGTCAAATGGCAACCTTATACAAAAAAGCAACATGCAGAATGCTGTCACAGATGCCTAATGGAGTCTAATGACATTTCACAGCAGTGGTTGGACAGAAAGACACCTGGTGCTGACTATTAACATTCCTAAGTAGTTGGGATATGGATAAAACTCTAAAAAGTGTAAATGCTCTCCCAATCCAATGTATATGGGCCTGCTGCCATTTTTATATCAGCAGAGAGCACATCATGTAAGCCTTGGAGAGAGAAGATATGCATTTAAAAATATTTAATTTAATCAAGTTGTCAAGTCTGAACTAAACTTAGCTGTTGGCGCATGGTTTTCCCAGGCTTAAGGCAATCCAGCAGTAAGCTACTCCTAGAGGGCCAGGAGCAGCAGCAGTGTTGCCATCCAACACTCTAGTGAGGAATTCGGCCTGCCTCCTGCCTCTCTCTGGCCCACACCATGCTCCTTATCCATGATCCCCAACCCCTGATCTGTCACCCATTTTCCTCCAATGATCTTCACTAACCAACGCTCCATTTAACTGCCTCCCTCCCAAGTCCCAACTTGTGGCCAACCCCTGCCCTTCTTCAAAGATCATGCTCGATCTTCCTTGAGGCCAATCTGTAGTCAGCTCACCTCTCATTATCACAATAGTAACTCTGTCCCTGTCCTTAACCCTGACCTAGAATATGTCCCAGGTGAGAATCACACCTGTATAGGCATTGATCTACATTTTGCTTCTCTCTTGATTGCTGGGTCTATCCCCGCACACCTCTGACTGTCAGTGGTTTTCCTACTGATCTTGGTCAGCTTATCCAACCGAGGAGGACAGAGTTTCAAAACAGAACACAGCAATGATGAAGAGATCCTGCTGCTAAATTAGCAGAACCTTTACGTGACCCCACACACCTTATCTGATTTTGGTTCCACTTACATTTTCCCTGCTCCCCACAAATATCAGGGCAATGATGAGTATAGTTGACTTAATTCAGTACATGTTACACTGCAGGAAGGAAACCTGGTGGCTTATCAGTTCATGCACACTGCCGCGTTACCCATAGAGAATGTTAGCCCTGCCGTAACTTCAGGGGGAGTGAAGAGGAATCACTGTGTAAATTTCTGGTTAATTATTATAAAAAACAAAAATTGGAATGAATTAATATTAGGAAATATGACAATGCTTTCTCATTGACCATCATACCATTGCTTCACTAAAATTTTATTTTAACTGATTAGCGTAGAGGCTGGAGGTGTGGGGTTGACTGAAAATAAATGTAACCACTGATCCATCACTGTAGCTCAGATACTCCAGTGGGCAGTATTACAAGCCAGGAGCCTGTTTCAGGTAGAGTCATGTAGTTTCTTATCTCAGATTCTGAAGAGAAATTATGAACTCAGGAAGACAGAAAACTAACACACACTAACAACCAAACATTACCAACATAACAAAAGTTAGAAGTTTACATACCAATCCAAAAAGGCCGCCTTCCACTGAAGTCCCACAGCCACTGCATGTCCCGTTTTGAGATGACACTCACAAGGTTGCCATGGTGCCTGTTGAGAAGGTGACTTTAAGACTCAGATTCAATGTGGACATTAACTATGCTATATAATTTTGTTTAATGAGGTGGCTTTTTTGCATTGACACTTTTGATGGTGTGCTCATTTGTGAGGCCTTCCATTGCTATTGCAGGGAACATATGGAGTGGTAAAGTTGATTTGCATGCATAAATATATTGCTGCTTCACAAATTCAAGATGATTCTGCCTTGAGTTGCACCACATTTGCCAGCTCTCTTGCAGGCAGAGGGGAGATGATCCATTATTGAGAGTTTTTTGTAAACAATTCTAACTGGTACTAATATCTCCTGAATATCATTATTGAGATACTACAATTAAATTAAAAGAAATCAGTAACATTAACACATTAAGTCTCACATCTCCTTGCAGGCTCGAGCTGCTGCAGTCCAGGTTGCCTTGTGTTCAGTGTTCAGATAGTAGCAGTGATTGTTGTGGAAGGTCCAACCGAAGGGACATTTCTTGGCACTTCGCTCCTGAAATTAAAGATTTCTCTTAAATATTCAACTTACTTTAAATGAAGGTTCTATACCGTATATTCTGTTATCTCTTTGTCAAACATGCTCCATAAATTTTAAATCTTACTGCAAGCTTACAATATAATTCTTACTTAAAATATTGACTTTAGAAAGTTGGGGGAACCAAATTGGATATAGCTGGAAAAGTGGTTTGTAATGTACAGTTAACCAATGCCTCTTTGGCAGAAAATAGTATGCACTGATTACACTGTCAGAGCCCTAGTGCATATTCAGAAGAAAAATAACTTGCCAGTAAGCTAACACCAGATCAAACTGGAGAGCACTAATTGAGCCATATCTGCATTGTTTAAAGGGGAATATGCTTGCAAATGACAGTAGAATGATTGTAGAGGCCTCAGCAGCTTCATGGAAAGAGCATAGCATGAGAGGGACTGGTCACACAGATTTCCTGACATGAACCTGGAGGTCTTGGTCGATGAAATGAAGAGAAGAAGAGGGGACCTCTTACCTCAACGGGGGCAGCATTTCCTCAAAGCAGATAGTCAAATGAAATCCAGCTTTTCAAAAGATATATGTCTTTCAGTTTGCTATGTGTTTGGATACATTTTCTAGCCTTTTTGGGACAAAGGATAAGGTTTTTTTTTGTCCTTGCAATGAGTGAGAGCACCAAGCGCCATAGAGTCATACAGCACAGAAACAGGCCCTTCGGCCCAACCAGTCCATGCCAACCAAGATCCCCACCTAAGCTAGTCCCATTTGCCTGTGTTTGGCCCATATCCCTCTAAACTTTTCCTATCCACATACCTGTCCAAGAGGAAGTCTGAGTGCTTCCAGATGAAGTATTAACATCACTGCAAAATGGGGTAGATGGACTTTAACAGGGAGAATTAATGTCATTAGTGATAGGGCCAATAGCTGCAAAGTTAATTGTGAAATCAGTAACCCTGCAGGTAATCTGTACCATTATTGTAGGATCAAACTCCCTACTTGAACGTCTGCTAGTAACCATGGCTGTTCCTAACGTTAACTCAGACCCAACTTCACACTGCAACCACAGCACTTCACAACAAGAAAGCAAACCACAAGTTTAAACCCTGCTGATTATTACTCAACTGATGAGAATATCAGGAAGTCTGGTCATAAGCCACTCTTGATATTTCAAAAGTACATCAACCTAAATGCAGATTTTAACAGCAAAACTATTTACTATTTACGCTCATAAAATTCACTTAGATACTCTCAAGAAAAAAGCTCAGTTTATTTAATTACTTAAATTTTAAAGGTTTTTGTTTTCATTTTAATTTGTTCTATTATTTCAACACTGATGTAATGAATCCCAGAGATTCAATCCTGCTTTGCCAGTTGAGTAATGATATTGTGGAAGATGAAAAAAAGATTAAAGTTGAAAGTTCTGCATGGAATTAAAAGTAATATTTAACAGCTGCTTTATTAAGACCATAATAACAACAGAGCAAGGAAAATAAAATCTTCTTTGCACAACCTCAAATCCTGTTTTAAGCTTACAGGAATATATTTGCTTTAGAGCTAATTTAAGGGCAGCTTGAGTTTGTGGAAATGTGGAACACTGCACTAAGGTACTTCAAAAAATCGCAATGCACCAAGTAAAAATATGACAGGAATCACCAGGTTTTGTTTTACAAAACAGCCAGAGTGTGGATCTTACAACCAGATTTTACAGGAGCCAGTGGACAATTGGTATGGGCCAAAGTTAAATCTAAGTATATTTATTTATTATTCACATGTACATCGAAACACACAGTGAAATACGTCTTTTTGCATTGCTAAGAATGTGCTGGGGCAGCCCGCAAGTGTCGTCACTCTTCCGGTGCCAACATAGCACGCCCACAACTCCTAACCTGTATGTCTTTGGAATGTGGGAGGAAACCAAAGCACCCAGAGGAAACCCATGCAGGCACTGGGAGAACATACAAACTCCTTACAGGCAGCAATGGGAATTGAACCCAGGTCGCTGGTGCTGTAGTAGCATTTAGCTAACCACTATACTACCGTGCCGCCCCAAGTTTGTTGCTGACATTCCTGTAGAGTTAGAGCAAAAATCAAATTGCATTGTGATTTTTTTCAATGTGTCTGTATTACTTTTGTTCCAATTACCAGTTTTTATTGTTACCTTGCAAATGAAAATAAAAAAAACTGCACATGCTGGAAATCTGAAATAAAATAGAAAAAGCAGCAAATAGGCAGCACCTATAGAACAGACATTTCCCTCTATAATCTCTGACCTTCCCCCCTCTGCAACTTAAAACAGGCCTGTTTTCTCACTTATTCAGTTCTGACGAAGGATCATTGACTCTAAGTTGACACCGTTTCTCTGCCCACTCAGCCTGACCAGCTGAGTGCTTCCAGTATTCTCCATTTGTAATTTGGACTTTTATAGAGTGCTGGAATAGTGTTTAGTTGTGCTTTCAGAGCTTTAAGTTTAGAGGACTCGATTTTAAAGGACCATCTTGTTATAAGAATGAAGTGGGACTAACATAGAATACTTGCCTCGTAAACTAGCCTTGCCTGTGTGCCTTACTGCTGCAGAAGGCTTTGTCAATGCACAAGACTTGGCCACATGGGATTCACTGGGCTCCAAGCCCTAAGTTCCTGTTTCAGTAAGCACTCACTTATTTTTACAAATGTGTTTTGCTTTAAGCTCTGCGGTCAATATTTAAAAAACACTGGCAGTGTGTCATTGAGTTGTGTAAGCAGTTCTTCCCAACTCCAAATTCTAGGCCAAAAGAAGACCAGAATAAAGGCTGTCCTAGGGGTGGGGGATGAATCTCCATCAGTCTGGACTGTCCATTTAAGGCTGGAAATCAGCAAGAATGACCCATACAATGTTAGACCTGATACAGGAACAGAGTCTCCATTGATTTCAGTAGAGGGAGCAGCTGCAAGGGACTAAAGTAAAGAATAATTGGGGACAGATGGTCACCCTTTGTGGTTTGTTGGGAACTAAAGGGTATGTCTTGGTTTTTAAAACTTTCTCAGTGACCAGTTTTTCCATGACCTGGGACAGAAAGGAATAGGCTTGCAGTTCAAGTTCAAGAAGATCTGAAGATACAATGTGGTCTGCTGTGTAGTGCACAGCCTTGAACCAGCTACAGATGGGGAGAGCCCTTCTCTGCACAGGTTGTTTGTGATCAACTCCTCCATCTAGGCATGTGTTTTTCTTAATTCACAAGATTTATTTTGGAATGTCACTCTGTATTTGGCACTACAGCAGGGAACAGTTGCCAAATAAAATATATCCTTTGGTAAATTTTAGTTGAGAAATGGCTGTAATTGATTGATTAGCCTTGCTTTATTGTTCATTATTCAGCTGCATATTCCATATTTTGTTATCACATTCATTATGAAAGTTTTTGATTTCAATTCACCCATCTTCCATAGTGCCTGACCAGATCAAAAATGATTTGTAATGTTAATTGTCATAGTGGCCATTGAAAGCATCTACATGAAGTGCTGTTTCATGAAGGCAGCATGTATCATCAAGGACCCCCACCATCTGGGTCATGCCCTCTTCTCATTGCTACCACCAGGCAGGAGGTACAGAAGCCTGAAGTCCCACACCACCAGGTTCAGGAACAGCCACTGTCCAACAACCATCAGGTTCTTGAACCAACCTGTAACGCTAATCCTGCCTCAGCAACAGAACACTATAGGCCACTTCTTGCACCACCATAGATTTGTCACTGACTGTACTGTTTTGTATTAATGTCTTGTTTTGCAGTCTTTTCTTCACTGTCTTGTATAATTTATGTTCTGTGTGTTGTCTGACTCTACATGCCTATGATGCTGCTGCAAGCAAGTTTTTCACTATACTTCTACCTCACTGTACTTGCACATATGCTAACAAACTAGGCTTGACTTGACTTGATCAGATTCCTATCTGTCTCCTGAAATTAAATTTGGATATCATTTACAGATCTAAACTAGTGGTGGTTGCAAAAGTGTACACATGTTGGTTTTTATGACCAGATTTTTTTTAAGCTATGGTTCAACTATATTTACTCCAGCCAGATTTTTGGTCTAATTGTATAAATAAACATGTCTGTACATTTTGTGCTGGTGAGGAGGGTGCAGTGTTTATCATCAACTGTCACCACAGTCTATGTTAACTATGGGGAGATTGCAGGAATAACAGTTAATGGAAATAACGATCTAATGCATGATATAGTAAGTGAATTTAATTTTCTTAGACCACGATGAGGTCTGATATTTGGGATTTGTTGTCAAATAAATCCATTCACCTCCTTTCCCCTCCAATTTTCAGAAATTGATAGTTGAGAAATATTGAATGATTTACAAAGCTTGAAATAGTCAATAGTACAAGAGTAGACAATGGCTTTACTGTAAGGTATCCTTTCTATTTTCCTTACATTTGATTATGGGTTTTCATGCCTTGATCCAAATGGTTTTCTGTCTGGCTTTGGCTGCAGCACTTTCTCATGTATTCAATTTTTCCTTCCAATGTAATGGTCTTTTAACTGGTCCACTCCCTGTGGCAGAACATTCTATACTCCAACAGTTATGTGTAAAGAAACTTTTCCTAACCTCCCTCTTCTCCCACATCTCCCATTCCTCTGATTTTTAAATTGACCCTTATTACCAAGAGAGGAATGGATGTCCCATAGGATGATGGGGACATCCTATAAGTTGATAGTTTTCTTGTGCTGAATCAGCTCTGTATCAAACATCATCTAGTTTGGTTCAGGAGCCCCAAGCTGGCAAGGTAGTCTGGCACTGCAGATGAAGGCTGTGGCTGAGAGGTACAAAATTTACAGGCCTCTGTTTTCTCTGGACCCTCTTCTCAACCACTGAGCCCTCCTTTCCTCTGCCTCTTGCACTTCTTAACCAACCATTTCTGACACTCAGCAGTTATATTCCAGTTTTCTGCATCAATACCATCTTCATATCTTGCTTACAGTTAGTTGTTCATTCACTGAACATGGCTAATTTGCCACAAATGTAATGAATATATGTTGACCCATTTAATGTTCCAGGGCTGCTTATATTTGTGATCTTGTTCTGAAGTGGCATAATTGAAAACTGTTGAGCCTTTTCTCATGGCTAGCATGATGTCCAGCTTTACTACAGGAGTGGCATGTACTGAGGACACAAGCTTGGTGGTCTTGCACTTTGAAGTTCTCTGTTGGGTTACTGTTGTCCACAATCTTTTTCAGCTTGAACATGTTAATTGCCAAAGGTGCAACAGTTGTGCTGGTGTCGGTGTTGAGGGAATGTTTGCTGATAGTTGTAATGGTGAAGCCTAGAAATGCAAAGACATTCACACTTTATTAATGTTAATTGATAATGGTATGGTCGTTCCTGACAATAATGTTCAATCAGGACTCCATAGGTGTGAAAAAACCTTTCTATAAGATTCAAAAACAAAAATGATAGAAATTATGCCAGCCAGCCTACCATATCAAAATGTTTGTTTGAAAAATGCAAGTATCAAGTGTCTTCACTTTTCAACCTGTTTTGAAATGCATACAACAAATACTTTTTTTCCCTGAGAACAAGGCTGCAATGAATTTAGAAGCAAGAGTTTCAGATCCAAATGTATATAAAATCAACAATGAAATTGCAGATAATTTAGTTAGTTAAGTTTTCATTTGTTCCCTCTTTCATTTTCTTTACCAGCTTCCCGACCCCCCCCGCCCCACCCAACTCCCCATTACCTTCCTTCCCTTCTGCCCTAGTGGAGGTTGCCTGTTTCCATATCTACCTTATTTGTCACTTCCTATAACTTTCTGCAGTTATGACTCTGGAAAGGATGGCTTCATTGACTTAATGGAACTAAAATTGATGATGGAGAAACTTGGAGCCCCTCAGACCCACCTTGGCCTAAAAAACATGATCAAAGAAGTAGACGAGGATTTTGATGGGAAGCTGAACTTCCGAGAGGTGAGAATGTTTCCTTTTCACAGTTTTATTTTGATTTGTTTTTAACAATATACAAAGGGCACTTGTTTCTGCTCCATTATAGTGTATTAGCATTTCACTATAATTTCAATCTAAATCTGCAGTTGCATCTTCAAGGCACTGAGAACTAGTTTGGTTTCCACTGCAAATATATTAAACACATCATAAAACATTAAGCTGAGGACAATGATTATGCAAGAAGATGGTAATTCTCTAACTGAAGCCTGAGGTAGAATGGAAGGTAAATTTAATATTGATGGCTTTTGCATTAGAGATGAGGGGAGAAAATCCATGTCTATTCTATTAGATGTTACTAAGACTGATGAAGAGTACCTCAATGGACCCACCTTAAATATAAAGTCTATGTTGTAATCCAAATACAATATTAAGTTTTTAAAACTACATGATGTTCTTTTTAATCCAAAATTTAACTGTACCAGATCCATCTTGGCAGATACTATCTACTATTCTAATCATATCCCTACTTATAATAAAATTACCGGTATACTAATATAGGAAAATCACATAGAAACTAGTTAAGAAACATCACAAGTGGTCAGAATCCATTTCAGTTACTGTTCATTGATTATTTTAGCAGAGCTTGTACTGCAATACTTGGTTTCATTGAAGTTTGAGGAAATACCAATTGTATGAGAAGACAGCCTGGTGACTTAACAGGGCTAAACTGTGGTGTTTATACCACAATATTAACCAATGTTGCTGACTGAATAGTAATCAGCCTGAGAAAAAGAAACACAGTTTAAATATTTTAGACAAGAAATCTTTGCTGCATCCCTACAGAGCTCATTTAGTTGGTTTGAAGGAAACAAGCAATTTCTGTTTTTGGGTGGTTAATTGAGTGGACAATCAGAACAAAGCAAGCAGTGCATAATGATATATCTTTGTCTTATTATCTTGACCAATTCATTATATTTTTATTCTGTTTGTTATCACCAACTGAATAAATTATGTTCATACTGCTGTCCTATAACTTCTCCCCAAATTAACCATAAAGCTGCCTTGAAGCAGTAACTTACTGAGACACACATTTGCACGTACCCAGTCCACAAACAGTAACTACTTAATAATATATGGACGGAAGACTCATGGCTTGCCAGATCAGTGTTTTATTTTCTCAAGATAACTAATGTGCGTATTGACATTTTCATTGGTAAAATATAAAGTTTTGTTTTATGAATAAGCTCTGAATATTTTCAAATTATGTCAAGGCTTGCAGCAGTCTAGTTTTTAAAAATGATTTGCCCTTCTGTGCCAGGATACTTTTCTAAATATGGCTGTATTGGAAAAATGTAACAGGAAACTGAGATGCTGATAATGTGTATCAGATTTAGACTATAGTGTGGCCTGTGAATCATATTTCAATTGGCACTTCTTTTCCTTGTACTTAATCTACTTCCTGAACCTTGGACATTGGTATTGCTGACTTTTCTGGAAGGATCGGAATTGCCTGATAAACGTCAATCTCCTGGGCAATGTTGTGAGTAAGATTGGAGAAAAATCACAAGATGTTCCTTTATTTCCTTTCTGAAAGATTTCTAGTTTTCAAAACAAAACTTTGGAGTTGGCAGTGAGGGTGAGAGAAACGCTGCTTGACCAACTTCCAGCTGAGGTTTTGCCATGGGACACCATGGGGATGGACATATTCGTAGACCAATGGGGGGGATGTTCTGTGAAGAAACTTTCCAGAATAAACTCTGAACCAGCATTCACAACCTTAACTGAAATTAACTTTTAACATGGAGAATGTCAGGGAAAATGCCCATTGAATCATTCTCCTGTCCCCCTCCATTTGAGAGTTTGAACATCATCAAGACTCCTTGAAGAGATTTAAAACAGAAGCCAGTTTTTTTTTGGGGGAGAGGGAGGTGGAATAAAATCTCAATAGGTACTAGACAATTAAACATGGTCTGAGTTGCCAGTGACTATGATTTGTGCAGTTTGGTATTGACATGATTCTTGCCCCCACCTAGAAAGACAGCCAGTGTTCTCAAGACTAATTAGTAATAGGCTCCTTAATGAACAAGCAACAATGAGTTAGCTTTGCCCTTCGGAATGAATTGCTTAACATCTAATGCATTTTTTCAGTAACTTATCTTGACCCTTGTCTTCCCTCAGTTGCCTAACTGAAATGTCCCTTTTTGATGATTTCAATATGTGCTTAGATAAGCAAGGTTTCTGCCCACATGCATCAGCATGCACCTTAAATGCTGTTTATCAATTCTGGCTCATCCTCCAACACTTAAATATCTGCTTGCAATAATTTTGTCTCCTCCACAGACCTAACCCATGCATTAAAAGAGCCTTTAACCAATTCTCTGGGCACCAGCAAATAGTCTGTATTTAAGGACATGCTGAATTGATCTATAATGTATCCAATGTGATCTAAGCACTTTGTTTTTGCTACTCTATGTAGAAACACCTCTGTTTCTAATTACAGCTGGTCTGATGTAATAGTTCACACGTGTTAACAAAATGAATATTTTCCTCTTTTGCCTCACCCTCAACTCCCCCACCACATGTGACCCATCAGTCTTTCTCCTTGTGTTCACTCCTGAATTGTTCACTAACTTGCAAGGAAAAGTGTAATATGAGATTGCAGTGTTAAATTATACCTTGTGTTTCATCTTGTATCTTAACTCATGACTGTGCTTTACAGCAGTATCTGTACCCACTGCTTAAGGTAGCCATAGTGACGTAAGCAGAATCTGCCTGCTAAAAGTAATATCCAATGCAAAATGTTTCCCTAGTCAAGGCATGGAATTCAAACCTGTTGCTCTCAATGGCATTTATCACTGCCAGTTCTTAGGAAAATTTCTGAATATGCCACAATTGTGTGAAAGAGAATACAGGAGAGAAAACTTGGGACTTCTAGGATATTGGGACTGGTTCTGAGCGTGATGAGACCTGGTTAAGCTGAAAGTGTTGAGTCTCACCTAGTCTAGGATGAATCTCATGGGGTTGATTTAAACTAACTCAGCGGGGTGATGAGAACCTGACAAGACCTTCAGAGGGGAGAGTGGCAGTGATCAAGGAATTATTAAGCAAGCTTGAAAAAGGAAACAAAGACTAGAGAACAAAAAAGGCATCAAAGCAGTAAGGCAACAGGTAAAGGTATATATCTCAACACACGAAACTTATTAAAACCTGAGGGCACAGGCAGGCACATACAGGCTTGATGTGACTATCACGGACCTATAAGAACAACAGCTGCAGCTTTGCAGTTTTACAGTCAGGAATGCTAAGCTGCCGTTGTTGTCCTTGTATATCCGTGATAGCTATATTAGCCCTTGTGTGGGAGTTGAAGGGGGGATGTCACAACATTGTTCAAAAAAATTACAACATTGAAGAGTGGTGTGCAAAAAAATCCACAAATTGATACCAGCTGGGTTGAACCAAGTAGGGAAATAAGATTATCCTGCTGGGGTATACTGTACAACCCCAAATACAAAGGAAGAGAAAATTTTGGCATGTTCATTCTTTCAAGGTTCAAAAACAGAGATAAGAGACTGCAAATGCTGGAATCTGGAGCAAAAAGTAAACTGCTGGAAGAACTCAGTGGGTCAAACAGTATCTGTGGAGGCAAAGGAATGGTTGTGTTCTGATGTCCTGATGCAGGGTCTCAACCCGAAACATCAATCATTCCTTTGCCTCCATGGATGCTGCTTGACCTGCCGAGTTCTTCCACCAGTTTATTTTTTGCTTCAGAAACAGTAGGGCCTAATTCAGTGGCAGAAAGTAAAATGTAATGATTGACAAGTTTCTGAGTAAGAAGGCCGAGCACATTGGGGTTTCTCAAAGCTTCTGTGTGTGGGTC
>JARFYF010000104.1:36109191-36122691 GCA_030265395.1 Rhina ancylostomus
TGAGGAGATTTGGTATGTCACCAAAGACTCTTGCAAATTTCTACAGATGTATGGTGGAGAGCATTCTGAATGGTTGCATCACCGCCTAGTATGGAAGCTCCAATATGCAAGATCGAAAGAAGCTACAGAGAGTTGTAGACTCAGCCATCTCCATCATGGGCACGACCCTCCCCACCATAAAGGACATCATCTAGAGGCAGTGCCTCAAGGCGGCGGCATCCATCATTAAGGACACTCACCACCCGGGACATGCCCTGTTCTCGTTACTACCATTGGGGAGGAGGTACAGGTGCCTGAACACCCATACTCAATGTTTCAGGATCAGCTCCTTCCCCTCCACCATCAGATTTTTGAATGGTCCATGAACATTACTTCATTATTCCTCTTTTGCATAATTTATTTATTCTTGTAATTTATAGTAAGTTTTATGTCTTTATGTCTTGCATTTTACTGCTGCCACAAAACAAGAAATTTCATGACATATGTCAGTGATAATAAACCTGATTCTGAAGATCTACAGGGCTGTGGTGAAGAAACAGGAAAGCAGGAGTAAGTGAATAATGCTATGAAAGACCCAGCACAAGCATGATGAGTGGTGCATGACTCTATTTGTATCTCCTTGTTCTTACTCGTTTGAATCCCAAACGTTCCACACCGAAGAATTTTCTCCTGCATTTTATAGTTGTTCCAGGCCATCACTTATTACTGGTGTGACTTCCAGGGATTGACCAGGTCACCCATCCTGATTGCAGTCTTTGCCTTGCTGGTCCACTTGTCGACATCTACTGATTGACTAGGTTTGTCTTTCCTGATTGCAGGTGACTGAGAGGTCTTACTTCTAAGGTAAAATCCCACCAGACAAGTTACTTAACTTCTCTTATCCCATGTGTAAAATTAAAAGTAGAGACTTATTTATCTCTTAAATGAGTGTCATTGTCTGTGAGCAGGTTAGAGTTGAAGTATATCCACGTTTAACCTGGTTGTGGCTTTAGAAATGTTTTTGATCATTCAAACCCATTTTTATTTGAAAACACAGGGGACTAGAAATCCTTTTCAGCAGAACAACCTTTTTTGTCTTGCTTGGGCAAACATTTGGGTTTTTTCGTGCATAAGCTGTGAAGACAAGGCAATGCGGCATGATTCATACAACACACAACATTGTACCTGCCATTAGTGTTCACAGAACACACGAATGCATTCAGGGATATTACCACAGAGTACACAAAAATAATGCCAATACTTGTTTTACACACCACCCTTGCTGAAATTGCAAAATGTTTGTCAAACTGGGAAACGTCTTGGACCAATCAAGATAAAGCAGCTTTTTATAGTACTCCATTCACAGTACTGTAACCATTTAAAGGGTTATTCAACTACTGTGGAATGTGTTACAAAGGAGACTGACAGATATCAGAGGAGTGAAGTTGAAGCTACAAAGACCACTGCTGCTGATCTGTGTGGTCACTTCTCCAGGTCTTACCTCTTTTCCAAAAATGATTTAATGGTTGTTCCTCTGGAAACACCCCTTCAGGGTCAAAAGTAGGGAGACAACAGGGAGGGGAAGAAGAGCTAATGACCACAGACATACTCCCCATGAGTACACATGGAGACATTCTCCTGCTTCTCACTGTCTGGCGAGCATTTTTCTTCATGGCTGAAGCTTTCAAAGACAATGCTTACTGACATCTGTAGCATTCTGCAGATACAGTTCAGCCACGCATCTTTGACCTTCTTAGCTTCCAGATCACTACAGGTAGTTTCAATTGATTCAACGGCAAACATGACAGCTTGAGTCTTTACTACTGCTCCCCTCTCAACACAATGGATTTTATCTTCCTCTCCTTGGGTAGAGTCCCTCAGAGGAAGGCTGTTGGAGAAGCGCACAACATTGTAGGCCAAAGGGACTGTTCCTGTGCTGTACTGTTCTGTGTTCTAGGTCTGTGAGTACTGTGGCCTTCCCTCATTCTCAGGGGCAGAGAGACTGCACTTACCTGCTGCTGCAGACTACTCATGTGAACCCAGATCTTTAAACGAATCACAAGGCCTGCCATATCCTGGATGCTTAACTGATTTTCAATCATGAGGTGCTATTTTCTTGGTCGATGCCATACTTCAGATAAACTCTCATATTATTTTTATTCTCAGTGAGCCTGCAATACCCAGCATATTCTGGCCATTGTTCTATATTATGGTCTAGCTGAAGTATGGCAGGCACTGAGGGATCAAAGGTTATCCCTTCCCTTATTCCCTTCTCCTTCTGTATTCCTGCTAGTTCAGCTAAACGCTGAGATGTGGATAGTGCCATTGGGGTCCTCCTAGAGTCAGGCAGGACAGAAACAAGCCATTCAGCCCGACTCATCCACACCAACCAAGATTTCCATGTAAGTTCACCCCATTTGCCCACATTTGGCCCTTATCCTTCTAAACCTTTCCAATCCATGTACCTGTCCAATGTCTTTTAAATGTTATTATTGTACCTGCCTCAACTACTTATTCTGGCTGCTCATTCCATATACACAACACCCTCTGTATGTAAAAGTTACCACAGAGGTCCCTTTTAAATCTATCCAAGCTCACTTTAAACCTATGCCCTCTAGGTTTTGATTCTCTTTCCCTAGGAAAAAACTGTGTTCATTCACCCTATCATGCCCCTTATGATTTTAAACTCACAGTCTCCTACACTCCAATGAGTAGTCCTAGCCTGTCCAACTTCTCCCTGATGAGACTGCAGGGCCTGCATCAATCCAAGACTGGATAGGTTTAAGTCGCTTGTCATCATTTGCTGCCTGTTCTATAATCTGGTCACAATGAAGGATCAGCTGTGGTTTGAAAACCTCCAGTAGGAAGAGGAGAGAGAGGAGGAGGCAGGGGCAGAGAAGCAGGCAGAAGATGAACATGTTGGCAAACCCTTCCTAGTCCTGCTATAAAGGTGCACATGATAGCTCGAAGATTCCCTCAAGGACCCTGCTGATCAGGCAAGGAAGTAATAACTGAGGCAACAATGTCCAACATGTGGCGTTGGATTGGCTGGGCAAGAACCATCTGCACTAAGTGCTTATTCAAGACATGGTCAACTTCCACATTTCATGGTGGAAGCATTTTAGAGTAGCACAAACAAGATTTTATCGTTATGGAGCAATCTGGAACTCAATGTCCTGAATGCAAATCTGTGAAAGAACTAATGTTCTCAAGGCATGGAAAAGAAAAAGATATTGAAGATTGAGTATGCTAAAATGAATTGTAAGAGAATAACACTAACGCCATGAGAAAGCCCGCAGGGAATCAAGATGTGATAATCAGCAGTAATTATATCCAGTAATTAGATCTGAAATTCAACAGATAAATTGGAATTCAAATCCAAAACCAGAAATATTAGAAAGTAAACCATTTTGTCTCCAACGATATTTGATGTTGGAACAAACCCTTATAATGCAAATACTCAGAACTCCAGATATCACCTGTAAAACAGTTCACCATAATCAATGAATCCTCACAGACCTTGATCTCCAGAACACTTTCAGCTGAGTTTGAACCATCGGTAGCTGAAAAGGTGACTTCATCATAGGTTGTCTCAGAGTCATCATGCTGGTATCTGTGAACACAAGATTTTTTTTTAATCATTGACTGTTATTGACGTAAAGTTAATCTCACCAATGCAGCTGATCCAACCACCCAGAGTAATTAGTAGAATTAATAGGCTGCATTCAATGCTAGTCCTAAACAGTATATTGATTCGATAGTTCCCCTGTCAATCAGCCTTATGATCTTCCAATCAGCATCCTTTTCTCCAAAAATTCCCGTCCTTTATTGGGTACAGAAGCCTGAAGTCCCACACCACCAGGTTCAAGAACAGTTAATTCCCTTCAACCATTCAGTTCTTGAACCTGTTGGCACAACCCTAATCACTACAGCTTAGCCACATGGTTACCCTGTTACAGGAAAGACATGGTTAAACTGGAAAGAATGCAGAAAAGGTTTATGAGGATGTTGCTAGGACTAGAGGGCCTGCGTAATAGGGAGAGGTTGGCCAGGCTAGGTCTTTGCTCACTCACAGGAGAATGAGGGATGATCTTATGGAAGTTTATAAAATCATGAGGGGCATAGATAAGGTGGATGGTAGCAGTCTTTTCCCCAGAGTAGGTGAGTCCAAAACTAGAGGGCATAGGTTTAGAGTGAGAGGGGAAAGATTTAGAAGGGACTTGAGGGGCAACTTTTTCACGTAGAGGGTGATGAATACATAGAACGAGCTGCCAAAGGAAGTGGTTGAGGCAGGTACAATAGCATCATTTAAGAAGCATTGAGATAGGTACCTGGAGGGGCAGGGCTTCAAGGGACAAGGGCTGAACACAGGAAATTAGGGCTAGATAAGTAGGCACCGTGGTCAGTGGGGACTCATTGCGCTGAAGGGCCCGCATCCATGCTGTATTGCTCTATGACTATGACCACTTTGATCACCTTGCACTTAAATGGACTTAGATTTTCTTTGCTCTAATCGTGCTCTTTCCTGTAAAAATTTTGTATAATTTATATTTATGTTTTTCTTGTGAATGCTGCTTATATGATGCTACGTGCCTGTGATACTGCTGCGTAAATCTTTCATTGCACCTGTGCTTCCATGTACCTGTGCATATGACAATAAACTCAACTTTGACATTGACTGAGATACAAGTTCAATTTCCTCCACTGTTTTCTGTAGAATGGATTTTATTTGGACAATTTGTTGTGAGCCCTGACAATTGCCTCATGAAGTAAAATTTTCCTTATGCTGCAAAACTATCACTGAAACCATACACAAAGTATGTTTTTTATATATATCATCCATAAGAGCATCCCTCATTCTCCTGTGAGTGAGCAAAGACCTAGCCTGGCCAACCTCTCCCTATTAATCAGGCCCTCTAGTCCTAGCAACATCCTCATAAACCTTTTCTGCACTCTTTCAAGTTTAACCATGTCTTTCCTGTAACAGGGTGACTATCATGTGGTTATTATATATATTTGTTCCCTGTGTGACATTTCAATGAAACAGAGACCTAGTCACAACTGAAACAATTCCTGCAGTAACTCCTCAAAGGAAAAGCTTTCTATTTCACATTGATGAAACTCTGTAATTCTGGTTGTCTTAATACTATTTATCTCTTCTGTTCTAATTTTGAACCTGTTATCTTGACTAAGTCCTTATATTTCACAGTTCAAGTTTAACTGAAATGCTGTAAAGTTTGTATTCCTTAGGGAACTGCAGACAATAAAAATGTGTGACTTAAATGATGTATTAACTTCAACAAGTCAATTGGTTATGATATGTTGAACCTTTTTCGTCACTTATAAGCCATTTTTGGAACAGCTAAATGATTCTGCTATCTCAGTATAAAATAGTAAAGGAAAATCAAATAAAAACCTGCAGGTGCTAGAAATCTGAAATAAAACAAAATTCTGGAAAAACTCAGCATGTCAGGCAGCATCTGTGGAAAGAGAATCAATTAGCATTTCAGGTCTGGGACATTGCTAACTGTCTCTCTTTCCACAGATACTGTCTGACCTGCTGCATTTTCCCAACGTTTTCAGTTTATGTTTTTGGGTAAAATAGCTTTGGTTTGTGAATCAGTAATTATACAACAACAATTTCCAGGTGAGATGAGGTTGTACTTCAATTTACTGAATAGCATTGTATCGACTGGGAGAAGGAATTTTC
The DNA here is from genome assembly GCA_030265395.1 of Rhina ancylostomus. Taxonomy (NCBI): domain Eukaryota; kingdom Metazoa; phylum Chordata; class Chondrichthyes; order Rhinopristiformes; family Rhinidae; genus Rhina; species Rhina ancylostomus. The sequence continues at coordinate 36,114,881 of JARFYF010000104.1, forward strand.
ATCCCATTATTCCTGACCATATTTGGACCCTGGCTTCCAGATGTGATAGTAAGATGCACCTATTGTTCCTCAAACTATATCCATGAAGCATATGACAGTCGTCTAGTTAAGTAGTTAATCTTACAATGTTTGCTGGAAAAGATTCCTCACCTAACTTTGAATTTCTTGAGATCTGCTAGGGTGAACATGTTCCCTTCAATCATGGGAACTCCATTCACTTCTACTTCTCCATGCACTGGTTTCTTTTGAAGGACAACCTTGATGTAACCCTCCAGTGTGTCAACATCAGTCACCAGCAGGTGGTCCACAGTAATTTGACCTGTTTGCCCTTCTTCAACGGTCAACTGGTTTGTGTCTATCTGCAGAGAAAGAGGAAAAAAGTTCTTCATTCTCATCAGCTGTTTGGGGAGCAAAATGAAAAAAGTGCCTCGCACTTGCATATGGTTCTCCAGTGTAGGGTTGGCAGAAATTTCCTCTGAAGTGCCAAGTGTCTAAAAGGGGCCATTCCTAGGGAGTGATGAAGGAGTTATAGGTCCTCCCCAGGTTATCGACACCCAACTTTGGTAACATGAGCGAATGTTTGGGACACCAGTGGGATGGTGTATACTGGCTACAGCAGGGCTACAGGCATCTTCTGCCGCGTGGGAACTCTGTTTGCAGCCGCACTTCTGATTTTCTGATTCGGGTGACAAGCAGTTCACAGGAACTGAACCTTGGGGACAACATGAGTGACAATTTCCTGCCTACGTTACAACAGGAGGGAAAATTCACAGTCAGTAAGTTCACGTTACAAGACAGTAGGCAGTTGCGTTGTCGCCTGGTAAGATCAGAGAAACTGGTTATATAATGAACAGTGCGGTCTTCTCATCAGTTGTTTTAGCATTATAGAGTTATACAGCACAGAAAGAGGCCCCTTGGCCCACGATGTCCATGCTGACCATCAAGTACCTATCTATACCGATACCATTGAACAATACTGATATTACTTAACCAATATCTATTTTTAGTTTCTCATTTCATGCTGCACAAAAAAGTCACCTGTGATCCTGGTGTTCAACATGGTCGATAGTGAACGTTTGTTCAAGATGGAAATCAAACATTAAAAAGGCACTTTGGACAGGTACATGGAAAGGAAAGGAGGGATACAGGCCAAACGTGAGCAAACAGGCCTAGCTCAGATGGGAATCTTGGTCAGCATGGGTGAGCTGGGCTGAAGAGCCTGTTTCCATGCTGTATGACTCCAAGACTCTAACACGGCAGGTCAGGAAGCATCTGTGGGAAGAGAAGCAGTTCACATTTCAGTTTCTAGACTCTTTGTCATATCTGAGAAAGAGAGCTTTTTTTTTCTCTCTTTTCTAGTTCTGATGAAGTATCCAGAACATGAAATGTTAACTGTTCTCTCTCCACAGATGCTGTCTGACCTACTGAGTGTTCCCAGTATTTTCTGTTTTGATTTTATTTATTCAAGATGGCCCTGGTTACATGGAGACTGCAGGTGCTGGAATCTGGAACATAAGACAAACTGCTGGAGGAACTCAATGGGTCAGGTAGCATCAATGGAGGCAGGAGGAAGGTCGTCAGAGTCAAAATGTCAATCCAAAATGTCAACTACCCTCTGCCTCCACAGATGCTGCCTGATCCTTTGAGTCCCTCCAGCAGTTTGTTTTTTGCTGGCTCTGGTTATATCTTCTGAATAGAAGCATCTGCAGTTAATAGACAGGTCATTGAATATGACCTAACATTAGCTATTTCAGTCTTGCATTGCCCTTTCGCCCAACCTTATGTATGAGTATCAGGAATGAAGAGACACAGGCAATGAAAATATCTTTGTGAATTTTAAAGATACTTACTGACAGCCACACAGTAATTGTTGCCCTAATCTCAGGGACTATGTTACCATAATCAGCTGTAACTATCTTCCTGGCAGTTCAGGTGACACAGTATTAGAAAACCCATGTTTCTGATGACTGCATTGTGATGACTCTTCAACATTCCTCAGCCTGCAGGTCCGATACTATTTGAAAACATGGCTGACTTTTGTGAATGGGTTTGGTTGGCTCCTGGCCCATTGCTGCAGTCAAAACTGACCCCAAGTGCCAGCACTGGAAGCTTACTATGAAGGTGCCTACCTCTGGGGCTTGATTGTTGACTGGGAGAACAGTAACATTGAAGCACAGGCCAATTAAAGTACCACCATGTTGATTACTGACTGCGAAATGAAACTGCAGTTGTTGTGGGTAGGGTCCTATATCCTGCAGTGGAGGCATGTAGGCCACTTTCAGGTGGTTCACTGCATCCTGAAAGAAATTAAAAACATATACAAATCTCAGAAAGTCATCAACAGAAACAATAAGAAAACACCTCATGTTTAAAGCCCCGCAGGAACAACTCCAGTTGCCATAAATGTATTTGTAGATTCAGTGGTTTTAGTTGGTTCCAGTTCAGCGGGGTTGCCCCACTGTTCCCTAAACTTGAACTTCATCGTAACACATGGCTGTGACAATAGCATTAACTTGTGAAATGGGCTGGTTATTCACCCCTTTAACTTTCAGTCAGGTTCTGGCAAAGGTTGAGAAGCTCACCACTTATTTGGAGGGTTGCAGTCACGACACTGCACCTCAGAGCTAACAGAGAAATTGTCCTGCCACTGGAGTCAATATTCACTTTTAATGCATTGAGATTGCAGTCTTTACCATCTATATAATGCATTGCTGTACGTCAACTTTCTGACTTCATCTTTCTCTCATTGCTCTCCATCTGTACTATCTACATGGAAATTGCTGCTTAGGGTAATAGCTGACAGGTATGTGTTCTTTCAAACACAGAGAGAAGTAATTGGCATTTAGTACCAGAGAAGAACCATAGATATGTGTAGCACAGAGGGACATTCAGCCAATCAAGCCTCTGTTGTTTTTTTCAAGGATTCTTTTGGAAGTCTCCTTAGCTTTCTTCAAAATATTCTCCTTATCCAATTAAAACTTCTAAAAAACTTTTAAAATGTCATTAATACAGCACAGGCCCTTCTGGCCCAATGAGCCCACACCACCCAATTACACCCATGTTAACCTATTAACCCGTATGTCTTTGGAATGTGGGAGGAAACCAGAACAACTGGAAGAAACCCATACAGTCACAGGGAGAACGTACAAACTCCTTACAGACAGTGGCGGGAATTGAACCCCGATCACTGGCACTGTAATAGCGTTACGCTAACTGCTGTACTACCATCCCTCTTGAAAGATAATATTTCATGTCTCTATCACCCCATAGGGCAACACATTGCAAATCCTAAATGTTTAGAGCATAGAAATGTTTCTTTCTGTCCCACTGTATTCTTCAGCCTTTCATTGAGCAATTTATTATCATCTGGACTGTATAGCCTGAAGTGGAGGTGGACTTAAGCTTACAAATTGGTATTACTGAAGGGGAAAGTTTGCAGGGTTATACAGAAGAGTGGTGGAGTTGAATTCAATAGGTCTTTCAAAGAACCAGTACAGAAATAACAACTACCTTATCTGCTACATCTCTCTGTGATTCACCATGGATTATACCAATTATTGAAGGCCATTGACATATTTACAATCAACTGTTGTACCATGGGGTCAATTTTCACACCTCTCTGAATGGATTTAGTGGCAAAGTAGAAGGATTAGAGTCTTTTTTTCCCTTGCTTCTAACTCTTAAAAGTAATACATTTTAATTACCTGTGTGAATGACCTGAGCATTGGGACACTGGACTCTTTAATCAGTTTCTTCACACTGTCAGTTAGAAGTAGTTTCCCAGCATCAGGCAGCCTCAAATGAGAAGGAAAGATACAGTTAGAAGCTTGAGTGATTTCACCATTGGACCTTTTTACAGCTCTATTCAACAACATTCAAATGATTAATTGACCTTTTTTTACACAAACACCAAGTATTATGGTCTGATACCCCAAGGCCCTTCCATCATCTACAAAGTACAAGTCAGGAGCATGATAGAATGCTCTCCAGTTACAAGTGTGATAACCATACAGCTTCACCAACAGTTTATCCTTGAACAACACTGGCCTTACCCTATCCGACATATTCCCTTTGTCCTATCTCTTCCCCACCTTCTCTGCAAATTAAAACTAACTTGTTTTTTTTTTGCTCTTTCCTGGTTTTGATGAAGGTCTTAAGCCTGAAACATTAACTCTGTTTCCCTCTCCACAGTTGCTGCCTGACCCCCAGGGTGTTTCCAGCATTTTACATTTGGTTTTGTTTCAGATTAAAATATGAAAAACAAATATTAAAATATGAAAAAAATAAAGCTGCATGACCTAATTTTTGGCTGGCTCATCACCTGGCACCTACAGTTTGTGATGCAAGTGATACTTCCAACTTATCAGACAGAGCCTGAATGTTGCTCAGGTCCTGTTGCATGTTGGTATTGACTGGTCCTGAAGAGCATTGACTTGGTTCAGACCTCTTCTGAATAAAAGTGCAATGCTATCAGTCACTTGTTGACTGTCTAGCTTGAGAGAAACACTGGAATCTGCCCCTCCCTTCCTACATTTCCTCTTTCACTTCCTCTTAACCTACCGCCATACCTCTTGTTTACCACATGCTTCAAAGATCTGAGCCTGTTTAATTGTCATGCGCTCTGTCTAGAGCCATTCTTCCTAGAAATATTATTAGGTCACAAAGAAAATCAAAATAAAATCTTGTGAAATATTTTGCCAGATACTTACAACTTAGAATGCCCATAATGTTCAAAGAAGTCTGCAAAGCCTGCACTTACCCAGGTAGTGAAGTAAAGAAGGGTGGAGTTGTGATTGTATATACAATTTGCCTGTTTGGAGACTCAGTGTCTGTGAAGTGCAGCTGGTTCTTCGTCAGGAATGCTATCTCAGTCTCTTTAACTATGAGGTGGCGAATAACTCCAGGTGTTTCTTTGGGAAGTTGATTATCCACTGGTGCAATGTGAACAATTACAGTCTGCAAGTAAATTAACCCTGTGAGAAAAGACTGCCAGAGTTTTATAGCATTTAATGGGGAAATAACACACTGTAATATTAATGACAAGCCACAGCACAGTATGAATTTGAATGTTCATCTTCACAAGATGGGACTAGGTTTCCTTCTATAAATTCCAGTCAGGGTGAACAGCATAAGGCACATCTGTATTTTTTTGTAAGTCATTGTTGAGCAGAGGTGGCTCACTGTTGACTTCAAGTTCTGGGCCAATTCTTTTTAAACACTGGCAAAACTTAATTATGTGCAGTTAATGGGAAACATACTCTATTGATTACACTTTTGGGAAATCACAGTGACTTGGGTCCACAATTTTTCTATATGTGTGGCCAGGAGGGAGGTTCACTACTGGTAGCATCTCCTCAGTGAATCAATTATGCGTCCCTTTGACGAAATAGTTTGGCAGAATTTAATCACTTCTTCAAAACAATAAGAGTAGAGTGTTAAGCAAGTGCTTTCAAGTTCAGACAGCCAAATGCTGTTGGTAAGGAAAATTTAAGGGATATTCTTTGTTGGTGGCTGGCATTGAATGTATGCAAAGATGTCAGCTTCTGGCTGTGCTCATCCTTTGACCTTCAGTTCATTGAATGTTTGTAAGTGAATACAACATGCAAGCACTGGTTTGGCGCTGGCAGTTACAGGTGGATATCTCCCCTAAATGCCCTGGAATTTATTGTTATAATGATGCTGAAACTGTCAGTGTTCACCTTCATAGCTCCTTGAAGTGGATAACAATTTCTACACATGCCCAGTTAAACGTAGCAGGTAGCTGCCAGTAACCCCTTGCTCCTCCATAATGTGAGCTGTTCCTGCCTTTGCAGTCATCACAGAACTAATAATTTGATGTGAACTTTGACTTTTTAAGCATAATTCTCACTTTCAAAACCATGAAGTGTATCATTAAGTTTATGGCAGTGTAATAATATATAATTTCTGCTAAATAATCTCTCTGGTCTAGAAATACCGATTTTAAATGTTTATGAGACCATTTTCTCAGAACAGCACTTGTAAATTCTATGGTTTCAGTAATTTTTATTTTATATCTTTCAGTTTCTACTTTAACCCCATGTGAATGCCCTTCCTTTGTTCCTGTTTTTGTAAAAACCTTAAGCGAAATTAAATGAGTGCATTTCCTGCTTGTCAGAATTATCCTGGCAGATGGCAATTGAATTGACTTTAAGATATCACTGTGGGCCCAAAGGTTCTCCAGTGAAGACCCTTGGGATGAGGAGGAAATCCATCCATACGGAGCATCTCATGCTCACTACTTACATTCTAACCTATATTTAAATTGTCTGCAAACTTTGATATAGAAAATGTTAAGGGGAGATTTAATACAAGTTTTCAACATAAAAAAGATGGTTTTGATAAAATAGGAGAAAACGATTTCCACTGGCAGTAGAATCAGAAAACAATAGACTCAGATTAACAAAAGACCTAAAGATAAGGTGGAATGAACTTTCATATCATACAGTGAATTCCAAAGATCTAGAATGTCAGAGTCACAGAGCAGAGGGGCCCTTTGGCTCACCATATTGCCGCTGACTACTAAGTAGCCATTTACGGGCTCTTGATCTATAAGGCTTCTGAGATTTGGAAATTCAGGTGTTGGCGTACTTACTTCTTAAATGTGAGATTACCCCCTGCCATGACCCACACAGGTTGAGTGTTCCAGAATGCATTGCTGGAAAGAATAATGAGACCAATTCATAAGAATATAAGAAACTGAAGGAGCAGTTGGCCACCTGCTTCTTTAAGCCTGCTCCTTCATCCAATAAGATCACAGATGATCTTGTGTTTTGGTCCAAATATCCAAGAGTCTGTCAGACTCAGTCTTGACTATACTCAGGAACTGAGCATCCACAGCTTTCTGGGGTAGGGAATGCCAAAGGTTTACCACCTGTGCAAAGAAATTTCTTCTCAGTTCAGCCCAAATGTGTGACCCCCTAGCCTACATCTAATTCTCTTAGTTATAGAGTCATGGAGTTATACAGCACAGAAATAGGCCATGCTGACCAAGGCGCCTTCCTGAGCGAGTCCCATTTGCCTGCATTTGGCCCATATCCCCCTAAACCTTTCCACCTTTCCCATCTATGTACCTGTCCAAATGTCTTTTATGGATTTACAGTTAAAGGAAGCAGCTTCCCGGCATCTAATCTCACAATCCTTCCCCAACTTTTGTTTGCCTCAGTAAGATCTCCTTACTTTTCTAAATGACAATGAGCGCAGAGCTGATCTTTTTCAAACAATCTTCAAGGCAACCACTTCATCTCTGGAATTAACTTAGTGACTGCATCGATTCCAAGGCAAACATACTTCTCTTGAAAAGTAATATCTTTAACTTCCTTACTTGGCCACTTTTTCTGGTGAATATTTACTTGAATAATGGAACATAAAGTATATCTTTAATGCTTTCTGTTGTTTATCCATCAGGAAACTTTCTAATTTCATCTCCCAGATGACCGTAGCCAACATTTTGATTTTATTTAAGATTCCTATTTTCTGATTGTTTCATTCCAGCTGCTTACAGAATGATCTCATAAGAACATAAGAAATAGGAGCAGGAGTAGGCCATCTGGTCTATTAAGCCTGCTCTGCCATTCAATAAGATCAGGGCTAATCTGACCGTGGACTAAGATCCACCTACCTGCCTTTTCCTATTAACCCTTAATTCCCCTACTATGCAAAAATATATTAAATTGTGTCTTAAACTTATTTAATAAGGTAGCCTCTACTGCTTCCCTGGGCAGAGAATTCTACAGATTCGCTACTCTCTGGGGAAAGCAGTTTCTCCTCACCTCCGTCTAAATGTATTCCCC
>JARFYF010000104.1:36144678-36157018 GCA_030265395.1 Rhina ancylostomus
AGAGGCCCAGGTTTTGAAGCTTGTTGATTAGTACTGAGGAGATGATGGTGTTGAACACCAAGCTGTAATCGATAAACAGCAGCCTGACGTATGTTTTGCTGTGGTCTAGGTGCTCCAAAGCTGAGTGGAGAGCCAGTGAGATTGTGTCCGCTGTGGACCTTCTGTGGCAGTGGGTGAATTGCAGTGGGTCTGGGTCCTTGCTCAGGCAGGAGTTAATTCTTGCCATAACCAACCTCAGAGCATTTTATCACCGTACATCTGAGTGGCTACCAGGCGATAGTCATTGAGGCAACTCACTCTGTTCTTTTTGGGTACTGGTATCATTGATGCACTTTTGAAGCAGGTGGGAGGCTCAGACTGCAGCAGTGAGATGTTGAAGATGTCCTTAAACACTCCAGCCAGTTGGACAACGCAGATCTTTGGTACCCAGCCAGGAACACTTTGGGGCCTGACGCCTTGTGGGGGTTCACTCTCTTGAAGAATGTTCTGATGTTGGCATCCGAGACAGAGATCACAGGGTTGCCAGATGTTGAGGGGATTCACACAGATGTAGTGTTATTTTCTCTTTCAAAGCAGGCATAAAAGGTGTTGAGCTCATCGGGGAGTGAAGCATTACTGCCATTTGTGCCATTAGGCTTTGCCTTATAGGAAGTAATGGCATGCAAACCCTGCCACAACTGTCATAATTCTGATTGTGTCTTTAACTTCACTTGGAATTGCCTTTTAACTCTCACGATGGCCTTCCGATGGTCATACCTGGACTTCTTGTAGGGTTCTGGTTAACCGGTCTTGAAAGCCACAGATCTAGTTCTCAACAGACTGTGAATCTCCTGGGCTTCTGGTTTGGGGAGACTCAGTATGTTCTCAAAGGCCCACACTCATCCACACAGGTCTTGATGAAGTCGGTGACAGCCATGGCAGATTCATTCAGATCCGAAGATGAATCCCTGAATATGGTCCAGTCCACCAATTCAAAGCAGTCCTGTAAACGCTCCTCCGCCTCCCTTGACTGTACCTTCACAGTCCTCACCACTGGTGCTGCGGTCCTCAGTCTCTGCCCATATGTCAGGAGTAGAAGTGCAGCCAGATGATCGGACTTGCCAAAGTGCAAGTGCAGGATGGCACGGTAAGTGTTCTTGATGGTGGTGTAACAGTGATCGACTGTGTTGGCTCCTCTGGTTCCACAGGTGACATGTTGGTGGTGGTTGGTCACAGACTTCTTCAAGCTAGCCTGATTGAAGTCCCCTGTGATGATTAGGAGGCATTAGGGTGTGCTGTCTCGTGATTGCTAATCAAGGTATCAAGAGGTGGTCCATTCCTTTGCCGAGGTAAGGTTAGGGTTGTGCAGGTCAGTTCAAGAACCTGATGGTTGTAGGAAAGTAGCTGTTCCTTGGCAACTGCCTACATGTATTCAGAAAATTTTCTCACCAGTCTGACACAGGATAAGTTAAACTATATCGCCTGAGATTGTCAAACATCAGTCCTTAGTCAATTAATGCTAAGTGTCAGATTTTACTTATTAATTTTGCAGGATTTGAGTGTTGCTGGCAAGGCCAGCATTTGTTGCTCATTACTAATTGCCTTTGAAAAAGTGGTGCCAATCATCTCCTGAACTATTGTGGTCCTTTGGGTGAAAGTACTCCCGTAGTGTGTGAAAAGGGAAAAACAAACTGCAGATGCTGGAAATCTGAAATAAATACTGAAAATACTGGAAATACACATCAGTTCAGGCAGCAACTATGGGGAGAGAGACAGCAGAGTTAATATTTCAGTTTAATAACCTTTCACCTCAAGGGAAAAGTGAGAAAACAAGTACTATATGTTTTAAGTTGCAGAGAGGGGGATCTGTTGAGAGAATAAATAGAATGTTCATGATAGTGTGGAGATAGGATACGATCAAGTGCCTTGCACAGTGTTGTAGAGTATGGAGTTCCTGTAAAAATAAAGAAAAGTATGGAATTCCAGCATTTAGACCAAGCAATAAATAAGTAACAGTGATGTGTAATTCAGAGAGAACCTGGAGTACCTAAACAGTATAAAAAGCTGATGTATTTTGAGGGTCAGGAGATTCTTCTACCAAGTCTCCCCTATGCATTTGCTTGTCCTGAATAAAAGCCTGTTAGATCTGCAATATTGACATTGAGGGGCTCTTTCAACCCCAATATCACCTTCTCATCTTAATTTTCCATGCTACAGTGTCAGCCGAAGGAGCAATTCATTTTTCTGCCTTTGCTGCTGAGCAGGGAAAGGAATGTAGAGAAAACCAAATAACTTTATTCTTCAGAAAATGCCATTTCTGCAGTTCCATTCCTGATAATCTTGGTATGAATTCCTCACTGTCTACTGCAGTAGATTTTCAGCGATGGCTGTTCTCAAGCACACTCTGCTGTCATGATTGCATCTGTGGGAATGTTGCAGAAAACCTGTCCTGTTATTCATCCAAATTCCTCTGATTTTAGATGATTACTTGGGTGACCAACCTCATAGCTTAGCACCCATCTTTCCCTATAAACAAACAAATCTTTTCTGTTATCCCTGCTTTTCACTTGCCTGTAAACTCTGAGCATGACTTGATCTTCATCCAGAATTGGACATCCATTGTGTGAATATTTCACTTCATTGGGTAGGAAATGACAGTCAAAAACCTGGAAGATTTTGTACAGTAAACAAATATAGATGTTAAATTTCCATAAAATTCAGTTTGTAAAGTAATTCCCTGCTGCATTTAAAACAGCAAACTTCTGATAAATTACTGTTAATGAAGTACATTTACTTAATGAAATATACCCATTGCATGCTATTGAACATTCCCAGCCTCAGCAGTGGGAGTGTCCAACACAACTACTCATGAGAAGTTCTCTAAGAAACAAGTTTGAGGGGACTATCCACATATTTTCTTCAGATGTGCCAAATGGACCAAAAGCCAAATACCCTCTATGCTGAAAATCTGAAATACAACAAAAAAAAATGTTGGAAATATTTAACATCCGTGGTGGGGAAATCAGAGTTAATGTTTCAGCTTAGGGCCCTTATGATGAATTAACCCTCTGTATCTTGGTTTCCTGCTGAAACCCCAGAAGTGGCAGGTGTAAATTTTCAGCCAATTCAGTTTAATCCAAGAAGATTAAGAAACACTGGCTCCTGGAAATTCTTTTGCTCACAAATTGAACCTGTAATCCTAGACGGTTCACCAGTTCCTATTCACTTAGCAATCGTGCACCACAATCTTCCCGAGACATTTTCGCTGTCAAGATTACCTTATCCTGACAGTTCAACATAGAACTTAGCCCACTTGCTGGCACTTCAAGATCACATCTGGACTCCAGGAACTACTTTCTGACTTTTAATGTTGCGTGATACTGGTATTATGGTTGAAATAACAGGAAGAAAGTTAATGAGGAGGGAACATGTCCACCATTTCTCAGATAATGACTTCAACAGACATGTACTGAAGCCCTCATCCCTGACCAACATTGACAAGTTAATTGATGTTGGGAGTACTTTTGAAGGCAAGTATGTTTTCTGCTTATTCCCCTTTTGATCAGTTGGATTGATTGCAGTGGGAGTTGCATCGCATTGCATTAATTTAGTCCAGAAATTACAGAAATAGGCCCTGTCCATATATTGATGTCACAACAATTGATACGGTATTATAAACTGCATCGATGCAGGGTCTCAACCCAAAACGCTACCATCCTTCTGCCTCTGCAGATATAAAAACCTGAAAGCACCTACCACCAGGCTCAAGGACTGCTTCTATCCTGCTGTTATAAGACTACTGAAATGTCTCCAGTACAATAAGATTGACTCTTGACCTCACAATCTACCTTGTCATGACCTTGCACTTTATGTCTGCCTGCACTGCACTGCACTTTCTCTGTAACTGTAACACTTTATTCTGCATTCTGTTATTGTTTACCCTTGTACTACGTCAATGCACTGTGTAATGAATTGATCTGTATGAACGATATACAAGACAAGTTTTTCACTGTACCTCTGTCTATATGACAATAAAAAAACAATTTACCAAATGCTGCTTGATGCACTGAGTTCCTCTAACAACTTGTTTATTGCACCAGATTCCAGCATCTGCAGTGTCCTGTGTCTCTACTGATGTAACTAACTGTGAAACCAATGCTGGGCAAACGTCATGTGTGGCAGGGAGAATTAGGCACAGAAGTCCCTGGGCCAATTTCCCATTCAAAAGCAAGTGACCAAGAAATAATCACCAGCACAACCACCTTTGTGTGTGGTTTTCACATAAATTGGCTTCAGTTTCCCAGCTAAGAGCATTCTCTCATTTTCTGCTGTGACTTTAGTAGGAAAATGTATTTTCTCTCTCTAATCACTGGTTCTGCCGATCTTCCACTGAAGGTACGGCAGGAAACTGGAAGAACCCCTATAGCTATTGCAGTCTTAATATTTGCTACTTCAAGCTTTTTTGACAATCTTCTATGGCTGCAACATTTTTCTTACATTCCCTCCCGGGGTTAATAACATCCGACTTATGAACACCCCATGAATACGAGCGAGTGTTTGGGAGACCGGCGGGATGGATTTACTGGCTGCTGCGGGGCTGCAGGAATCTTGTGCAGGGTGGAAAAGGGGCATTTCTGTGTGTCTTCTCTCCCCACCCCCTTCCTCAAGCCGCAACAATGGGGGGCTGGATGGAGCCGAACAGAGCTGGGCGCGCTCCCATCACAGCTGTTTCTGTGATCCTCTCCCACACACTGCTTCTGTTCATTTCTGACTAACGAACAGTTCAGATGACAAACAGTTGTCAGGAACATAACCCTGTCGTAACCTGGGAATTGCTTGTATTATCCAACTAATTTTAAATCATGTTTTGATTTTCTCCAATAAACTTCCAGTTTTACTCAGAATTAAATTTATCGCGGCTATTTCTGTTGAGCCAGTTCTTTGTACCAACCAAACTCCCCAAGCATGTCGCATTGCTGTGATGATACCTCTTCAGAATTCATCACTAGTATCATACCTGAGGGGTAAGTTTCCCGACACGTTGTGTTATTGGTTCATTCATGACCACTTCCACCTTGCAGCTGTCCTTCTCCTTTGGGATGTTGAACATCAGGTTCTTCTCTGAGAGGAACACAGACTGCCCCTTGGGAACTGTAATGCCATGATTCACTTGAACAAAGGATGGTGCAATACACCTCCAAAGAAGCAGTTGCAGGAGAAATGGAGATTCTATCCAACGTTGCTTCATCACATCAGAATCAAAATTCAGTAATAAACCCTTCAAATTCCACAGCACTTCACAAACTAACATCCACGTTATTTACTGTCAAAGTGTAACAGGGTCTGAGAAAGATTTCTCCGGACTTTAGGCCTGTCCCAGATGGTTAATTTTTTGCAGCAACATTCAGGTGAAAGTTCCTTCAGTCCTGAAAAAAAAAGTGGAGTAAATAAGCATTTTTTTTGTGATGTGTTTCTAGGGCAGAAGTTCAACTTCGTGATTTCTTTTTCGCTGTTTCCAGGCCACAATCAAGGGCCCTCTGAATGCACACATTTGTAGTAATAACTATTTAATTTTCCAGGAGAAAACATCTCCAAGGGATTGAAACTGGAAAATAACCATGTGGGAAAAAAACATCTGAATGATTAGGGAAACAAAGGAACTGCAGATGCTGGAATCTAGATGAAAAACACAATGGGGCTGGAGGAACTCAGCAGACCAGGCAGTATCTGTGGAGAAAAGCAGGTGGTCAATGTTTCGGGTCGGGACCCTTCTTCACACTGAGTTGGGCCAAAGGGCATGTTTCTGGGGTGCATAGCTCTATGCTGTATCACTCTATGCATCAAGCTGCTCAGAATTCATGCTTCTGATGTTGCATTTCACTAATTTACTTACAACAACTGAGGAGGTGGAAATTATAGCGACCTTTCATTCATTTCCTTTAAGACTTCACTGCAATCAAGTTAAGGGAAATCAAAGAGAGATTCCTGCCATTTGGTATGTTAACAAATGCTGTGCATGCTATAATTTTAATGTTAGTGGTGAAACTGTGTACTTTTGTAAACTTATGTAAGTAGTAATTCTAATGGCAGATCTTTATTTAGGCAGCATAAAGCAAGAGGGAATAAATGAAGTCTTTCCTCAGATCATCTTCCTTCTATCACATGATATATAAAACCAAGGCTCAATAAGCCTTTTTAAGATAAAATAAGATATCCTTATTGGTCACAAGTACATCGAAACACACAGTGAAGTGCATCATTTTGCATAGAGTGTTCTGGGGGCAGCTCGCAAGAAGGAAGATGATCTGAGAGAAGACTTCATTTATTCCGTCTCACTATGCTGTCGTTAGATGAACATTAGATTCCCAAGATGTCTCGTGACCCAGGAAGAACATGGAAGTTTGCTCTAATGTCCTGGCCAATATTTGTCCCACAGTTAATGCCGAATCTGGTCATTATCACATTGTTGTTTGCAGGTTCTTGTACACAAAACCTACTGCCTTTCTAACCTACAAGGACTACATTTTGAACAAAACTACATTGTTGAGAAAGCATTTTACAACATCCTTAGGCAGTAAAATCCATGATAAAATTGCAAACCTTTATTTATCTGCAAAATGTTAGTCTAAAAAATCAGTTGCCCACTTTTGTTCCTCAGGTGGAAAAATAGAACACAAAAATGTGCAAATTTATCAAATTATAGGTTACTGCAGTGACCTGAAATTGTTCTTGTGGCTATTTTTATCCAAATCAAGTGCAGATGACTGCTGTTTAAATGAGCCAGATTTTTTTTATAGGTATACTGCAGCTAAAAGGATTGTTTTTTGAAGGGACAGCGAGATATATTAGTTGCTTTTCTATCTAACTTTAACGTGAACATCTAGAAGCAGATCCTCCAGTCTATATTTTAAAACCACAAGAAAGTGTTCACTTCTTAGCCTTACCAAGTACCTCTGCTCCTGGACTTGCCCCCCCCACCAAAAATAGCAATATAGTATGTGAATCCTTGTACATGAATTACTGAAAGTTAACATGGAGGTCCAGTAATCAATTAGGAAGGGAAATTATACTTTGGTTTTTGTTGCAAGAGGATCTGAGTGCAAAGAGCAAAATTGTCTTACTCTAATTATATAATGGTGATACCCTATCTAAAACATTGAGTACAGGTCTGATTTTCTATTGAAGAAGTATACAGGGTAGCCCTGTATTACAGCACTTTGGGTAATAGAATTTCGCCTTATGGAATTCACAAATTGCAAGCAAAAAGTTTGAGATATGGAAAAATATTGGTCTTATGGAATTTATGTGAGAAAAAACCTAAATAAACACAAAATGTAAAAGAAACAACAAAGGAGACACAAGAGACTGCTGATGCTGGAATCTGAGCAACTAACAATCTGCTGGGGGAACTCAGCAGGCTGAGCAGCATCTGTGCAATCCAAGAGGGCTGTGGAGGGGCAGTCACTAAGTAACTTTATCATTAGATCAAACTTTATCAAAGATCATTAGGTAGTAAGAGGATCAGGGAATATGGTACAGGAACGTGGAGCTAAAGGATCAACCATAATCTTATAGGTTCATAGATCATAGACTTATACAGCACAGAAATAGGCCCTTTGGCCCAATGCATCCATGCCAACCAAGTTGCCTACCTGAGCTAATCTCATTTGCTTGGGTTTGGCCCATATCCCTCAAGACCTTTACAATCCACGTACTTTTTAAATGTTGCAATTATACCCACCTCTACCAATTCCTCTGGCAGTTAATTCCATATACCCATCACCTTCTGCATGAAAAACATGCCCCTGTGATTCTATCACCCCCTTAATCAACCTTAAACTTATGCCCTCTATAAATTCCTCTATACTGGGAAAAAACACTGTGATCATTCACCTCACCTATGGCCCTCATGATTTTATATACTTCTAAGAGGTCACCCCTCATCTTCCTATGCTCCAAAGAAAAAAAAGTCCCAGCCTATCCAGTCTCTCCTCATAACTCAAGCATCCTACTGAATAGTAGAACAGGCACAAAGGGCTGAATGGCCTACTCCTGCTTCCATTTCTCAATAGATTCAGGGCTATTGAAAACATCTCACTGCAAAGTTACTGTCAGTTGTAGTCCAAAAGCAAACAATAGTTTCTTGTTATTTTCCCACCTGATCTTCAGTTCCACTGACAACAAAGGATCTGAACACCAGGCTAATGTGATATGTCCCATTTAATGCCACCACCCAAGTCAAATATACATGCTGGCAACTTTCCTGTAACCTTTCTGGCAACTTTCTTTCTCTGTAAAGGACTGCAGCCAACACACATTGCTGTCAAATTTATATTCATTAACTTAAATGATCATTCAAACTGAACTCTGAATGAACTTTATATAAAAAAAGTCTGAGATAAACATGAAAGAATACTTAGGAATTGCTTGGTTATGCAATTTTAAATGGATCTAAGAAAGTTTACTGCATTTGATTTTTAAGTGTCAGATATAAAAATGTTCTAGCACAACATTACTTCAAAAACATACAAAAACATTTATGAGCTTGCAGATTTAGACAACAAACAGTCATCACTTTTAATTTGGTAATAGCTTTGAATGTTTGGATACAGATGCACTGCAGTATTACATTTCATCTGATGCACATTCTAGACATGGTGAGGTGCTCAGTGAGCTGTGATATAATTGAGTCATACAGCACCAAAATAGGCCCTTTGGTCCATTGAGTCTGTGCTGAGCACCTAACACTAATCCCATTTCATTCTCCCCATATTCCCATCAACTCTCCCCAGATTCCAGCTCTCTTCTCCACCCAACAGGGCAAGTCACAGTGACCAAATAACCTACCAACTTGCACTCCTTTGAAAAAACTGGGAGCACCTGAAGTAAACCCATGTGGACACAGGG
Organism: Rhina ancylostomus; assembly: GCA_030265395.1. NCBI lineage: Eukaryota > Metazoa > Chordata > Chondrichthyes > Rhinopristiformes > Rhinidae > Rhina > Rhina ancylostomus. The sequence continues at coordinate 36,153,565 of JARFYF010000104.1, forward strand.
AGAACTTGCAAACTCCACACAGACAGGACCGGAGCTTAGACTTGAATCCAGTTGCTGGAGCTGTGCAGCAGCAGCTCCACCCTGAGCCATCCCTATAAGCTTAACTTTTGTATTCCATTCAACGGCATTGCAAGGTGCAAAACTGAGTTCTAAAGTATGCTTTTGGCCAGTTTGGGTGCTACTTTGTTTCTAAAATGCTATCTGATTCAAATATGCACAGCGTTGAGGATGATAGGCTGTGCAGAGTTGATATACACTGGACTTAAAACAGAATGGGTAGATGATAAAGGTGTTGAACACTGAATAATAGCAGCATTCCCCCTTCCACTGAATTGCCAGATTCAGCTAACATGTTCTCTATCCCTTGTATTAAAGAAAATATAATTTGCAGTTGGAAACAAACCACCCCAAGGCTTTTTTTTAAGAAGAATCAACAACTAGTTTCAAGTTAGTTGCAGGTTGACTTTTACGGGCTGTTGGTAAGTATTGTTAATGTTTACAAAGAGTGGTCTTGCAGGTGCTGACAGATACTGTTTTGACTTCAGGAGTTCTGGACATGGGGGTATTAGAATAAATCATGACTGGGAGAGGACATGTTGAGCAGGAGAACATGCAAAAAGAGGGGAGAAAGGAGGAGAAGGCGTTTCAGCCGGAGCCATATCTGCCCAGGGTGTTCTTTTCCCAGAACCTGAGTAGCAGTTGATGGATGAGATGTTCCATTGACAACCACAGTTGGGTGTGACAACTCAGTCAATGGTTATCAAAGTACTGACAGCTAGTATCTCTTTGGCTTCTTCCAACCTGTGGCCAGAGACAGGTCCTGCGTTTTTCTCTCTACTAAAAATGATAACCAGTTCAATGTCGGCTCTCAACATTTCATCATCTCTTGCCAGAATGCAGCACCATGTATCATGAGGTTTCATGAGGAATGCAGACTTCTCCAATGTGTGGGTTGCCATCAACTGTATGCAGAATGCTTCACTGGGATTGCACATGAACCCTAACACAAACAAAACAAATCCACATCCAGCTTATAATGCTAGTGTCTGATAAAAGCACATGGATACCATGTCATAACACATCCATACAATGCTTTACCATACCATGTCATATCAAGCCATACCATACTGTGCAATGTGCTACCATACTGTTCAATGCCTTACACTCATGACTGTGCATGACTGTGTGGCCAGACCCTGCTCTAACTCCATCTGCAAGTTTGCATATGACACCACCATAGTGGGCCAAATCTTAATAAAGATGAGTTGGAGTACAGGAAGGAGATAGAGAACTTAGTGACATGGTGTCATGACAAGAACCTTTCCCTCAATATCAGCAAAACAAAAGAGTTGGTCATTGACTTCAGGAAGTGGGACAGAGTACATGCCCCTGTCTGTATCAATGGTACTGAGGTGGAGATGGTTGAGAGCTTCAAGTTCCCAGGTGTAAATATGACCAGTAGCTTGTCCTGGTCCAACCACGTAGATGCTAAGGCCAAGGAAACACATGAGTGCATCTAGTTCCTCAGAAGGCTAAGGAAATTTGACATGTCCTTGATGACCCTCACCAGTTTTTATAGATGCATCACAGAAAGCATCCTGTCCGAACGTATCGCAGTATGGTATGGGCACTGCTCTGCTCAGGACCGCAAGAAATGGCAGAGTTGTGAACATAGCCCAGTCTATCATAAAAAGCAGCCTCCCCTCCATTGACTCTGTCTACACTTTCCAATGCCTCGGGAAAGCAACCAACATAATCAAATACCACCCCTCCATCCTGGTCATTCTCTCTTCTCCTCCCTTCCATTGGGCAGAAGATATAAAAGCTTGAAAACATGTACAACCAGTCTCAGGGACAGCTTCTATCCCGCTGTTATAAGACTCTTGAATGGACCCCTTGTGTGATAAAGATGAACTCTTGATCTCTCAGTCTACCTCGTCATGGCCCTTGCACCTTATCTGTCTACCTACACTGCACTGCACTTTCTCTGTAATTGTAACACTATATTCTGTGTTCATTTGTACTACCTCAATGTACTTACGTATGGAATAATCTGTCTGGATGGTACACAAACAAAAGCTTTCTCCTGTATCTCAGTACATGAGACAATAATAATCCAATTACCAAGTCATACCAAGGCATGTCATTCAGTGCCATTCCATAGCACATCATGCCTTTTCACTCATGACATGCTGCCATGAGTTCTGTCTGACACATTTCTTACTATTGTTCACTGCTGTGATTCTCAGAATTTGTATCAGTATTTTACATCAGTGGGCAATGGTGGCGTCTCAAAAGCAGGGGAATGGGAGCCTTAGTGGGAGACCAAACAATGGTGCAAACTGAGCCGTGGCTTTCAGAGGAGACACATTCCAGGAAAGCCTGGACCTTTGCTGCCATTCCGTTCTCTCTCTACATATCCCTCTATTTCCTCTGTTAATCACTTTCACTCCTCGCTCTCTCTCTTTCTTTCTCTTTCTCTCTTTCTTTTTCTCTCTCCCGTTCTCATTCTCTCCCTCTGTCATTCTCAGTCTCAGCTCCCAGCTGCTCCTGCATCCCAGAAGCAGCAGTTGGAGACCAAGGCTCAGATGGGCTCTGCCTTCCCTCTCATGCCTCGGTCAATATGTGATGTCTAGGCAGAGGGAGTGAGAGGGTGGCTGGTCAGCAACAAGAATCAAGCCTGCAGAGGAGATTGGAGGGGGTCGCAGCAGAGAATCTGGCTTCTTGGGTGGGGTTCTGTCTTGTTTTGTTCCTGGAAACAACTCGAATTTTGTTTCTATGGAATGCTTTACAAAGGTTTCAAAGATTTTCTGTGTTAAAGATGTCACAAAAGTAAAAGTTATCATCAACTACTGTTGAACATACTTCTGTAACACCTTACATAACTTCTTTTCAGTGTTCACAGGGAACTAAATCCAATACCAAAATAATGGTTGACAAGATATGGCTATAGTTCAAAAATTTTGAAGGCTGTTAATGGCAACAGCTGTACTACAAATCTGAAGGTAGATGAATGCAAAGTCTCATGTTTCCATCAAACAATTGAAGGGCCACCCAGCAAACGGTCAGAACACAGTGGGAAAAAAAGAATCACAGATAAATACAAAAGGCAGTACCTGTTTGCAGATCAGAAGGACAGACTTCAAAAAGCCCTCAGTGCAGGGCATCCAACAGACTTGTCAAAGGGTCATTTTCCTAAATATTGAGAAGTCCCACTTGGAGAAAAAACACAAGGAGTTCACACAGATCGGATACGAGCAGTTGAAAGCGTAAGTGGACAAAAACCACCATCAACGTGTTGTTTAAGAAATAGAATTGGTTGAAGCACAGTAGAAATTCTAGTTCTGCGGGTCAGGATTTGCTTTCAATTTCCTTTGTGCTCACATTCAGACGGTTAATGTCCTGCTTATCCTCTGCTTTTTGTCTATTTTCCCGAGGTATTCCAACAAGTAGA
>JARFYF010000104.1:36157027-36174518 GCA_030265395.1 Rhina ancylostomus
GACAAGCCTCTGAGTTCCCATGATAACAGCATTCTGAAGATATTTTCGCTTGTTTGCAGACTGCACAAGGCCAGTTACTTCGGCAATTATCTTTCATTTTTTTTCCCAATGCTTGCCTCTCTCAGTTTCTTTGGCTGGCTTAATGTGGTCTAGAGAGGATGGGGGTGGGGTTCAGTCACTTAATTGCTTTTCCATTATCAGTGCACATTCAGGCTCCTGAAGCATTGCAAGAGCCAAGCCAAATTATTACTGAATGGACCTTTATTCATCTAAACAGATAAGGGCTGCACACCCATATAAGGCATGTTGGCAACTCACTGTTTGAGAGCAAAAACAAGTTGACATAAAATGTTTTGTGTATCCATATTTTTCTGCTCAGTTCTTGCACACTATGGAATATCATCCTCAGGAGCATAAAGCACCATAATCTCCAGATGAGATTTTTTTAAGAAGTGCGATTTTAAAAGCGAGGTATCGAGAGTTCAAGGTCTGCATGTTCCTGTTAGAGTGAAGGGCAAGGCTGGCAGGAGTAGGGAACCCTGAATGATGAAGGATATTGAAGCCTTGGCCAGGAAAAAGGAGGAGGCATGGGTCAGGTACAGGCAGCTGGGATCAAGTGAATTCCTGGAAGAGTATAGGGTTTGCAGGAGTATGGTCAAGAAGGAAGTCAGAAGGGCAAAAAGAGGGCATGAGATAGGTTTGGCAATGAAGATTGAGGAGAATCCAAAGAGAGCTTATAAGTATATTAAAAAAAAGAGTAACAAGGGAGACAATAGGATCCCTCAAAGACCAAAGTAGACATCTTTGTGTGGAGCCGCAGGAGTTGGGTGAGATCCTCAATGAGTATTTCTCTTTTTTTATCATGAGAAAGACATGAAGACTTTGGACATTGAGATAGTTAATGGGGATAGTCTGAATTACTGTAGAGGAGGTTTTGGATGTCTTAAAACATATGAAGGTAGATAAATCTCCAGGGCCTGATCAGGAATATCCAAGAACCCTGTGGGAAGCTAGAGAAGAAATTGTGGGAACCCTGGCTGAGATGTTTGCATCATCATTAGCGAAGGGTGAAGTGCCAGAAGACCGGAGGATAGCTAATGTTGTGCCTTTATTTAAGAAGGGCTGCAAAGAAAAACCTAGGAACTATAGACCAATAATCCTAACATCTGTGGTATGTTAGCAATGAGTAATAATCTGTATTTTTGCGATCATTGCAACCTCAAAATCTGGCCCACAGCTTTCTTCCAGTTGTGTCCTACAAGTCAGACACTTTTTTTCTGGTGGCTAATTTCAACAAAAGAAAGGAATGTCTAAAATCTAAACAGCTATTAAACTACAGTTCAGTACATTGTGCAAGAAAAATTCCAGTCATAGCCTTATGCATTTCTGATAAAAGAAACAGTGGATGCAATCTCGTCAAAGGCGTCTCCTGATTCATGAAGATTCAAAGTCCCTACAAGTAGCTTCAGTCAAGCTTTCATGGATTCCTTTACTTAATGGGACTACAAAACTCACTGCAGCAAGTGATACCTTCGGGCAAAGTACACAGAGCATTAAAATATACAAACAAACAAATAAGAACAGGAGTAGAGCACTGGGCTGCTTAAGCCTCCCCCATCATTTAGTAAGATCAAGATTTGATTGCTAGCTCAACTCTATATTTCTATCTACCTGCTGTGACATTTAAGAGGGAGACATAAAAGACTGCAGATGCTGAAATCTGGAGTAATGAACAAGATGCTGCAGGAACTCAGTGGGTCAGACAGCATCTGTGGAGGGAAATGGACAGTCGACGTTTTGGGTCGAGGCCTTTCATCAGTCCAGATTGAAGGTTAGGACCCTTCATGTTGTTTGTTGCTCCAGATTCCAGCATCTGCAGTCTCTTGTGTCAACCTTTCAGAGGGGTCAAAGTTGCAGTAAAATTGGGATGGCAGACACAAATTGAAACATAGGCTGTCCCCTGGTTACAAACACCCAACTTATGGACAGCCCCTCTGTACAATCGAGCTTTCATAATATTAGAAAATTCAAACGTCCAACGTACATACATATATTCATTTCTCTGAACAGCAGAACTAATTCCTTCTCCCACTCCACTTTGAGGAATTGTTTTCTTATCCCTCTTCTGTGCCTCTGATGCCATTCATTACAATACTGTGATGTGGTCACCTTATTGAGTGATTTTTGTGCATTTTCTGACTTATGGACAAAATTGACTTCTGAACATCTATAAAAATGGAACCCGTTCATTACCTGGGACAGCCTGTAGCAGGCAAAACCGTACTTGTGGCTCAGACAATGTCCTGCTGTACTCATGACTCGTCATGTTCAGAATAAACAATATCAATGAACCTCAGGGCCACTGATGAGAAAAATTGCTATACCTTGCTTTTGCTTCTGATCAGTCACAACTTTATGTTTGCCCCGTGCAATACGGAAATGAATGAGCAACACTGCCATTGAACTGACAGCAGGGACATGCTCACCTCTCACCTGCTGAAGCAAGAGTAAGAGTATAAATTACATGACAAAGCACAAAGTATAACCTGAAAACTGCTGAGCAAATAATCTTGGAAATTCATAAACTATGGAATACAACAATCTCATGCATATATGTATAGGGCACAGGGTTAAGGTTAGGGGGAGAAATTTGAAGGAGATCTGAAGGGTAAGTTTTTCTTACAGAGGGTGGTGGCTGGCAGATAGAATGAGCTGCCAGAGGAGGTGTTGGAGGTGGTACAATTACAGCATTTAAAATGAACTTGGACAGGGATAGGAAAGGCGTAGAGGATACAGGTCTACAGTGGGCAAACATGATTAGTGTAGATGGGCATCACAGTCAGCATGGATGAGATGGACCAAAAGGGCCCATTTCTGTGCTGTACAATTCTGTGGTTTTATAAATATCAATATCATGGGCAGTTATTAACACCGAGGATCTGGGTTATTATAGAAGGGAAATTTTGAAGTTATTTGTTCAACGTGAAAACTGCTTGATGTCATATTTGAAGACATTAGGGTCATGGATTTATATTTCATGGAAACAGGCCCTTCAGCCTATTATGGCCATGCTAACTATTATACCCATCTATAATAATCCCATTTACCACCTTTCTGCTAACTCTTACACTTCACACTTCCATTTTCTTGCATTATTACATCAAATACAACCATCTCAAAGGTAAAATTGGTCTCACAGGTCTACAAAGTATTTACTTTCTGCAATGGACTATAAATAATAAATGGCTATAAATCAATGCCATAAACTCATTAATTATGAATAACCTGCTTTGCAAATTAATAGGAAGTTGCTATTCTGCTTCCTGCCTAGTTCTGTTGTTACAATCCAACAGATAAAATTAGATGTTTATGCAGTGACAAGCATTTATTCATTCCAGTGAAGGTGATTATTACAATATGTGCAGGTACCAGCAGGAAATTGTGAAGGATTGCAAATGGACTCAAATCAGGACTATGGACGTCGGGATTATGCCCTTCAAATTAGTTAATTTCATGGGGCCACATTGAATAGAACATCACAGAATTCACCCAAGATCAGGCTAGTTAAAACTAGTTAGGTTTGATAACTTATCTTACTGAAGGGGTGATGAAGATGGGGACTCAAATAAAACTTGAGTTTGTACAAGGTTCCATTCTGCATTGTTGTGCAGCCTGACTGATTTTTGTGCATGTTTAGCAATGTGACACCTGAACTGGAAAAACACCAAAAACTTCCCCATTATGTGGTAGGGGAGTTCTGATGGAAATAGACTTTTGAAGCTTAATCCATATCTTGGTCCCTGCCCAAAAATTTCCTGGTGGTTCAAAAGCAGTATACTGGAGAATTTTCCTTTAAAGATTACCATTGTTTTCTTCTCCCAGATCCGAGGATGAAATAACAAGCGTAATTACACAGAAGGTAATTATATGGGTGACTACTTAGAGAAAACATTTGCTGATGCTGATAGACGTACTGAGGACCAATAGACATAATTATAATGTATCGAGTTTCTTCTGCATAGGCTTTAATGTTCTGCTTCTTTCATCCCAGAAGGCTAGTGGGTTGTGTAATGCAAGTAAGAACCATAAGGAATGTGAAAAATATCTTTCAAAATTGCATTATTTCACTGGTTATCCTTCTTCAAAGTTGTTACGTTATAGAGGATTACATATTGATAAAGTACTCATGACCAGCCAGATACCTATCAGCCAAATTACAGTTCAAAAGAATACAAATGTTTAAAGGGCAAGGTCTTCAGGGAAAAGAAATTTGCAAAATTCTTTGTCTCATTTTTTATCTCTCCTTCCTACAAGATGAAGAGAAATGCAAAATAGATAATGGTGAATCAGTCAGAGCACTTGTTTCAAGCTGACAATATGGAAAATTAACCAGGTATGTCCTGTTTTTCAAAAAAGCAGGACAAATCTAATCCTGCTAATCGCCATCTAAACAGTTTATTTTCGCTCATCAGCAGGGTAATGTGACGTGTTCAACAACAGTGCTTTAAAGTGGCATCTACAAAGTTACATTGTGAATTCCTTTAAATAACTATGGGCATGCAGCCTGACTGATTTTAATACATCTGTAGCATGTGATTCCTTAATTAGAAAAATACCTAAAGCTTCCCATTAAGGACAGAACTACTCTAATTGACATTGACTTCTAGAGCCTACAATCTACTTCTGGCCAACAATCTCCTCATGGCTTGGAAAAAAAAATTGTTTGGTTTCAGTCGTCATTGCGAACTTGGAGAGAAAAGCTGAACGACAGAAGAGTGGCTGCCCTCAACATCAATGTAGCACTGAGCCAAATGTAGCACCAAGGGGTTCTGGTAAAATTAAAACAATGGGAATCATGGGGAAAGGTCTCTGCTAATTGGAGTGATATCAGAATCAGAATGAGGTTTATTGCCACTGACTTATATGATGTGAAGGTTGTTTTGTAGCAACAGCACAATGCAAAGACATAAAATTACAATAAATTACAAAAATAAATAAATTGTGCAAAAAATGGAATAATGAGGTGGTGTTCATGGCTTCAAAGACCATTCAGAAATCTGATGGCAGAGGGGAAGAAGCTTTCTTTGAGTCATTGAGTGTGACTCTTCAGGCTCCTTTACCTCCTCTCTGATGATAGTAATGAGAAGAGGGCATGTCCCGGATGGTGAGGGTCCTTTGTGATGGATGCTGCCTCCTTGAGGCACCCCCTCTTCAAGATGTCCTTGAAGGTGGGGAGGATGCACAAGTGAGATTGGTGTGCTGCTGTAGGAGTTTCTCAGGGTAGTGACCCTGGGGCAAACATTCATGAGATCCTTGCTTCCATCACAAGATTTAAAATCAGGATGTTTACTGTTGATTTCCAACAAAATGCTAACAACTACTCAAACTGACTTGCATTGAGCAAGACATTGACAGTTTTCAGTCATGGGTTGATAAGTGGCAAGTAGTATTCTCAACCTAAAATTGGCAAGTGACAATTCCAACGTGAGAGAGCCCAATTATTTTTCCTTGACATTCAGTGGCATTATCATCAAGTCTCTTACTATCAGCATCATGAAGGGTCCCGATTGACCAGAACTTAACTTGGCCAGCCCCATAATTAATGCAACTACAGGAACAGGCCAGGGGGTGAATATCTTAAAAGTGATGCACTTCCTCAAAACTGAAAGCCTTTCTGCTATTTGCAAGTCACAAGTCAGGATGGCAATGGGATACTCCCCACTTACTTGGATGTTCAGCAATACTCAAGATGATTAGACATTATTAGGACAATACAGCCTGCTATTGATACTCCATCCATCCGAAATATTCACTCCCTCCACCATTAGCACACAGTGATTTGCAAGCTTAATAAATATCTTGAAGACATAAGAGATTAAGGGAAGGCTATAAAGCTAGCTCATACTAATTTACGGATAGTGTTTGTACATCAGAGGCCAGCAGAGGCTCTGTGTAAGTGCAGGAGGAGTGAACTACCTTGTAGGGATAGCAGGGTCTGTGGTTCCCACATCGGCGACCATAGAATGCATAAAACCGGAGAGGCAGCAAGTCATCCTCTATCCCAAGGGACAGCCCAAGAAGGAGAAGAATAACCTCACCTGGAATGAAATTCCGCACCAAACGCCAAGTAAAACATTGTCTGAAACACCAACACCAGGCCTCCAGTTCACACAGTTGTGCTTCTGCTGAGACAATCTTTCTCACAAATCAGTCACTTAAAAGGATTACTGATTAATCGAAACCATCTAAACATCAGCCTTTCCTTTAGAATTTCACCTCCAGGTGGCCCCGCCAGACAGTATAATATGAATGAACTAAAACATGGATTGAGATTAAGCACCAGATAAGGTGAATGAGAGCTGGATGGAGGAGAACGAAATTCCATGCGGCACACAAAGAAAGGAAAAATAAATCAACCAAGAAAACTGTGCTGGGAAACACAATAGAATGGTAACCATTTCTGGCATTCACAATTTTAAGTGTTCTCAGAGATAACTAGCACCCTCCCTCCCACATCAGTGCAATTAGGCTTTGAAACTTCAAAGTGCAAAAGCTTTAATTTGTATTCTGGAAATTATCAGGATTAAATTAGTAGCTTGTGGCTCACAGATTCTTTAACAAATCCAAAGAGTTAACAATGGAGACACAGATGCTGGAATCTGGAGCTACAAACAATCCACTGGAGGAACTCAGCGGGTCAAGCAGCACTCTGAAGCAGGGCTTCAACCCAAAACGTCGACAATTCCTTTCCTCCCACAGATGCTGCTCAACTGCTGAGTTCCTCCAGCAGATTGTTTATTGCTCCAAAGAATTAATAACTGATTTTCCAATTGGAGCTGGTGCACATTCATACTGTTACAAGCCATGGGAAGTCGTCAGTGTTATCACATTCTCAATATGCGTTTTCTTTCCATGCTTTCAAACTGCCCCCACTTATTCTCTGGGTATTGATCATTATTATAGGCTTCCATTTGCCATCTGCCTCATGAGTAGTTGTCTTGGCTTGATACATAAACATCTTTAAAGAGAGTGGTAGCTGCAGGAATATGCACTGGCTTCAGAGCCTGAAACTTGTTGGTCTTCCAGTGTGACAAGATGTCCGTAAGTGATGGAGCACAAGTGCAATTGCAGATGCTGGAATCTGAAACAAAAACAGAAAATGCTGGAACTCAGTCAGCGAAACAACACCTCTTCCCACAGATGCTGCTCAACTGAGTTCTTCCAGCTTTTTCTGTAAGGAATGCTGCCAACTGGCACATTGCAGAGTACAGGAGTACATGTTGAGGGATGCATTGAAGCTCAGTGTAGCCAAGGCAAAGTCTTGGTGGAAAAGAACCACATTCTAGGGTCCTGCAGACACTGGATACTGAGGAAGGAGCTAGGTCCTGTGTAACAGCCTCTCAAGCACTTCCTATGTGTATAGTTCACAAAGGAGGCAAAAGATGTCAGAAATTCACAACAATCCCATCAGAATCTGAAATAAAAATGTTGCCTAAAGCTAGCAACCAAATAGCCTCCAGCCATGAAGGTCTGGGAAAGAACCAGAGAAAGATGAAACGGAAGAGAATGTATTGAGTCAATGAAAATAGAGAATGGCATGTTCAGATTGTGCTTATTGTGTATATATTATGACATTAAAAAAAGAACCAGACAAAAATGTTTACTTAACTATACCTGTCCCTCCCCATGAACTTGTTTCCATGGGGATATCAGGACCTGATATCAGCTCCTTTGTTTGAGTGTCCTAACCTAACAGGCAGTCCCAGGAAGTTGAGAATGGATTGCTTCCACTCCAGTTCTCTGGGTCCTGTCTAGGGTGGTAGACAAGACCAACGTGGAACCTGCTGACTCTGCCACAGGAAGTATAAGAGGTGCTGAACAGGGCAGGTATATGAGTAGTATAGGGGACTCCTTCCAATGTTTTCATGGAGCTTCCATGTGATCCAAGTTTCCACCACCATCCTGGCTGGTCCTTTTCCAGATTGATCAGTGATGGGCCAGGGATTCCCATGGATCAGTGGGATTGTTGCATTTTTTTCAAGGAGGCTTTGAGAACATCCCTAAAGTTTTTTTCTGGTAATCTCTTGCCAGGATAGAGTTCAGAATAGAATGTCTGTTTCAGGCATCTGGGGTCGAGCATGCAAGCAATATGGTTTGTCATCGGAACTGGCTGTGTAATTACAGCCTCAGTGCTGGGGCATTGACTTGGGAGAGGATGGTGACATTGATTCATTCACCCTGCCTGTGGATTTGGAGGACTTTGCAAAGACAATGTTAATGGCACCACTCCAGTACTTTGAGGGACCTGCTATAGGTCGGACGGCGCAGTGGCACTGCTAGCACAGCTGATGCCTCACAGTTCCAGAGACACAGGTTCAATCCTGACCTTTACCGCTATCTGTGTCGAGTTTGCAGATTTTCCCCAGGACTGCATGGGTTCCCTCCAGTTGCTCCAGATTCCTTGCACATCCCTAAATAAAATGTGCAGGTTAGTAGTTTTTATTTGCCTCTAATGTGGTTGAATTTGAGGGAGACACAAGAGACTGCAGATTCTGCAGTCTGAAGCAACAAACTGCTGGAGGAACTTAAACCAAAAGGTTGACACTTCATTTCCCTGTACAGATGCCTTCTTTTACCTGTTGAGTTCCTCCAGCCTCTTGTTTGGAATCTGAGGGAGCTGATAGGAATATGGGGAGGATAAAACGGGTTAACGTTGGATTAGGATACAAAATGGGTTAGCACTGGATTAGTATACAAGATGGGTCAGCGTCAGATTAGTATACAAGATGGATACTTGGTACTTGATTGCTGGCATGTACTCAGTGGGACGAAGGGCCTGTTTCCATGCTATATCTCTCTGTGCTCTATGACTCAATACCTCTGAACTATGCACAATGTACCACTGCCTGGTAAACCATGCTGCGTTAGAGGTCTGATAATCAAATCCCCAAAGGTGGGGGGGAGACATACTGTTGGTGAGTTTTGTCGTTGATGTATCTCTGAAAGGTAATGCCCAAGAGGTTCACATTTTCCAGGGTCTCATACTGGACCTTTATTATCGGGGGGCATTGCTGTCTGGTGGTGGCAGGCTGCTGGAGGAACTTCATTTTGTGGACATTTAGTGTCTAGCCCAGTCTCTCATGCACTTAAGTGAATGAATCAACTTGGAGCTCAGCAAATTTTATCCCACACAGCAGTTCGATGATTACAGTTGGAATGACTTTGGTTCTGCTGTGGAGGTGACACAGGTTGAAGAGTTCTCCATTTATCCTGTCACTTAGCTTCACTCGAAAGGGCAACTGCTTGGAAACTGGAGGTCCAGCATTGCAGCAAGGTTGAGCAATCATGTGGGCTTGCTTCATCTCAGCCTTCACTGGGTCTGAGTTTGTGGTGGACCAACTGTTTAGAATCATGGTCTGCATGCCATCAAGTAAATAGCAGAAGGATGGAACATAGAACATAGAGCAGTACAGTACAGAACGGGCCCTTTGGCCCACAATGTTGTGCTGACATAGCAAATCCCTCGTACCTACAGAACGTCCATATACCTCCATTTTCTTCTCATTCATGTGCCCATCCAAGCTCCTCTTAAAAACCCCCAATGAATTTGCCTCCACCACCCTATCAGGCAATGCATTCTAGGCATCCACCAATCTCTTAGTAAAAAACTTACCCCTCATGTCTCTTCTGAACCCACCCCCTCTCAAATGCATGCCTTCTGGTATTGGATTGCTCAATAATGGGAAAACAACATTGCTTGTCCACTCTATGCTCCTCATAATTTTATACACTTCCAACAGATCATCCCTCAGCCTCTGCTGCTCCAGAGAAAAGAGCCCAAGCTTGTCCAGCCTCTCCTGATAGCACATGCCCTCTAATCCAGGCAGCATCCTAGTAGACCTCCTCTGCACCCTCTCTAAAGCCTTGACATCCTTCCTATAGTGAGGTGATCAGAATTGCACACAGTACTCTAAATGCAGCCGAACCAGAGTTCTATAGAGATGTAGCATAACTTCTTGACTCCTATGCTCAATACCTCAATTAATGAAAGCAAGGGTCCTAGAGGGAATAGAAAACCAGGTGGACCACCTCCAGAGGTCTTACACTCTTTGGAATGAAGGCAGAGTGAATTTAGAAATGAAGAAGTGATGAAGTATATGCGGAAGAGGAGAGAGAGATTAGACTGGGCGAGATATTGAAGATACAGTTGGGAGAGTGAGATTAAGATGAGATATTAAAGGACGAGTGGAGTACAGAAGAATGGATTAGATCAGAGAGGAATGTAATTAAACTGAGGTTGCCTCCATTGAGGGAAATGAGGAACCAGTATATTACAAGAGTACAAACCAGCCTTATACTCATCAATACCTTTGAAATCCTTTAGAACATGGTATGGGGTAAAAGAAAAGTAGTCCTTGAAGAATCAGGATAATTGACACCTATAAATATCCAGTCCCAAACCCCTGCCATGTGACTAGAGGGAGAAGGGGTCTGGAGGCAGCAGTGGGAGTGGCAACTGCTTTGGAAGCTGCCAAATCCATCATTCATCCCCAACAGCCGAATCCCCCTCCTGCTTCGATGACGTGCTGCATTCTCAGTGTAACCAGCGTCAGCAGAAAAGTTTCTGTTCCATGACCTGCAGCGGCAGGTCACTCATCAGCAACATCAGGAACAAGGCCAAGGTAAACACAAGTTCTAGCCCCTGCCCAGCCAACCTCATACATCATGGCCAGGGGGGCTGGAGCAAAGTAAACTTTTATTTTCATGAACAGATTACTATGCAATAGAACAGGAATTGATTCAATCTCTCTTGACAAAGCTCTGCATGTGGGTAAGGCCTCCCATGTTGTAAAACTCTCTTGTGAGAGGAGTCAAAACGAGACTCAACCCTAAAATTGGCTAGGCCACACCCCTACTGAGTGCCTCACTTTATCATTTCGAAAAGGTGGATAACCTGGATGGCAGTAAAGGACACGACAGCATCGAGGCACCGCTGGTAGAGCTGCTGCCTCACTGTGCCAGAGGCCAGGGTTCAATTCTGACCTCCAGCGTTGTCTGTGTGGAGTTTGCACGTTCTCCCTGTGACTGTGAGGATTCTCCCAGGTACACTAGTTTCCTCCCATATCCCAAAGATGTGCAGACTGGTGGGTTAATTGGCCACTGTATATTGCCCCTAGTATGTAGGTGAGTGGCAGAATCTGGGGGAAGTTGATTGAGAATGAAGGGAGAATAAAATTTAGGATTAATATAAGATTAGTGTAAATAGGTGGTTGATGGTTGGTACAGATTCAGTGGGCCAAATAGCCTGTTTCCATGCTGTTTCTCTCCATGGCTAGGTTTCTGTGTGTTGTTCTTTCTATGCACTGTTCCCCACATGGCAATAGCCAAGTTGGACGAGGCACCTCAGTTATAGCAGAGAAGGCTGCGGATGGACATGAAGGTCAGCCTTTGGGTGCTGGTTGGCCTGGTGTCAGACAGCACTGTCACACTATGGACCAGCACTAACCTGGGCTAGTTGGTTGGAGGCAATATCAAGGGTAGAGTGATAGATCATGAGCATCATGTTGCTGAAGGAGACAGGACACTTGGGAAATGACTCTCATTGATAGTAGTGTCTGAAGCCAGGTGCCTAACCATCAGCTGGTGGCAATCGTTCCAGTGCCTGGCCTCGATCAAGTGCAGAGCTTCTTTGCTCCTTCCCCAGGCAGTGCCTCTGGGATCCTTGTGGAGGACAAGTTGTTGTTGTAAACTGACCCCTTTAAATACCCTTTTATTCAAAGCCACAAACAGCAGCAACTTGAGCTTGCATGGCAGCCTGACAATCCACTGCAGCAGTCGGATGTTGTCTGCATGGTCCCAGCGCCCCAATAGACATTGAGACTTTAGCTACCTTGCCAACAAGTGAGAAATGGAACAGTACACTATTTTTTTGCACTGGGAGTTATATCTCCAGAGTTCACGTGCCTGCAAGGAACAGAAATCTCTCTTACTTTCAACATTTCTCAGGTTTTCACTCAGGCACCATTCAGATTCCATCAGGCATGCCTCTGTGAGACGTCCCATCAAACTCCTCATCTCACAGTCCTGGAGCAGGACTTTCATGCGACCTCCCATTCTGGAGAGCTGGCACTTGGCACTTACCCTAGGCCCTGGCTGTAGGTCAATCACCATGTCAGATCCGGCATCACAACATATGCTGTGCAGTCAGGTGCTTTGTCCTTGTGGCTCACAGTTGGTGGGAGATATTGGCTACCTGTTAACAGAACAGGGTAAAAGTATGGCTGTGGTTGGGGGCAGGTGGGCATTGAGAAACAAGAGGTGTTTGCTTACACCATCTGCATCTTATTAATTATGAGACTGTGAGATGTAGGGAATGTTGGATATGAATAAAAGGAACAGCTCTGAGCCATAAGAGAGACTAGCAGATGCTGGAAATCTGGAGCAACACACATAAAACGCTGGAGGAACACAGCAGGTCAGGCTGTGTCTATGGAGGGAAATGAACAGTCGAGGTTTCAGGCTGAGACCCTTCATCAGGACTGGAAAGAAAGAGATCAGAAGTCAGAATAAAAGCCGAGAGAACTGCAGCAAGCAGGTGGGTCTGCAGAGAAGTGCAGCCAGTTGCAATATGCACATCTGTGCATTCCAGCCATTCGTACTTTAGAACAACATCGCAAAAGTACTGAACACTCTGGAAGTCAGTCCCACTCAGTGCCAACACTGATCATTGAATGCAGGGACATTTTGTGACAACTGAAGCTTGGTGGCTAGAAGTACTGGAAATACTCAGAAAGGCAGGCCACAACTGTGGGAAGAGAAACAGAAACATTTCAGGCTGAAGGCCCTTTGTCACACTCGTCAACTCGACTTCTCTTCCCACAGATGCAGCCTGATTTGCAGAGTATTTCCAGCATTTTCTGTTTTTATTTTCTGGTTTTTTTTGTTAATTTTACTTTAATAGATATTATTTTATCAAAGCAAAGACTTCCAAGTGTAATTTGCTCCATAAGAAAAGAGGAGACATTTTCTTGTAAATGGTTTAAAAATAAGTTCAAACTTCATCCAGAACAGTTCTGTCATCTACACCCAATTTCCAAGGTCAATTTTGAGTACCACCAACTCTGAATTTCCCAGGGTGGGAGCCACTCACACACTCCAGTTAGCTACCTATTAAACTTACTCTTAGATAGACCAGATCCCATGACAAAAACCTGATCAGCACTGGGCTTTCCAATCACAAATCCCACAGAAGTATTTTGATGGCCAGTGAAGTTAGACTGGCTGTCAAATGACAAGAAAAGTTCTAATTGTCTCTAACAATCACAAGAATTCAATAGCAATAGACATAAAACTCACCGTTAAAAGCTGCTAAGAATTAAAGCGCAGAACAATATGTTCAAATAAACATCATTTCTTTAAATAATGCACCTGAATCTTACTTTACTGACCCACAGCCAGTCTTCTCCATTGAAACATATAGAGTTGCTTAACCAGCGATGTGGTCTAACCTAGCCGAGGTTCAGTGGGCAGATTGCTCCAGTGTACTTCCAGGAGATCGGTAGGAATTTGCTGATCCATCAGTGGACCCTGTGTGAAGTGCAGAATCCAAGGCCAATCAGCAAATTGTCGGTGAGGGCCTTTTCAGGAAGGTTTAAACCTCCTTGAAAGTCGAAGCCATTAATGGCGGGAACAGGAAATTGTAACGGAGGTGGAACTTAAAAGAGCTTCCTACATTTAATAGAATGTCTAAATATAGTGATGGAATCCTTACAGTCTTTGGAAAGGCTCTGCAGCTGTTTTTGACAGTATGAAGCATTTGTTGTAGGAGTAATTCAGCTGCAGACTTCAATTTGCAATCATAATGGAGCAATCCAGATTCAAACCCATTCAACAATGCACAACATAATGATGTTTTGCATAGGATGGATGACTGCAGGCATATTGCTCTACTCGTAACTTCACAAGTCTTCCTTGTGGTCAACAATGTAGTGTGGATGGAAGGAGGTAAGAGCAAGAATGATATCACACTTTCTCGTTCAGCCACTCACAGCCAGGTTTTTAAAGCACGTTGGCGAAACAGGGTTCTGATGGGAGATGACACAAATATACATCTACATTCAGATACAATTACTACATTTAAGGGGCATTTAAACAGATACTTAAAAAGGCAAGGCATAGAAGGTTATAGATGTATAGCACGCAAATGGGACTAGTGCAGGTGGGCAATGGTGCTGAGGTGGAGATGGTTGAGAGCTTCAAGTTCCTTGGTGTAAATATCACCAATAACTTGGCCTGGTCCAGCCACATAGACACTAAGGGGAAGAAAGTGTCTCTACTTCATAAGAAGGTTCAGGAACTTTGACATGTCGATTTTTACCGATGCACCACAGAAAGCAGCCTATCCAGATGCACCACAGCTTGGTATGGCAATTGTTCTGCCCAAGACCACAAAAAATTGCAGAGAGTTGTGAACGCAGCCCAAGTCCATCATTAAAACCAGCCTCCCCTCCACGGGCTCTTGTCTGCACTTCCTGCTGCCTCGGGAAAGCAGCCTATGTAATCAAGGACCCCTCCCACCCCGGACATTCTCTTTTCTCCCCCTTCCATTGGGTAGAAGATACAAGAGAATATGTCCCACTTGACAGTTTCTATCCTGCTGTTACAAGACTCTGGAATGGACCTCTTGTATGATAAAGGTGAATTCTTGACCTCACGATCAACCTCGTTGTAGCCCTTGCTCCTTATTGTCTGCCTACACTGCACTTTCTCTGTAACTGTAACACTATATTCTGCATTCTGTTGCTGCTTTTCCCTTGTACTACCTCAGTGTATTGATGTGATGAAGTGATCTGTCTGGGTGGCATGCAAACAAAAGCTTTTCACTGTATCTTGGTACATGTGACAATAATAAACCAATTACCAAATTGCATGGACATGGTGGGCTGAAGGACTAATTTCTGTGCTCTACAACACTATTACTCTAAATGCTTTTATCACACGTGAAAATAGTCCAACACAAGTACAGTCGGGGCATGTTGGATGTGACTGCTGGCTCTGTATAATCTCCTTGATGTCTTTCATTCTAACTTTTCCCTGAAGAAATTCTAACAGGTAGAACATTTCTGCCATCCATTGCCTTAGGATCTCGATAAAATATTAACCAGATATACTGTATGAAGGCCCTGAAACTACGTGAACTTTTCTTTCTGGGAAGCAGTAGCTAGCTTCTGTTTAAATAAGGAAGATGAGCGAGTTCCTTCAGAACTGGAACTGCATAGATCCCCAAGGATTTCAGATAATGAATTTTTGTGTTGGCATGCAATAAACTTATTTCTGTAACAACAGTTAAGAGCAGATGTGCTGCTAAAGAGGGAGTTCCACTATTATTATCTCTTTTAAAACATCAAACATTTCCAAAGGATTATCATTAACTCTGATAGTCTTGTTTAAATCCAGTTTCCTCTGTTTGTTTTTGTCTCTTTAATGTTTCATGTACACTTTAGGCTGAAATTCCACAGGGATTTGACTGGATTCCTGCTCTTAACTTTGGGGAATATTGGCCAATCCTTCCTCGAGTGTAGTCAAAGAGGTCATTTCCCCATTGTTTTCCTTTTGATTCCATTGAAGGTGAAGGTGGGACTTAACATCAGTGGCTTTAGGAGAAAAAAATAAAGGATATTGGGCAACAAGGAGTTTATTTTGTTTAAAGAACAATTAGAAGAACTTCCATTTGAATTATAATGATCAAAATAAACAATAATGCCAGAAATACTGCAGGCTCATTTCCACTGTGAGAGTAGATCCATATCAAGAGGAATTGTTTTGCTTCCAACTATAAATTAGAATGCTGGACAGTGGATATTACTCAAGACATGGAAAAAAAACAGTATGTTCCCTCTTACTAAATTTGCCTTGTTACCTCATGCAGAAAATAGTCATCAAAAGAACACAGTCAGTCTTGCATTGCTCCCAGTAGTTGCCTCTCCTGATTGCAGCCGACTACAGGCTGCCTCTTTTTCAAGCCCCTCTTTAATATCTGTACCCTTCAAAGAATCTTTTCAATTCCCTCCACTTCCTTGCCTTTTTCACCCCCTTGCCACCCCCACTGCTACTCAAACCTTCTCCACACATCCTCATAGCCTACCTCTGCTCAAATCTGTGACCAGCTATGATTGTCTTTGGCATGATATCTGTTAACCCTATGAGAAGAACTATAAGATGGTTTATAGAGACGCAAGAAACTACAGGTGCTATAATCTAGAGTAATAGAAAACAAATTGCGAGAGGAACTCAGTGGGCCAGGCAGCATCTGGGGTGGGCAGAGGGATGGTCGACGTTTCGGGTCGAGACCCTGCATCAGGGCCGAAAGTGTACACTTAGACCTGAGGCAGGGCCTTAACCCAAGACATAACCATCCCTCCACCTCCACAGATGTTGCCTGACGCATTGAGTTACAGAGTCATAGAGTAATACAGCATGGAAACAGACCCTTTGGCCCAATTTATTCATGCCTAATATGATGCCCATCTAAGATGGTCCCATTTGCCCACGTTTGGCCCATATCCCTCTAAACCTTTCCCGTCAATGTACTTATTCAAATGTCTTTTAAATGTTGTTATTGTACCTGCCTCAACTACTTTCCTTGGCAGCTCATTCCATATATGCACCACCCTCTGTGTGAAGAAGTTGCCCCTCAGTTCCTTTTTAAATCTTTCCCCTCTCACCTTAAACCTATGCCCTCTAGTTCCCCTTCCCTGAGAAAAAGTTTATGTGCATTCACCCTGTCTATACCCCTCATGATTTTATACACCTCTATAAGGTCACCCCTCAATCTCCTCCGTTCCAAGGAATAAAGTCCTAGCCTGCCCAATCTCTCCCTATAAGTCCCTCTAGTCCCAGCAGTATCCCTGTAAATCTTCTCTGCATACTTTCTAGTTTAATAATGTCTTTCTTATAACAGGGCAACCAAAACTGTACCCAGTACTTCAAGTGCTGTCTCACCAACATCTTGTACAACTGCAACATAACGTCCCAACTACTATACTCAATGCCCTGACTGAAGTCCAGCGTGCCAAATGCCTTCTTCACCACCCTGTCTACCTGTGCTGGCTCTTTCAGTAAACTATGTACTTATACTCCTAGGCCCCTCTGTTCTCTGGGGCACTGGTGAGGCCTCATTTGGAATATTGTGTGCAGGTTTGGGCCCCATATCTTAGGAAGGATGTGCTGTTGTTGGAGAGTGTTCAGAGGAGATTCATGAGGATGGTTCTCAGAATAAAAGGACTTACATATGATGAGCATCTGTTAGCTCTTGGTCTGTACTCACTGGAATACAGAAGGATGAGAGGGGATCTCATAGAAACATTTAAAATGTTGAAAGAAATAGACAGAATAGATGCAGCCAAGCTGTTTCTCTTGGTGGGTGAGTCCAGGACCAGGGGGCACAATCTTAGAATTAGAGGGTACAGGTTTAGAACTGAGATGAGAAGAA
>JARFYF010000104.1:36234778-36247497 GCA_030265395.1 Rhina ancylostomus
AGGATGAGGGGACCAAGTGTAATATATCCAAGGTTACCAATGATATTAAGTAGGTGCCAGCGTGAGTTGTGAAGAGGATGCAGAGAAACCTCAGATGAATAAAACCTCAGGCTTGGTAAATGAGCAATGACATGCTAAAGGTAGAAAATATGAACTCATCTCTTTGATAGAAAAAAAATAGAAAGATATTTTTTTAAATAATGGGAGGCTGAATGGTGACAAAAAGAAGTAACTTCAACATGAATTACTGCAAGCTAGTGTGCAGGCATAGCTAGCAATTCAGAAGACAAATGGTATGTTGACCTTTACCTCAAGAGATTTGAGTGCAAGACTGAAGATGTCTTGTTCCCATTGGTGAAACCACATCTGGAATGATGTATACAGGAACAGTCTTCCACCTAAGGTTGGATATATTTGCAATGGAAGGAATGCAGCTAAGGTTTTCCAGAATGATTCCTGAGATGAGAAGTTTGCCCTTTGAGAAGTGATTAAGCAGACTGTGCTCGTTATCTCTAGAGTTTAGAAGAATGTGAAGTGATCTCACTGAGCCATTCTTACTGGGCTTCATAAGATTGATACAGGGATGATGTTTTCCCCAACAGGGCTTACAATCTCAAAATAAGCAGTTGGCCATTTAGGATGGAGAAGAGAAGAAATGTTTTCATCCAGAGGTCAGTGAATCTTTGCCCAAGATGACGCTGCATGCTGATCACTATGTATGTTCAATACAAAGACTGATAGATTCTGAGATATTAAGAAAATCAAGAAGTGTGAGGTTAGTTCAGGAAATTGCACTGAGGTCAAAGGTTAGCTATAACCTTTTGAATTATAGAGAGGACTTAAGGTGTCAAATGGCCTACTTCTGTTCCTATTTTTTATGGTCTTTCAGAAGAGAAATTACATGAAGGCCTATATGTGACTTATCATCTGAAAGATGGCATTTTTGAGAGTGCTACCCTTCCCCAACATTCCTCTGCTGTATTAGCCTGAATTTTTGTGCTCAAGTCTTAAAAGTGGACGTAATTATAACCATCAAACTCTTCGATGAGAGTCACAAATGCCACACTAACACCAACAATGAGTAAATCTGCAAGGAATCCAAATTAAAGAAAGATTCTTCTGATAGTTAGTAAGTGGAGGTACACAAACCAAGGCCATCTAAGGTTCTGTCGTAACTATTTATTAACCTTTTCTCAAAATGAAAATTCACAGCTCATTGACTTGAGCTTGTGTTGACATTGAACATCATTTCTATGATGCAAATCAGCCATCCCTTTACAATTTAATAAAGTTGCCTCAAAAGCAATTTGTACACACCGGAAAGTTAAAAGACTGATATGGTTCCACCACTATCCCAATGCTAGAAGTAAAGTCTCAAGATGCAGGAACTGTCATGTACTTAATAGGTCCTGAAGATGTCTGGTTTATGAATGTCAGCAATATCCAATAGTGTCTGAACTTGACATTTTGACTCCGTTCCCAATGTCTGCAGAATAAATGCATGAGGGACAAACTGATCAAGTTACAATCCAACCATTACTATGGAAAGCTTCCAAACACATCAGCTGTTTATAATTATTTTTCTGGTAGTTGAAACTAATGCATACTGATGTCACGAGAGAGGTATAATTACCTGCTGTGATGTGCAAAATTAGCCACATGATTCCAGAAAGCATATAATCACGTTGTATTGTGCAGTAGTGTTTCGCTGCCTAGTATGTCACACAAGAGAATAATGGAGAGTCTGGGTTTGATTACATGGCAGAAATCTAATTGAGGAGTTCATCTGACTTAAAAACTCGTGACATCAGCAAAGTAAAATTCCAAGATTAGCAATCAAATTTTATAGAAGAGATAGACCACATTGTAAAGATACGATCTATACTAACTCTATTTGAGTCAAATTAGTGAAAAGGGGGAATATATGGCCCTAGATTGTAAATAGTCTCTGTCATTGTTTCTGGGTCAGAGGCTGAGTATACTGCAGCGAATGACTCATTTCCTGACTCTTCTATAATATGCAAATCCAGTACTTGCCTGGATGAATGCAGCTCCAACAACAATTGCAAAGTTTGGTACCATGCAGGACCAAGTAACCTACTCATTTGCTGATTACTGGGCAAGTTATCCAGAGTAAATAAAAAACAAAAAATGCTGTAAGCACTCAACCAATTGAAAACCCTTCACTTTTACTTGAAACACTGTCTCCTTCTCAATAGATGCCCGATCCGCTGAGTACTTTCTGGTTTTATTTCAGATTTCCAGCATCTGCAGTATTTTTGATTTTCAAGGTTCAGAATTGCAATCCAGAGCACAGAATTCAAATTTAATTTCAGTGAATGATTGGAAGGGGCAACCAATGATTGGTTATGAAGACCACAAAACTTCGGATTGTAATAAAGAAATGAACCTATCCAGAGAGGAAGTCTGTCACTCTTATAAACTCTGGCCTATGCATGATTCCAGATCCACTTTTAACACTTAAGTTCCCTCAATGACCAATGCAATTTAAGGGCAGCTCGGGAAGGGACTTGCCTCAGATGTCAAGATCCTAAAAAATGAATCAGTTCAACATTCACTTACTTAACCACTGGAGTACTCTGGCGACAGCATACACTGTATTCAAAATGTACTGCAAATACTCGCCAAACTCATGACCCACTACCACTACGAAGGATCAGACTTGCAGATATGTGGGAACATGTGTTCCTCTCATGGTATTCTGACTTGGAAATCTGTCATTGTTCTTTCAGTGTTGAGGGGTCAAAATCCTGGAATTCTCAATAGTGTGCAGTTCTGGTTGCCCCATTACAGGAAGGATGTGAAGGCTTTGGAGAAAGTTCAGAAGAGGTTTACCAGCATGCTGCCTGGATTGGAGAACATGAGCTATAAGGAGAGGTTGGACAAACTTGGGTTGTTTTCTCTGGAGCGTAAGAGGCTGAGGGGACACCTGATAGAAGTTTATAAAATTATGAGAGGCATTGATAGGGTAGACAGTCAGAGCCTTTTCCGCAGGGTCGAATACAAGAAGACATAGCTTTAAGGTGAGAGGGGAAAGTTTTAAGTAGTTGTGCAGGGCAAGTTTTTACATAGAGAGTAGTGGGTGCCTGGAATGGGCTGCCAGGGGTGGTAGTGGAAGCAGATACAATAGTGGTGTTCAAAAGGCTTTTAGATAGGCACATGACTATGCAGGGAATAGAGAATATTGGTCACGTACAGGCAGAAGGGATTAGTTCAGTTTGGCATCATGTTCGGCACAGACCTCAAGGGCTAAATTGCCTGTTCCTGTGCTGTGCTGTTCTATATTCTGAATAACATTGTCAATGTACCTTCACTAGAAGGGTTGCAGCTGTTGATGCAGGCAGCTCACCATCACCTGCTCAGGAGCATTTAGGAATAGATGATAAATCCTGGAATAGTAATACCACATCCAGGAAATAAATCTAAAAAAATTTTGTAAGTGCGTTAGCTTTATGTGACAGTTGTGCTTTATTTATGGACTATTTCTGCAATATACTGAGTCATTTTCTTGCCATTTGAAAGCAACGGAATGTCATGTTGCATCTGAATGCTGAGTGTGGCAGTCTAATCAATGGCATCATTGATTAGATATGCTTGGTGCATGTTGTTCATAAATCCTGTGAAAGTATATGCTGCACAATGGTCAGTTCTGTAATGAACAAATTGCACTGCATGATATTTGCGTGGAGTGATTCTTTTACTTTTCAATTATAAAGGAGGCTGCCACATAGGATGTGCATTGATCGAATGCAATTCCGTCTAACCCCTTGTCTTCTGTACAAGTTGAGGGCCATGTAATTTCTCCATGAGCTCTTCAATTCACACAGCCATCTTGTTTCCACACCATCAATCAGTGACATCCTTTTGGGCCAAAAGATGTGTCTCTGCCCAGTTTCAGAAGGGCTTGCACAATTTCAGCTAGTTAGGTTGTGCACATTTGATGTCCAGGTGTGTTGCTATGTACCAGGCAGCTAGGATCTCACAACATGTTTCTTCAATGTAGCTATCTGTCATTGTGCTGCCCAAAATTGTGGTTGAACCACACCTCAGCCTCATTTAGCTGCTCTGGTTCCACATCATTGAATACCCTTCCCTAACAAAAAATTCAAATCAATTCCCTGAGCACCAATCTGTTTTTACTAGATCTTTTTATCCAAGACAATATTGGTTCAGCACACTCTTAACCTTCCTAAGATCTTGCTAAGGAAGCTATCATATTTTATTTCTGGAGATATTCATGAATGTTGAGGTTAATCATGTCAAAACATTATTGAAAATCACAGCATTCTCTGGGGAAGGAGGCTAAATATGGTGCTTCTTCTCCAGATACAAAGAGTTTCTTTTGAATGAACTGAATTTACTGTATGATTCTATGTGATATGGACCAAACACTGGTTAAAGGGACTAGCTTGGATGGGTATATTTGTCCACATGAATGAGTTGGGCCAAATATGACCCTGCAACTCAATGAGTCGTAGAATTATAGAATCATGCAGCACAGAAGCAGGCCCTTTGGCCCACCTTATCCATGCCAACTATGATGCCTATCTATACTAATCCCTCTATTCATTTCCTATCCATGTACCTGTCCATCTGCCTTTTAAACATTATAATTGTATCTACCTCCACTATCACCACTACCATCAGTTATTTGATCTCGTGGTTGAATGGCAGTTTGCTCCATACCATTCCCAATTGACATTACTAATGTAGTTTCATGCAGAAGCATCTTGCTGATTACCAGAGAACACTGTCACATGGTATACTTCATACTAGAACCTCACAATCCTACCTGAGCCAATGGGTCTCAGCTGTACTCGCCGGATGTGGGATCTGGTGTATGTTCTGATAAAACATCCTTTATTGGGATGAATTAGGTTGAGCCATACTCTGCCTGCCTGGCTCAATACTTCACTATGTATTACCATGTATCCTCAGTTCTTGATCAGTAACCATACATCAGTAACAAAGCAAGTCTGTTTTCCTATTTTCTGCACATATGTTTGGTTGAGTTGGATTAGATATGAAAAAAATTATAATGCCTATGTTGGGTTCGGATTGCTGAGGTCCAGTTTTGT
The DNA here is from genome assembly GCA_030265395.1 of Rhina ancylostomus. Taxonomy (NCBI): domain Eukaryota; kingdom Metazoa; phylum Chordata; class Chondrichthyes; order Rhinopristiformes; family Rhinidae; genus Rhina; species Rhina ancylostomus. The sequence goes on from JARFYF010000104.1 coordinate 36,239,878, forward strand.
TTTATACCTGAGCAGATGTCTAATTCACATCAAAATTTTAGCTGCTGGAGGAGTCTTCAAATGAGAAGGTTAATAGACAAGCCAACATACATATCTTCTTAACAGGGATATGGCAACCCCTTGTTAGCTTTATTGTCTGTTATTTGCAAAAACTTATATCTGCTTTCTTAGACAACAACTGGATGCTGGAGAAAATGTTTTTTTTCCAAAAGGATACTTTATTCTGCTAGTCATTCCAAGCAGTAAATTCCCAAGATTTCATTATTGAAGCATTAGTGTAAGGAGAAGTGAGCAACCTTCCAATTTTGATTGAGAAAAATTTCAGACCTTTATGTTGAAGAACCATTGCACAGTTGAGAATAAAGTAATCAGTCAGCAGAGATAGTAATATAAAAAATGCACACACACACACACACACACACACACACAGGCTAGCTCAGGGTTACGAACACCCAATTTATGGACAGCCCAACATACAAACGAGCTCCCATTACGTTATTAAACTCAAAAGTCCAATTACGTATATACATTCGTTCCTTCGAATGACAGAACTGGTTTTCTCTCTCTCTCCACTTCCAGTAATTGTTCTTTCTCATCAGTTTTATGTACTTTTAATGCCATTCATTACAGTATTGTGGAAGTGTGGTTACCATATTGAGTGTTTTTTGTGTATTTTTCGACATGGACAAAATTGACTTAAAAACATCTATAAAAATGGAACTTGTTGTTTTCCCAGGGATGACCTGTATGTGTATTTGTAAATATTCATAATAGCTGCTTCCACTGTGATTAAGCAAAAACGGCGGGTTTAGTGAAAACCAAAATAAAAATGCAATTGCTGGAAATCTGAAACAAAAACAGAAATTGTTGGAAACATGCAGCATCAGTAGAAAGAGAGAATTAACATTTCAGGTCAAAGACCTTCCATCAGAGGGTAGGTTTAATACTCTGCATGATTACCACTTCTGACTACAGTTAAAGGGGAAGCTGGTTGGGGGATTAATTCCAGAGTTTGATGGACCAGTTTTTGACTTGCACTCTGCACAGTGCGATTGCTGAATATAACTATAGGAATCTAGCTTCTGGGTCTCCAGTTCAAACCAACATCAGGAAATTTAACTTCTAAAGAGTGTGCATTATAAAGCAAAATGAAAAGTTTCAGGCAATGTATCCAAAGTGTGAAGACAGAAACCACTTGTAGCAATGTTGACAAATCCAAACCACTCAGCTATCTCATTCACACAAAATCCTTCCAGCAGAGGGTGCAAAGAGCTTGAATGATTTTCTTTTGTGTGCGATTATTTTTCCTCATCAAGGTAAGGTGTTCCATTCCACTACAGCCTCATCTACTTTCATATCAAGTATAACAGTGGACAGGTTCAGGAAAAGTCTCCTACACCTTTCTGAATGTTGTTTCTAACCCCAGCCTCAGAAAAACCATGTAAAACACTGGTGTGATTTTGCTTGTAAAATAATTTCTACTCAAGCCACTTTTATTGTTGGTCTGATCTCACACATTAGTATCACTGGAGCCCCCTTCCTGTTTCTCATCCACATTCTAGCTCTTGTTAACAAAATCCAAAGACACAACAACAAATTCCATATGAACGTTGACACCAACATTACCTCACCATTACCCCTGGCAAACCCTCTGTGTTGTCAGACTGCTCTTTCAATATCCTGTACTGGATGAGCTTTAATTTCCTCAACTAAACATTGGGAAAGCTAAAGCTGTTGGTTGGCACCCATCATTAACTTAATTCCCTCACAACCAATTCCATTCTTCTCCCTGGTCACTGACTCAGACTGCAGGCAATGTTAACATCTTAGTTGTCCCTGATTTGAGTTACCTACGAAGATGTCTTAATTATAGCTTTGCTCTGTCCCACCCCTGGCCTCAGTTCATCTGCTACCTCAAGTCTTATCCATGCTTTTATTCATCCTGTATTCAGCTGTTCCAATCTTCTTCTGACCAGTCTCCCACCAACTACCCTCCATTACAGTTAAGTCTTCAAAAACTCTGCCATCCCTGCAACTAACTCTGCACTAAATTGTATTCTGTATATACCATTTTTTTGCACTATTTGTACTTGCACAAATTTTTTGTTTGCATTTATTGTATGTCTTCTGTTTTATGTATGTCCTCTGTTGTGTGAGTCTGGGGGAAACGACATTTCGTTCCTCCATGTGTTTTTATAGCATATGGGTGAAATACAATAAAGTAATTTGAACCCTTGAACTTGAACCCTTAACTCTCACTGAGCCCTGCTTAAAACTGTGTACTTGGTGACCTACATTGTCTCAAACACTATTAACACTTCATTTCCATCTCTGAACCATTGATGGATGTACTTTCACTACTAAAGCCCCAGGCTTCAGAATTTCTGCCTTGAATGTCTTTTCCTGCTCGTTTAAGATCCATCAGTTAGATTCCTTAAAATGTAATTTTTTTTGACAATCCATCTCAATATCCTCTCTTCTGTCTGACTTGGATCAGTGTTCATTTTTGTCTAATGAACACCTTGGGACCTTTAAGGTTAAAGATACTTTACAAATGTTAATGGACATTGTAGAACGTGATTGTCACTTTTGTCATTGTTTCTGATCCACTGAATTCAGATGAATCTGCCTTATTTTACTTAACAGCAGTGCAGGAAACAGGGAGATGTTAATCCTACCAGTTAAACCTTTGACCTGGAGGTTAATACATTATATTATTCAAACCTCATTATCTGAAGTAGAATTTTTTTAAAAAGCTTGAACCATTTTATTTGATTGCAACAGAACAAATAATGCACCAAGCTCTTCAAAACTAATTATGTTTGAGCTGGATACTTGCCAGAAAGGATATGTGCCTAAACCCTCAGATGTATTGTGTGCTTAATATTGGTGACAAAGTTAAACAAGCCCTTAGTAATGTTTGCCCTGGAGATTTTCCAACACAGCAAAACTAGGGCTGTATCAGTTTAGGCTCCACAGGCACAGGAACAGACAATTATCAAGCAGTTATTATAATTATTCTCATTAGTGCTTACACTGAGTCTTGCTGACAGGCAGTGCCATGAAGTTGATTATTAATTACTGCCAACGTTTGGTGTGCTTCTCCTCCACATCACATAATAATTAAAGCACCATAAACTACTTGCCCAATGATGTGGTCAAGGACATAGCTCAGCCTCTGAGACTTGGCAGTCTGCTCTTCAAAGCCCCAATCACATGAGCCCTACTTTGGTTCATGGTCCTTCTCTCCCTTGCCCGCCTGGATTTTGTGGTACTTCATGCTTGGAAATGGTTGTTCTTTGCACTGCTGCCTCAGTGGGGAAATCAAAAGACTCAGATCTGTAGATAGCTGCAGCAACAGCCATGTAAATTAATGAGATTGTTCACTTCAATTTAACATATTGTCCCCTTTGCTTTGAAAGTTGCCTTTGTGGAAAAGTGATTGGGTGCTCATGCTTAAGTGCAGAGGTACACCACGCAGGATCAGCCATGCACTACAGGGGGAATAACCTTCAGGTAGAATACAACAAGCTACTTTGGCAGCTTGAAGACAAATATCATTCAAGGAACATTCTAATCCCACTGGCTGCATCTAAGCTGGATATATTACAGTTTGGCATGGCAACTACTCTGCTCAACAGCACAAGAAATTGCAGAGAGTTGTGGACGCAGCTCAGTCTATCATGAAAACCAGCCTCCCCTCCATGGACTCTGTCTACACTGCTCGGTGCCTCAGAAAAGCAGCCAACATAATCAAAGACTCTTCCCACCCTGGATATTCTCTCTTCCCTTGGGCAGAAGATAAAAGGGCTTGAAAACACGAACCATCACGGTCAAGGACAGCTTCTATTCCACTGTTATAAGACACTTGAATGGACCTCTTGTAGATTAAAGATGAACAGATGAACTCTTGACCTCAGAGTCTACCTCATCAAGGCCCTTGCACCTTATTGTCTATCTGCACTGCACTTTCTTTGTAACTGTATTCGTAACACTATATTCTGCATTCTGTTATTGTTTTTCCCATTTTACCATCTCAATTTACTTATGTTTTGAAATGATCTGTATGAAGACATGCAAAACAAAGTTTTTCATTGTATCTCGGTATGTGTGACAACAATAAACTATTTACTAATTACCATTGTGAGCATCTCCCACCCACCCTGCCAATTACTCAAAAATTCTAGTTGAGTTTCAATGTCTACATACACACATGAAGAATGGCTGATAATGGTGTCCACGTAAATGGCAAGAGGGAATGGTACCCTTGGAAATACTGCTTACCACTGGCAGCATCTTCTACAAATCAGCATGTAGACAGGACAAAGTAACTCATTAATGCTTGTAAACTCCAAGTTCATGCCAGGGCTTTTATAACCTCAGAAAGCAGCAAAGTTTGACTAGCATAGATTGTGTCCCAATTCTTGCTGTGATGGCAGCAAAGAGGAAAATTGTAGAACAATACAGGACAGACACGAGAGATTCTGCAGATGCTGGAATCTGGAGCAACATACACAAAATGCTGGAGGGACTGAAGGGTCTCAACCTGAAACATTGACTGTTTATTTCCATCCATAGATGCTGGCTGACCGGCTGAGTTCCTCCATCATTTTGTGGGTGTTAATACAGGACGGACAGTGACCGTTCAACCCAGTGTACCCATGCTGGTTCTTTAGAAAAACTACCCAATCAGTATCATTTCTTTTTCTCTTTCTCCCATACTTTTCCAACTATCAGTCCTTCACAGTATCTTTGCTTCATTTCAGTCACTGGCAAGGAGCTGCAGGCCACCCACTAAGGGAAACACAGACGATTTAATCTGACAGGACACAAAATGTTTTTGCTTTGTTCACAGTGCTTTCCTGGCATGTAAACAGAACAGAATTTAGCCAAAAGTTTCCTTTTTAGCAGCTGTCTCAAGAGTTTTTTTTGTAGTAAACACATTGTGCAGATACACTAATCAGAATCAGGACATGTTCGAGCACTCATGAAAGGGCAAAATCAGTCAATTGCAAATTATGTTGAACAGGCTTAAACAGGCTGATCAGTGAATTGTACTCAAAGTGTGCCATGTAGACTGCAACGTCAGCCAGTGTAGGTACTGAGAGAACTTGCCTAATGTCTTAAATTAGTTTGGAATTGATGGGGTAGTCAGTGGTAAAAATTATTTAATAATATGAATGTTCATTGCCTCACATACTCCAGCTCTCACAGTAATGGTTGCTGTTGAATTGTCGAGATGCTGCTGATTGCTGAACATATACACCAAATGGCATTGGTGTAGGAAAGAGCCAGTAGTACCATGAATGGCATTCTTGGCATCAGTAGGCATGACCGGTGTCAGACAGTTAAAGAGCTTTGTATTCAAAAACAGAACATTGTGCATGCTGAAAATTTGAAATTGAACCTGAAAATGCTGGAAATACTCTGCATTTCAACAGACATCAGCACTGAATGAAATAAAGTTAATTTCTTGATTCTGAAGAAGAGTCAGGGACTTGAAATATTAACCCTGTTTCTCTCTGTTGTATGGGGAAGAATAGGTTGGAACTGTTCACTTGTGAGTGATTTCTCTGTTAGTGTCCCTATCTATTGGTATCTTACTTCCCAAGTAAGTGAACCTGATGGGTTGCATCGTGGTTTGGTATAGAAATTTGAATGCACAGGAATGTAAGGAGTTGCAGAGAGTTGTAGAATCAGCCCAATATATCACTGGCACATCTCTCCTCATCATCGGTAGTATCTACAGAAGACACTGTCTCAAGAAGGCAACGTCCATCATCAAAGATCCCCACCATCTGGGCTATGCTGTCTTCTCACAGCCACCATCGGGCAGGAGGTACAGAAGCATGAAGTCCCACATCACCAGGTTCAAGAACAGCTACATCTCTTCTACCACTGGATTCTTGAACCAATCTGCACAACCCTAATCACTAGAGTTTAGCAACACTATGACAACTGTGACCATTTTACACTACAATGGACTTAAGTTTTCTTTTACTCTTTGTTCTAATTGTGTTCTTTCTTGTATAATTTATGATTAATTTATGTTTTTCTTGTGAATATTGTGTATCTGATGTTATATGCCTGTGATGCTGCTGCAAGTAAGTTTTTCATTGCACCTGTGCATACACGTACTTGTGCATATGGTAATCAACTTGACTTTGACTTTGAACTCACTCACTGCTTCTGTGGCATTCTTGTTGACAGCATTTAGGTTGGTATTGGTTATCCAAATCATTTTCAACACTTTGATGTGCTTCATTATGGGCTTATAAGCAGTTAATGAGGTAATGACCCGTTGATGCTACCTGAGCAAGTGGTCAGTGGGACAGAGATTTACAGTGCAAATAAAATGGGTTCCATTGTGATTCCTCTTACTTAAAAGCTTCATCAGATAACTTCATCTTGACCCAATGGGTGTAAGTGGATTCTTCACACAAAGGCTGGGTAGAAATCTGGAACTTGCCAGTTAAAAGAGTGGTATCTCATTTAAGAAATACAGTCAGGGAAACACCTTCATTATCTCTTGTTACCTATTTTATTCACTGATGTGATGTAGGCAATGCTGATAGGGCTAGTATACAACATTCATCCCCAGTCACTGCTGAAGGCTGGCTTTCTTGAACCACTGCCATCCTTTTTGGGATTTTTTTTCCACTCTGTTGTTGGGAGGGGAGTTCCAAACCCAATGACAGTGAAGGAATAGTGATATACCTCCAAGACAGAATGGTGCATGACTTGGAGGGGAACCTGCAAGATGTATGTTCAAATTCAACTCTTGTCTTCATCCTCATTGCTGATTGTGGCTGAATTTGAGGGTTTGGGAGCCTGTAAGCGAAGTCTCAAGGAGTTGCTCCAGCACTTACGGTGCATACTTTCAGTCTTTGGCTATCTATTAGCAAGTTCCTCATATTTTCTAAAAAAATAATTTGTCACTTTTTAATTTCTGCTTTACAGCCAGAGAATGAAGAGTGTTGCAAAGGAATGGTGAGAGGTGTTGCTTCAATGATTGAGACAAGGTAATAAATCATTTTTTGTTAAGACTTAGGGGAAAGGAAGAATCCTGAAATGTGACAACTATATTGTGTGACTCAGAAGTAAAAGTAAATGGGAGTAATTTTAGCAATCCTTTGAGAACCATGTGATACCACAGGTTAACCAAGAAGAAGCACTACGAAAGATTTAGAGAGTAAAGAAAAAGACACAGCAGCGACATTAATATTCATTCAGTACTGGATGGATCCATTACAATTTTCTAGTGGACCAGGGTATTTTACAGGGTCTTGAGGAAATTGATTTTCATTTCAAGAGAAGCTCTCAAATGTGTATAAATGGAATATATGAGTCTCTGCTTCTCTCAATTCAGATCCCTGACAGCTAAGAGCAATGTTGGTGTGAAGGTTTTGCAAGTGCAAGATTCAAATGGCCTAAGGACATAGAATCAGCAATACACTGACATCAGGAATGAAGCAATCGCTATAAGTGTCACAATGTTGATCGAGAATAAACTCACAGAGAACCCAAAAGTGGCACACCGATGCAAGACTGGAGTCAGGATACTTCCTCAGGACAAACACAGGCAGCAACTGGAAAGAATCTTGCCTCAGAGATCAGAAG
>JARFYF010000104.1:36401576-36411631 GCA_030265395.1 Rhina ancylostomus
TGGAGGGAAATGGACAGTCAATGTTTCAGATCAAGACCTTTCATCTGGTCTGATGAAGGGTCTAGACCCAAAATGTCAACTGTCCATTTCCCTCTACAGATGCTGCCCACCCACTGAGTTCCTCCAGCATTCTGTATGTTGATCCAGATTCCAGCATCTGCTGTTTCTTGTGTCTCCACTGTCACAAACCGACGCTGGGTCAGTTGCTAACTTTAAACCTGAGACTGATAGGCTTTGAATAATCGAAGGTGTTAAGGTACATAGGGAAAAGATGGGTGAATGAAGTTTGTTCTCAGATCAGCGGTGATCTCATTGCACGACAGAACATGTTCAAGGGGACTTGTTCGCCTCCTTCAGCCCTCATGTTCCTTTCTTCCCCTAACCACCATCAGAGCCCATTGTCTACCTCCATGTCACCACTGGAGAGCCTCTTATCATGACTGATATTCCCCTCAAGACTACCACTCCCCACAATCTTGACCCTGCAATCCAGCTCCCAATGTAATCTAGATAATTGGCTTCAACCATCCAAGGCAGCCTTCCTTACTGAGAGGCTTTCACCCTGTCAATCGGGCTACCCACGGACAGGGCTCCTGCTTAAAGGAGCTCTTCTCTTAACTTCTTCAGGACATTAGGAAGTCTAAGATAAAATCCCTGGCATGGAATTATCCAGCAGAGAAAGAGGCCGGCCAGCTCATCATTCCTGTGCCAGCTCTTCGAAGAAACTATCCAATTAGTCCCAGTCCCAAGAGTCCTGAAAGTATTTCCAAATATTTATCTAAATTCCTCTTGAAAGTTAATGCAGAATTTGCTTTCAGGAAGCACATTCCAAATTGTAACAAATCACATCAACTTGTATACTACACTAGGAACCTTAGTGCAGCCAACTTCTATAATTGTAAAAATATGGGGAAAAATTATCTTCAAAGCAGATGTTTTGACTTCAGTTTGTAAAATCAGATAGTACCATGTTAATTAAACAGAAGGAGGCCATTTGTTCCCTCTGTATATACTAGCCAAAAAGTAGCTATATAAGCTTATTCCACCTCTTAGTTCAGTTATCATTCCAGGTCTTTGAGAGCTCTTCCAGGTGCTTTCTATGTCTCGATGAGAGTTTCTGTCTCCACTACTCTTTTAGGCAGAGAGCTCCAGAACACTAATACTCCATGAAGGAAAATAATTTTCCTCAACTTTACTCTAATCCTTCCACCAACTAAGGTTAAATCTTTATCTCCTAGTTAATTATATGAATAGACAAAACAGCCAGATGGACTTCAACATACAGTAAGTAAATGCAAGAACATTAAAACAATAGAACAAGGCACTTTCTAAATGATAAGCCTGTTTTAGAGTTAGGTTAACACTTTCCCTTGGGTTCCATGGACTTTTTATTGTGCATGTTGTCTTGTTGGACCTCATTAGAAGCCTGGATAAAATTCATCAAATATAGTCCCCTCTCTTTCAGTCATAGAGAGATACAAAATGGAAACAGACCCTTCAGCCCACTGAGTTCACACTGACCATCAACCACCCATTTACACAAATCCTACATTAATCCCAATTTGTTCTCCCCATATTCTCATCAACTCCCCCTCAGATTCTACCACTCATCTAGACACCAGCAGCAATTGACAGTAGTTAATTAACTGACTGACCTACATATCTCTGAGATGTGGGAGGAATCCAGAAAAACTGGAGGAAGCCCACTTGGTGACTGGAAGAGCATGCAATCTCCACACAAACAGAACCAGAGGTCAGGATCAAACCGGGCTGCTCAAGCTGTGAGACAGCAACTCCACTTGCTCTGCCACTTTGCCACTTCTTCTTTGTTACCTCTTCAGACACAAACTTCTCCAAACAAATCCATGCTGATCATTTTTAATGAATGTGCGCTTTTTTAAGAGCAGGCCTTTCTAAATCATGACTATTTGACAAAAGATCATTAGAAATTACCTTTCACCAGTATCCAGTGGTTTCTTGTGAGACATTTCTTGTTAGCTAGTCAGCCAATGGAAGCCATATCCTCTGGATGAACGCACTTTCCCCCAGTCAACTCTTTGACCCTCATGAGAGGGCCTCTTTTTTGGCCCTTACAATAATGATCCAGGAATGAAAGGCTTAACATATGAGGAGCATTTGATGTTTCTGGGCCTATACTCAATGCAGTTCAAAAGACCCCATTGAAACTGACCTCATACTGAAAGGCCTGGATAGAGTAGTCACGGAGAGAATGTTTCCATTAGAAGAAAAGTTTAGAATCTGAGGGCGCAGCATGTGAATAAAGGGATGTCCTTTTAAAACTGAGGTGAGAAGGAACTTTTTCAGCCAAAGGATGGTGAAACTGTGGAATTTGTTGCCACATCATTTACATGGCAGAGCAAATTCAATAGGCTGAATGGCCTAATTCTGCTCATTTTTAACCTCTCCCTCCTTCAGTCTGAGGTTCCCACCTGTTTTAAGACCACTATCATTCTGGTACCTAAGAAAAACAAGGAAACATGCCTTAATGACTACAGCCCGATGGCTCTGACGTCCACTATCATGAAGTGCTTCAAGAGGGTGGTCATGGCACACATTAACTCCAGCATCCTAGACAATCTCGACCCACTGCAATTCACCTACTGCTGAAACAGGTATATGGCAGACGTCATCTCCCTGGACTTACACTCATCTCTGGAGCATCTGGACAGTAAAGACACCTATATTAGACTATTATTTATTGACTACAGCTCTGCCTTCAATACTATAATTCCAAGCAAACTCACCTCCAAACTCCGAGACCTGGGACTCAACACCTCTCTTTGCAACTGGATCCTTGACTTCCTGACCAACAGACCACACTCAGAGAGGATAGGCAGCACCTCCACCACAATTATTCTCAATGCTGGTGCCCCACAAGGCTGCATCCTCGCCCCCTACTCAACTCGCTATGCATTCACAACTGCATAGCCAGTTTCAGCTCTAACTCCATCTACAAGTTTGCAGATGACACCTCCATAGTAGGTTGTACCTTAAGTGATGATGAGTCAGAGTACAGGAAGGAGATAAAGAGCCTAGTGACATGGTGTCATGACAGCAACCTTTCCTTCAATGTCAGCAAAATGAAAGAGCTGGTCATTGACTCCAGGAAGGGGGGCAGTGTACATGCTTCCATCTACATCAATGGTGCTGAGGCCGAGAATGTTGAAAGCTTCAGGTTCCTAGAACTGAATATCACCAATAGCCTATCCTGGTCCAACCACATAGACACCATGGCCAAGAAAGCCTACCAGCCCCTCTACTTCCTCAGCATGCTAATGAAATTTGGCATGTGCCCTTTGACCCTGGGAGAAGCAAGTTTTACCAATGAGGAGTTGGATCAGAACCCCTGTAAAATAAGAACTATGTTTGATCTTTCATGCCTTCAGTACACATGGTATTGACCTCCTGCCCCACCCCACTCTCTCCCACCCAGTCCTCTGAGGTTCAGTTTCTATCCCACTGATCCTCTGATTCCCCTGAGACCACTATCCTAGGTTCTGACCCCCAGAAACCCAGAATCTGGCCTCCACCCTTTGCAGCCTTTGGCTTTAAGGGCTTTCTTTTGTGCTGCTTAATTTCATTGATCTGGAATGCAATGCTTTAAACCTTCAATAGTAATTTTTAAAAGGAGAAACACTTGAAAGGGAAGGATTTGCACAGGTGTAGGGTAAAGAAATCCGGATGAGATACTAACAGAAGTCTTTGAAAGAGCTGCCACAGATATGTGGGGTCAAATGGCCTCCTCCTGTGTTGTAGGTTTCTCTGGTATGTTTCTTAAATAACACTCAGTGTGCGAGCAAGGGCATAAGAATTGGATAGGGGCAGTTGTTGAAGGCTATCTCATTGGTGTATTGGTATTGGTATTGGTTTATTATTGTCACTTGTACCGAGGTACAGTGAAGAGCTTGTCTTACAAACCGATTGTACAGGTCAATTCATTACAAAGTGCAGTTACAATGAGTTAGTACAGAGTGCATTGATGTAGTACAGGTAAAAAAACCAATAATAATACAGAGTAAAGTATCACAGCCACAGAGAAAGTGCAGTGCAATAAGGTGTAAGGTCACAACAAGGTAGATCGTGAGGTCATAGTCCATCTCATTGTTTCGGGGAACTGTTCAATAGTCTTATCACAGTGAGGGTGTAGCAGTAAAGTCGGCATATCTCAAAGTGCCAGCTTGGTACCTTGTCTGATTTATGTAGCTTGAGCTTTGTTTTGACAGGATCAGAGTTAACTCTCGCTTCCTTGGGCCAGAGGATAGAAATGCACCCCAATTCTCTCGTTCCAAATCAGTATTCACTGGGGTAGCAGATGAAGGGTCTCCACCCAAGTCATTGACTGTCCATTTTGCTCCAACAGATGTTGCCTGATCTACTGAGTTCCTCCAGCAGCTTAAATGTTTTTCTCCATTTGGGTAGCTGGCTGATACTAGAGTTGAGGCTTGCAAACCAGGATAAGGTAACAAAATACAGCCAATCCTTTGGAAGCAAGCTCCTGTCAGAATCATAGAAAAGACAAGATATTCCAAAACACTGAAGAGGAAAAAAAGGAATTTGCAAAGATGAGTGCAGCAAAAATTGGAATCAATCTCATGACATAGTTTGCATTGTCTATTGGTTTGTGTCTTATGATCAAAACACAACCGCATGACCCAAAGGGCAACTCTGAGCCACTCGTGTGTGATGCCTGCTTGAAATAAGTGTTGTTATTTATTCTGGAATACAGAGTAAGATGGAAGAAATCACTTCTCTCTCTGATATGGTTTAATGTGGTTATAATTCGGTTCTTTTGGACTAAGTTGTAACCACATCAAATCATATCAAATCTGTGTCTAATGTCTCTCTCTAGGTGCCAATTCACAGTGACTGACAAATAGTAAGCTACTGGAACACAGTCATCACTCTAAAGGGCAGTGGTTCATAATTGTAGAAGTATTAAGGTATTTTTACATCTACAATATCTGGAATGAAGCCACCCTATTAATCATCACCAAAATGCCTCCTGTATCACTATTCAAATCCGTGAGCATTTAAAACCTTTAAGAACCCTGATTCTGTTTTTGTCCATTGCTATTGTTTATGTTCTTGACTCAAGCCTGATGTTCCAAGTGAAAAGCCCTTGCCTGCATTCTGAGCTGTCTGTCACCACCTGTATAGCAGAGGAAGAGATCAAGTCAATCCAGGTTGTTTGCAGAAGTTAAAGACTGAGCAAAGACAGTGGGTGCTGTCAGGGTTTTCAGCACTGTTGGTTAACCACCTTACTCCAGGAATGGGGCATGTCACAGCTAAAGTGTGGATTAGATCCACACAGAGAAATCCCACAGTGCAGATTCTAAAGCTGATGCCCTTTAAAATGCACAAGGTCCCTCAGTGCAGTTGCTTTGGCACTTGCCTGACAGTTATCTTTTCAGGTGGGTCCTGCACCTTCATACACCCATGAAGGTTTGAGTTTTACTGCAGTTTTTGTGATTCTATAGCGGCGAGCTGAAGGTTGTTGAACAAGAAGACTGAATCCCCTCCTACCGGCGCTTATATTCAGTTTGAAAGTCCCGCGCTCTCGTCGCTTTGCTGACATCACACCGGTCAGCTGACTTTTGCCGTGCACGGACTTACATCAATGTTCATGTAGACGTTGGGCCCAGCGCCATCTTAGGCCGGGGAGCTCCGCCAACGCGAGCCACCGCGGGAGCTGGTTCGGAGCAGGTAGGTGCTTCGCCACAATTCTTTTAATGTTGAAAGATCCAGCCAATGACAGTGTGAATATCCAGAAGATTTATCAGGTTGCAGTGCTGGAAGAAATTCAGTTTTAGCCAGGGGGTTCCAGTGGATCTGGAACCACAACACTGCTGTGTTGTGTATAGGGTGGTACAAGGCATCCTGTGTTACCCCTGAGAGTCAATCCCTACACAGGTCAGGGAATGATGCAACTCTAAATGACGTCAGTCAGTCCATCATACCCAGAGTGACTTTTCACCAATTTCATTCCATTCTGTCTTGGAGAATGGCAGTTTTCTCCGGTTCAAATATCCATCCAATTCCCCTTTTGAAAGCAACCAGTCAATCTGCTTCAACTTCCCATCCAGGCACTGAAAAGTAGTTTGCAACAAGTTGTTGTGCTAAAAACACGTCTCTCCCACTCCGCTTTGGTGCTATGGCCAATTTCATTAAATCTACGGCTGCTTGGCAGTGGGATCAATTTCTCTCTTTCTGCTCTCTCAAAACCACACATTATTTTCAATTAAGTGCAGAAAAAAAGCCAAGGAATTTTTTTAAGCAGTTCTGAAATGCAGTTAGTGTTGCAGTGTAGCAAGCAGAGCAGCTGATTTCACAGTGAACATTAAGACAGCTAAGACCTTAGCATCGTTGAGTGGGGAATGCATGCGGTTTGTGCATCAGTATCAGGCTTGTGGTCTTACAACCCACACAGCCCCTGGTTTAACTAGTTCAATAAGGCCCAATGAAATGTTGTATCTTATGAGCTTCAAGGAGTTGCTGACCTTTTCTTTCAAGTTTCTATCTGTGCCTGATTTCCATGGACCTTGGAGCTGAAAGCAAATCAAGATCACCCCGTCAATACTTCATGTCCTCAGTTAACCATCATCCCCTGCACATAATTTGTAGATTCCAATCACGTCTCAAAACCACATACTAATGTCCAACGTTTAGGGGCTCAAATTGGCCAGGGAATTGTCCACAGTACCTCCTCCACACTACCAAACCTATAAGCAGAAACCACCCCACTCTGCCCCCAATGCAAATGGTGCTCACCAAAGCAACCAGGGATTTCAGGCAAGGTGATGGGAAGAAAGACTTGCAGTTCTGTAATGCCTTTCACAACTCTTTGGGTACTGCAAAGCCCACAACAGCCAATAAAGTATTTTGGAAATGCAACCACTGTTATAGTGCAGGAATAGTGCAGGTAATTTTAGCATAGCAGGCTTTCACAAATAAATAATGTGATCATGAGCAGATAATAAGTTTTTAGAAGGGATAAGTGACATCACAGGTAAACTGTGTGGTGAAGAAGGTGTCTGGCATTCTGACTTTCATCAGTCAAGGCATTGGAACTGGGACATTACGTTGCAGTTGTACAGGACATTGGTGAGGCCGCACTTGGAGTATTGTGCACTGTTTTAGCCACCCTGTTTAGGAAAGACACCATTAATTTGGAAAGAGTGCAAAGAGGATTTACAAGAATGTTGCCAGGACTCAAGGCCCTGAGTCATAGGGAGAGGTTGGGCAGCTAGGATTTTCTTACAAACATAGAAACATAGAAAAACCTACAGCACAATTCAGTCCCTTCGACCCACAAAGCTGTGCCGAACATGTCCCTAGCCTAGAAATTACTAGGCTTACCCATAGCCTTCTATTTTTCTCAGCTCCATGTACCTATCCAAAAGTCTCTTAAAAGACCCTACCGTATCCACCTCCACCACCGTTGCCGGTAGTCCATTCCACACACTCACCATCTCTCTGAATAAAAAACTTACACCTGACATCTCCTTCTTTGGAGAATAAGGGACTGAAAGGTATAAAGGTCTATAAAAACATGAGGGGCATAGACAAGGTGAATGCTCACAATCTTTTCTCCCAGGGAGCAGGAATCAAAACCCAGAGATCAGAAGTTTAAGGTGAGAGGGGAAAGTTTTAAAAGGGACCTGAGGGGCAACTTCTTCACACAGAGGGTGGTGTGTTTATGGAAGGAGCTGCAAAAGGAAGTTGTTGAGGCAGGTACAATAACAACATTTAAAAAAAGACACTTGGACAGGAACATGGAAAGGAAAGATTTAGAGGTATGAGGGCCAAACATGACAAATGGGTCCAGCTTAGAAGGGCATCTTGGTCGACATGGACGAGTTGGGCTGAAGGATCTGTTCCCATGCTGTGTTACTCGATGACTCTATAACTATTTGCTTGGACTCGAGAGGAACTCATCTGGATCCATTCAAAATAGCAGCCATGGGATCCTGTGTCCAGTGAAAAGAGCAGTCTGGGCCTTGGATTAAAATATCATCTGACAGTCAGCACTTCCAACAGTGTTCCAGTCCTCATTGAGACTAGTTTCTGGAGGAGAGAGGGAGGAGCCCTGGGGAGGTGAGATCTCATGATATCTTTCTGTGATCAGGAGCAGCCTATCCCCTTCTCATTCATAGTCCACAAGGAACTGATTGTGTTCGCTAAGTTACTAAGATCCTTGTTGCTATTAGTTTGAGCTAGAAATGCCTGGCCATAGTCAGTCCTTTGGGTATAATGGCATGAGCCCCACTGTGATTCCATGGTGCAGTTCTTGTGTTTAATTCAGCTTTCTGTGGCCCAAAAATAGTTCTGTAAAAGGAATGAGAGGTGTGGGGGAAGTGGTCTGGGCCTCACTCATATCCAGCATCTCCTCGCTTAAAGTTATTGAGGGAAAATTGCACAATTTAGTGGTGAGTGGGGATGGCAAGGATTGATTGGCCCTTATCTCAAAAGAGCTAATGAACCAAGAGAGGAAGAAAGCAGGAAATGCTGGAAACACTCAGCAGGTCAATCAGTACCTGTGGAAAGAAAAACTGAGTTAACATTTCAGGCCAAAGATCTTAGTTCTAACACCGTTGAGTGTTTTTAGCATTTTATGTTTATCTTACAGAATTCTAACCTTTGCATTGTTTGTGATTTTCAAACAAGGGGAGAAGTTATGCTGGAGTTATATCAAGCCCTGGTTATATCCTATTTTGAATGATTGTGTTCAGGAAGGTTTCAGGGGTTCTGCAGAGATTCACCAGTGCTTAGAGCACCATGCTACACAGATTGAGCTTGTGTTCTTTGAGTGTAGGTTTGATGGTTTCATCTAATTAAGATACTGCTGAGGTCAGAGGAACTGATGGGGTAGAGTCATAAAGTCACAGAGTTATACAGCACGGAAACAGGCCCTTCAGCCTAACTCATCCATGCCAACCAAGGTGCCTATCTGAGATTGTCCCATTTTTCTGTGTCTGGTCCATATTCATCTGGGCCTTTTCTATCCATACACCTGTAAAAATGTCCATTAAGCATTGTAATTGTACCCACTTCTGCAGCTTCCTCTGGTAGCTCATTTTCGTATACCCAACACCCCCTGCGTGAAGAGGTTTACCCTCAGGTCCCTCCCCCCTCACACCTTAAATCTATGCCCTCTAGTTTTAGACTCCCTTACCCTGGGAAAAAGACTGACCATCCACCTTATCTACTCCCCTTATGATTTTATACACCTCTATAAGGTCACCCCCTTCACCTCCTGTACTCGAGGGAAAGAAGCCCCCTCCTATCGAGCCTCTCCTAACTCAAGCCCTCCAGTCCCAGTAACATTCTTGTGAATCTTTTCTGCACCCTTTCCAGCTTAATGACATCCTTCCTATAGCTGGGCGACAGAATTGCATACAATACTTCAAGTGTGGTGTCACCAACAACTTGTACAGTTGTAACATGATGTCCCAACTCCTGGACTCATTATCCAGACTGATGAAGGCAAGTGTGCCAAATGCCTTCTTCACCACCCTGCCTACCTGTGTCAACACAGGTTCCAAGTGAGGTAGGAAGACAGAAATTACTTCCTGTAAGTGAGGGAAGGCCAAGAACAGCAATGGTCAACATATTACACAAGGGGCTATGTTGGATGTGTCAGTGTCACTAGCATAAACTAGGACTTGAACAAAAAAGCAAGAATGTACTACTGAAGCTTTATAAAGGGTTGATCAGACCGCATTTGGAATACTGTGAGCAATTTTGAGCCTTGTATCTTAGGAAGGATGTGCTGGCCCTGGAGAGTGTCCAGAGGAGGTTCACAAGAATGATCCCAGGAATGAAGAGCTTGATGTATGAGGAGCGTTTGATGGCTCTGGGCCTGTGCTCAATGGAGTTCAGAAGGATGAGGGGAGGAGGGAGAATCTCACTGAAACATACCAAATACTTGAAGGCCTGGATAGAGTGGACATAGAGAGGATGTTTCCATTAGTAGAAGAGTCCGGATCCGAGGGCACAGCCTCAGAAGAAAGGGACATCCCTTTAGAATTGAGATG
>JARFYF010000104.1:36536789-36547735 GCA_030265395.1 Rhina ancylostomus
TTACACTAATAAAACCTTCCATATTTCTAAATTCCTCTGTTAAACCTCCTCTTAACCTTAATGCTCTGAAGAGAATGATCAGCTTGTCTCCACATAATTAAAGCCCCTCATCTCTGGATATCATTCGATTAAAAAAAACAGCTACAAATGCTGGAAACCTGAAGCAATAGCAAATTGCTGGAGATACTCAGCAGGTCAAGTAACATCTGCAGAGAGACAACCAGAGCTGATTTCAAGCAGGTGATTTTTCTTCAGAACTATTAATAGTTAGAAAGCCGACATGTTCTAAGCTGCAAAGAAATGAGAGGGCTGGGGAGGACAATGGGAATATGAGTGATAGGGTGGAGACCAGAAGAGACTGAGTGATACAGATTATATTGATGCTATCTGAGCAGGGTGGTAAGGGCTTGTTGATCACAGCTGCTTGCCCAGAGCAGATGCAGATAAAAGGGGAATAACCCATCCAATCAACCTCTGCTACAGCCTCTCCACATATCCCAGGAAATTTCTTCTGCCATCTCTTATTCCAAACCATCTGAAATGCTATTAATAAAGGTTGTTCCCTCCAATGTCAAAGCATTTTAATTTTCAAACTCTGACAATGCAAAGGGCTAAGGAATGCTGAATACGATACATCGCCCTTGTTGCCGAACGCCAAGATGTACAATCCAAGCTGGGGATTCGAGAAAGTTTTGAATGACTGCAGGATGAGTCATTGTGGAAGAAACCAGCACTATTTGGAGTAGGTAATAAGCACAATCCCAGTTTGAGTCTGAGCTGTCTAACGAGTAGAATTAGTGGCATTTCAGTGATTCAAATGCATTGACTCTTTGAGCACTGCAGTAGTGTTTATGATGCATGCCTAGAAATGAGTTTTGAGGCTGAAAGGTTTGCATTTTTCCCTACGTCTGGTTACTCTAAATATAACACAGATTCCCGGTGTATTTCTCATGTTTTATTGAAACTGTACAGTCCAGTCTTTTTTTTCTTTTTTTTGAAATTTTTCTGTTTAGTTTGATTTGTTATATTGTTTATAATTTTTCTTATTGATGTGGGGATTTTTTTTCTCTTTCTTTTCTTTTTTATGTATAAGAAATCTTTTTCTTTCCTTTCTTTTATATTATATTCATTTACTGAGAGATCGAGGGATCTGCAGATCTTTTTTTATACATTTTATTGTACTTTATGATTATTTATTCCATGATTGTTCTCCTGATCTTTTTGTATTACATGTACAAACATTGATGTTATACATAAATCTGTATTAATTTGAAAACCAATAAAAAGTTTGTAAAAGAAACTGTGCAGCAAATGAATTCTTATGGTAATCCTTGATATTTCCCAACCTGCATCAGCTCTTCCACTGTATTTTCCAGTCTTCAGCTTTACTCTCATCTCCGAGGCTGCAAGGGGAAGTATGACCTGGAGGGCAATTGGTTTGGGAGGTTAAAATTGGCAAAAATAGGACCATTCCAGGAAACAGGCCCCAAACTTTTTTTTTATATACAGAGAGTGGTAGGTGCCTGGAATGGACGAAAAGGGAAGCGGATATGATAGTGGTGCTTAAGAGGCTCTTAGATAAACACATGAATATACAGGGAATTAGACCAAGATGTTCAAGTGTGATTTCACAGAGGAGTAAAGATCTGGAACTCTCTCCCCCAGCAAGCTGTTGATATTGGGGTCAATCTAATGATTCATAAATGTGGATGATAAACTTCCGAGGGTTAGGAACCCTGGATGAATGGACAGTTATAGGACTCAGAGCAGCAACGATCACACTGAATGGTTGATACACTTGTATAAAACACTGGATAGCCCTCAGCTGGAGAATTGAACATAGAACAGTACAGCATGGAAACAAGCCCTTCAGCCCAGCTCATCCGTGCTGACCAAGGTGCCCACCTAAAGTAGTCCCATTTGCCCATGTTTGGCCCATATCCCTCTGAACCTTTCCTATCTATGTACCTGTCCAAGTGTCTTTTAAATGTTATTATTGTACCTGCCTCAACCACTTCCTCTGGCAGCTCATTCCATGTATGCATCACCTTCTGCATGAAGAAATTGCCCCTCAGGTCCCTTTTAAATCTTTGCCTTCTCACCTTAAACCTATGCCCCCTAGTTTTTGGTTTCCTTTCCCTGGTCTTCTAATGTAAGGAAGGATGTGAAGGTCAAAGAGAGGATGCAGAAAAGATTCTAAGGATGAAGAATTTTACCTGTAAGTTTAGGCTAGAGAGGCTGGGTTCTTCTTTTAAGAGCAAAGAAGGCTGAACGGAGGGTTGAAGGAAGTGTATAAAACCATGGTGGGTTTAGACATGATAAAGAAAGGGAAGTTGCTCTCATTAGTCAATTGTTGAAGAAGCAATTACCACAGTTTTGGCCTAAAGATACAAGGAAGAAGTGAGAAAAATGTTCTTTTACACAAAGAGCACCGAGAGTTCACTGCCGACATGGGTGTTGGAAAAGAACCTGCCAGGACTTTCAAAAATGAATTGGATAGGCACCCAGGAGAGAATAATTTGTAGGGACATAGCGAAAGAGATTTGAAATGAGACTGACAGAATTGCTCCACGTGAGCTAGAATAGACTGCTTCTGCACCATAATAATTTATGATTTTTTGAATCTATGATTCTAAACTTGAAGGACTACATAACCTCTTCAATATATGGGTTAGGACTTAGCTCAGTGGTCCATTTTGTTCAAGGGCTGGGAAGACAGGGCTGGTTTGGTCAGTTAATCCTGAAAAACATTGGTTTAGAGCTACTTTGATTAACAAGTCAGAAGCCCAAAGGGACAACGCACCAACAACATAAGGTGGACAGGAAAGTTGGGCATAGAGCAGCAGGTCTAGTGAGGAGCTGAGAGAGATCACAGGGGATTCCAATTGTAAGGCTGGGAGTTGGTCTGATTCCAAAATAGGGGTCTAATGGCATTTGAAGTGGAGAGAGGGTGGCATGGTTTATTGGGTAACTTATTTAGCTATGGGAAAAGACTCCTCCTCCTTCCACACCACACACAATCTAAAAAGGCTCTCATCTCAAGGATTCTGCCCTCTCAGCTGTGACTTGACTTGAAACAAATGCAGACAGCCTTAAAACTGACCGATCTGCTTTCTATGAGCACATCAGATTCTCACCCTGCATACAGTCTTGTTAACGCTGGAAGTAGGCAGGGCTGAGACATGTTCAGTTCCTTGTCAAAATTCTCTGCATTTTATCCTGATCCCAAGCCACAGCTTTGTAAGTTAAGAGTCAGCATGTGATCACACATAATACCCCAGTGCACTTCATTAACTCCATACTGTCCAACCTCTACCGCATACTTTCTGTCCTCTACTAAATCCCCCTCTCCTATTCCCTCTGTCATTGCTACCTAGTCTCATCATCCATAAATGCCTTAAGCTTCCCCTAATCATCTGTAAAACATCCACAGCCCACCTAGCCTTTTAACTGTCCAATATCCATCGAACACTTCCCCCCACCCCACCTCCTTTGTTCATCCTTTCCCTATTCCCTTCAGTCCAGCAAGAGCAGCTAATGGAGTTGAATTCCCTCCGCACACCCCTCCACCAGTGTTACCTCCCTTAAGAACCTCCTCAAATCTATCCTTTAGTCATGGATCTTTTCCCTCTGTTAACCTCCCCCTTTGCAGCTCGGTGTTTAATTTTCTTGCAGTTATCTGTGAAACACTTTTCAATGTTAAAATAAAACCTGTCACAATAATGCAAACAATCTTTTCAGAAAGTGCAGTGTGTTACGCACAGAGTGGTACAACATAGAATCAAAAAGATATTTAGTCATAATGCCAGAACACAGGACCTAAGGTTCCATGCTTCTTCCAAAATGGTTTGGGTTATGGGGTTCATTCAAATGTTTTTTTTAATGCTAGTGTTTATAGAAGAACAAACATATGATTATAGGCATAAAGCACAGGTTGAGTCCTAATCTGTCAACACCATCCTAATTCTTCAAACATATTTGCATTAAACAAATACAGAGTCCAATGAAAAAATCCAGTTTGCTTGATAAAGACACTATAAAGAGGAAAGCAAGCTAGTTGGTGAAAACCACAAAACATTGGAAAGAACATTCTGTCACGTCTCAGATTCAGTCATATTTAGTGTTTTCTTACATCAGCCAATTTTAGACTCGTGGGAATTTAAAGGGATCTCTGGATTCACATGGAACTAACTGAGTAACTGGAGGGTCTTTACAGCACTACAAGGTCCTTGTAAGAGCTCTAGAACTGGTTATTAGGTTCCCTCTTTGTGCACTTTGTCAGCTATTAGTGGCATTGAAATGGGTACCTGCTACAATAGGGGTGCAAGGAAATGGGAACAAATTGAAGTGAGGGCATATTAATGGTGAGGTTGGACAGAAATGATGATTTGCATCTTTGATTTTTCAGTAGATCACCAGCACCATGTGCAGAAACAGGTGAAGGGAAGATGATAACAGTGAGGTCAAAATTCGCAGTGGGTCAGCTAGTTGGTTAAGGCCAACTATGGAACCAAAGGATGATAGAGGACGAAAGTTATGTAAACAAAATGCAGTCAGATTGAGATTGTTTCAAGGGAGATTTGCTAACATTCCAGGATTGGACTCTTTGGATTTAGAAGAACTATCTCCTGATACAATGGTTGGGAGCCCAAAAGAAGCACGGTAGTGTAGCGGTTAGCATAACGCTATTACAGCACCAGTGACACGGGTTCAATTCCCGCCACTGACTGTAAGGAGTTTGTACGTTCTCCCCCTGTCTGCGTGGGTTTCCTCTGGTTGCTCCAGTTTCCTCCCACATTCCAAAGACGTATGAGTTAGGAAGTTGTGGGCATGCTATGTTGGTGCTGGAAGTGTGGCAACACTTGTGGGCTGCCCCCAGAGCACTCTACGTAAAAGATGCATTTCACTATGTGTTTCGATGTACATGTGACTAATAAAGATAGCTTACCTTATCACCTTTGGAGTGTTGATAATATTGTCTCTGCAACAGAATATTGGAACTGGGAAAACAAACTGACTTACCAGTTGTCAAGAAAACAGTTCACCACCATATTCCCTAGTGGCATTAGGATAGGCCAAAAAAGTTTCCTTTGGTGCTTATATTACAAGAATAAATAAAGCAAGCCAGCCCTGGGTAGCAGATCATTTCTAATGCGGATGTATAGAATTATTTCACTTGGACGAGCCAAACAAACCTGATCATACTGCAAAAGAAATCTGGTAGATCTAAACATGAAGCATTGGAGAACTCAGCAGGTCAGGCAGCACCTATGGAGGGAAATGAACAGTCAACGTTTCGGAACCCAAAATGGTGACTGTCCATTTCCCTCCAAAGATGCTGCTTGACCTGCTGAGTTCCTTCAGCACTTTGTGTGGTGCTCCAGATCCCAGCATCCACGGTCTCTTGTGTCTCTGGTCATTCTAAAAGCTGCCTTGCTGCAGTAAAGAATAGAAACAAGTTCCCTCTGTATCACACACCATGGCAACATAGATGTACGTTGTTGTTCTTTCATTATTGCTGCTCAAAATCCTGCAGTCCCCAGTCCAACAGCACTGAGGGAGAATCGTCACCACATGGGCTGCAGCAGCTCAACAAAGCAGCTCTCCACCATCTTCTCAAGGGCAGTTAGGGATGGGCAATAAATGCCTGTTTTTCTACTACTCCGCCTGCCTCTCTTCTCTGCCTTGTCGCTCCCTTAAAACCTACCTCTTTGACCAAGCTTTTGGTCACTTGCCTAATACTTCTTTATGCTGATCAACATCAGATTTCATTTGATAGCACTCCAGAGACACAGGGGACTTCTTATATAAATACAAGTGATTGTTATTACATTGGCCACATTCTGAGAATTCTTTTGTAATGTTGCTGGATTTCTTTGTGGACAGAAAAGCACAAATCTAAAGAAGTTGACTACGTTACAGAGTTACTAGGCCTCAGCTGAAATACTGTGTTCCATTCTAGTCATTTAGTTAAAGAAAGGATATTATTACATTGGAAGTAAGTAACAAAAATGTATCAGGAATTTAAGAAAAAAAATATTTTGGCACTTTTATTTGATCAAAGAAAGTCTTTAACTTGGTGTTTTGGTATTGGAAGTGGTTCTTCACTCCCTCTAACAATCTCATCCAAGACTGTTTTAAGATTAGACTCCAAATACCTAACCTTTCCGCTTATTCCTTAATCCATTTGGCTAACAAAATCAATGATTGACTTCAGCAGCAACAAACAATCTACTGGAGGAACTCAGCAGGTTGAGCAGCATCTGTGGGGGGAAAGGAATTGTCGAAGTTTTGGATTGAAACCCTGCATCAGGACTGAGAGTGGAGAGGCGAGATGGCCAGTATAAAGAGGACAGTGGTGAGACAGGAGTCTGAGGTGATTGGTGGACTGAGGAGGGGTGAAAGATGATGGGCAGGTTGCACTAGTTAGGGGAGGGGAAGGGGGATAGAGTTGGGAGATCATGGAAGGTGATTGATAGATGGAGGAAGAAAAAGAGAAAAAAATGAGAGGTAGATGGAGTAAGGTGGGGGAATGGAGAGTTAACAATTGACAATTGACTTTGCACTAATCACCAGTTAGAGTAGCAAGTTGCAAATTTCTATCTCTCCCTGTAATGGAGGATTTTCTTAACTGTGCTCTTGAAAGGTTTGGATTCAATATTTAGGATATGCAGCCAAATCCCAGACTCCCCAACAATATGAAATAGTTCTTTTTTATTCACCTGATCAGTTGTCTTTAAATCTTGAAAATTTTGATCAAAATCATCTTTAGCCTTTTAATTCCAGAGACTGCAATGTTGGCTATGAAATTTGGTGCTATTTCACAATGAATTGAAACCTCTATCTCCTATGTGTATTCAACCCTACAACTTGTTAGATCTCATGCAACTTTGCATCAGGCTGAGATAATATTCCAATGAATAAAAGCTTTGGGAAGTGAGGCAAGAGTGGGATTTTAATGAGCGGAGGATGTCATAGAGTGTAGGAAGGGAAAGGGAAGAGTGAGATCATTTCATGTGGGATAATAATAGGTATAAGGGGTGAAGGAAAGGCAGGATTAGATTAGGCAGAATATTAAATTATATGAAGAGTGAGATAGGCCAATTAGTGTAATAAATAGTATGTGACATAAGAGGGAGCTGGGATCAGACAGGGTGAGATCGTAAACTTCAGGTAAAGGAGTAGGCTTTATAACAAAATAGCATTGATGGTAAATTCTTCATTGTGGTGAAAATTCATTAGGTGCTGCTCTGTCATCAGAGTGTCAATGTATTTCTATGCCACTTAGAAGTGCTTTCATACACTTGGTCATGCTTGGAACAGTGATGCAGCAACTAGAGCTACTCCCTCAGAATGCCAGTAACTCAGGTTCAATCCTGACCTTGGGTGCTGTCTGTGTGGAGTTTACATGTTCTCCCTGTAACTACATAGTCTTCTCTCGGGTGCTCTGATTTCTTCCCATGTCCCAAAGAGGTTCTGGTTCATAAGTTAATTGATCACTGTATAGGTGGGCAGTCAGACAATTAAGGCAGATTTGATATGTATGGAGAGAGAACAGGTTACAGGGAAATGAATGGGAATGGGACTATTAGGATTGTGATGCGATAACACAATATTATCCTTCTCCTGCTTACTAAAATCCCCTGGGTGGCAGTTTGCAAACTTATGCCACCAGCTTTGCCCAGGAAGTGGGTCCATAGAAGCCTACAATTATACAGCACAGAAGGAGGCCAGTCAACTCATCAAGCCCCACCGCCCCCCTCCCCCTGCCATTCTGGAACACCCACCTCACAACGTTTCATCCATGAAATCTAACCAATAGGAGGTCATTGCAATGAGGTTTCTGAAGCCCTGAAACAGAAACAGGAAAATGCTGGAAACACTCAGCAGGTCAGGCAGCGTCTGTGGAGAAAATAATACCAGTATCAACGATTCAAATCAGAACTATGCCAGTTAAGCTCTACTTCTGTCTCCACAGATGCCGCCTGATCTGCTGACTATTTCCAATATCTCCACTTCTTTGTTTTTCAATTGTTAAAGTCCTGATATGTTTTTGAGGTGTGTTGGTCACTGCAGTGAGTAAAAACATTTTGTATATTCTTAAGTGAGGAGAGGCACAAAAGGAAGAAGAAGAAAGGAGTCTTTAAATGGAAGATGAAATGAACGTACACAGAATTCCTCAGAAGGAAAGAGAACTGGGAAAGGGGACACACTAGATTGCTCTTTGAAAGAACTTCCAAGGATTTGACTAGCCAAAAGACATCCTCTCGTTCTATAATATTGTATGAACACTGAACACTAACAGCCTTCTACAGATGTACTGTTGAAAGTATCTTGACTGGTTGCATCATGGTCTGGTATGGCAATTTAAATGCACAAGAATGTGAAAAGGTGCAGAAAGTAGTGGATTCTGCCCAATACATCATGGGCACATCCCTCTCCACCATCGGCAAGACCTACAGGAGGAGGTACCTCTAGAAGGCAACAACCATCATCAAAGATCCCCACCATCCGGGCCATGCCATCTTTTCACAGCTACCATCGGGCAGGAGGTACAGAAGCCTGAAGTCCCACACCACCAGATTCAAGAACAGCTACTTCCCTTCAACCATTCAGTTCTTAAACCAACTGGCACAACCCTAATCACTACAGTTTAGCACAACCATGACCACTTTAATCACTTTGCACTGAAATGGACCATGCTTCTTTTTGTTCTAATTGTGTTCTTTCTTGTAAAATTTGTGTATAATTTATGTTTAATTTATGCTTTTCTTGTGAATGATGTTAACAGGCACGTAGTGTAGCGGTTAGCCTAACGCTTTACAGCACCAGCGACCCGGGTTCAATTCCGGCCACGGTCTGTAAGGAGTTTGTACATTCTCCCCATGTCTGCATGGGTTTCCTCTGGTGCTCCGGTTTCCTCCCACATTCTAAAGGTGTACAGATTAGGAAGTTGTGGGCATGCTATGTTGGCACTGGAAGCGTGGCGACACTTGCAGGCTGCCCCCAGAACACTACACAAAAGATGCATTTCAGTGTGTGTTTCAATATACATGTGACTAGTAAAGATATCTTATCTTATATGATACTATTTGCCTGTGATGCTGCTGCAAGTAAGTTTTTCATTGCATCTGTGCATACACATACTTCTGCCTATGACAAACTCGAATTTGACTTTGACTTTATGATACTGATTCTAACTCACAGCTCAGAAACAAACCAATCCATCCAACTACGCTATGGCACTGATTATAGACCACACAGGTCTTCTCTCATTCTACACATTTCATTTCACGTAATCATCATATTGCTCAGTTCCTTTCATAGATAAGATAAGAAGTCATAGGCTTTCAATGATTCATGGCTGATTCTCTATCTCAAGACCATTTTCCTGCTCTCTCCCCATACCTCTTGAAATTTACCTGGCTCTTTCTGGAATAAATTCAGTGACTTAGAATCCTCAATCCTCTGTAGTGGACACGTCCACAAATTCATCATCCTCTGAGCAAAGAATCTTTCTCTTCATCTCAGTCATTCATTTTTAAATTAAAATTTAAATTTTTAAATTTTATTTACAGCATGGTAACAAGGCCCTTCTGGCCCAATGAGTCCACGCCGCCCATTTTAAGCCCCAAATTAACCTACCCATACGTTTTTGGAATGTGGGAGGAAACCGGAGCACCTGGAGGAAACCCACGCAGACACGGGAGAAAGTACAAACTCCTTACAGGCAGTGGCGGGAATCAAACCCAGGTTGCTGGTGCTGTAATAGCGTTGTGCTAACCACTACGCTACCGTGCCGCCCCCCGTATCCTGG
Source organism: Rhina ancylostomus (assembly GCA_030265395.1). Classification (NCBI taxonomy): domain Eukaryota; kingdom Metazoa; phylum Chordata; class Chondrichthyes; order Rhinopristiformes; family Rhinidae; genus Rhina; species Rhina ancylostomus. The sequence continues at coordinate 36,546,607 of JARFYF010000104.1, forward strand.
GACTGGGATTACAATTGTGCCCCCGAGTATTATAGCCACAATGGATTTACAAACCTGCTGGCTCATCTTCCCCCACCACCACAACTTCACCTGTATCCCTTGATTACCATGAATGAGGTTTCTCTAAATCTCTATAATTTGGTGAAGTTCAAGCATTTTCCAATGATTCTGAGATTCATCCTCTTTTCCAATTTTTGGATTAAAAAGTTGTACCCTAGTATAATCTGTTTCAATCATTAGCTCCTTTTGCTAGAAGTTTTCTCAGCAGATTCATTCTCCACTCAAATAACTCCATATTTTGCATCCAATCCAAGAGGGATTTATTTTATAACAAATAAGAAATTCCTTTTCCTGAAGAACATGAAATTGTTTTTATGAATTATAATCAATGAGCTCCCAATGTCTTTGTAAGCTGTCAAAATACATATCTTCGTATCCAAGGCAACAGGAAAACTGAATGGTGCTAAAATATAGAGGAAATGTATCTCAGCCTCAAGAACATTTTTCTTCTTGGTGCTGACATATTCAATAGGGATCCAGCTGTTAACGTTAATGTTTTACAAGCAATTGGATACCAGTGAGCAAAGCTCTGAGTGTGTTTGTTACCATTCCCTACATTCCTTTGTTTCTGGATTTTAGGCATTCCTGATTTTGACCTCTCAACCATTGCCTGCTGCTGAAGTCCTAGGTTATAGAATTCAATCCCAAAACACCTGCACTATTTTCTCTTCCTTTAAAATATTCTTGAAAACTTCTTTGCCTCAATTTTTTTTCATCACCTCTCCAATTATAGTGTAGCAATTGGCACTGATACCTCACATCTTGAGAGACCTGGGTTCAATCTTGACCATGGAGCTTGCATGTTCTCCCTGTGACCGTGTGGGTTTCCCCTTGGTGCTTCAGTTTCCTCTCATACGCCAAAAGATGAGCTGACTGGTAGGAAAATAAGCTTCTGCAAATTGCCCCTAGTGGAGGTAGGTGGCAGAAGAATAGGGGTGGGCAAGAGTGAGGTAATGAGTGAAGATGAAAGAAAAAAGAGCACAAGATCACAAGATAAGGGAGCAGAAGAAGGCCATTCGGCCCATCGAGTCTGCTCCATGGATATGGAAATGAGAGGGAGAAGTGGCAG
>JARFYF010000104.1:36619780-36631219 GCA_030265395.1 Rhina ancylostomus
TGGGACTAGCTTAGGTAGGCACCTTGGTCAGTATGGACGAGTTGGGCCGAAGGGCCTGTTTCTCTGTTATGACTCGTTCATCAGAGAATATACACCAAAAGATGAACTCCTGATTCCCTAATGTACCTGGTGGTAGCCCTTGCGTTTTATTTGCCTACCTGCCCTGCACTTCCTCTATAACTGCAACTCCATATTCTGCGTTCTCTTTTCTGTTTACTACCTCCCTTCAATTATGTTTGACATGATCAGTCTGGATGGCATGCCAAACAACGGCTCTTCACTGTAGACACAATAATCTGGGGTTGAACTCCGGGTTGAGCAGCATCTGCTGGGGGAAAGGAACTCGGGGAAAGTCCTGATGCAGGGTTTCCACCGGAAACATTGACAGTTCCTTCCCACAGATGCTGCTGGACCTGCTTGAGTTCCTCCAGCAGATAGTAGTTTTTCACTGCATCTCGGTGCATGTGACAATAATAAATCAATCCAGTACATGCAGGGTTTTACCCTTAACTCTTCAGATTTCATTTTGTGATGTGAGGTAGACTTGAACATGTCCATTGCAGTGTGCTGATGGCACCAGGGCCCAGCTATAGGCTTGCAATGCATGTGTCACACTTGGGCCGGATTAGTACAAATCCCCACACCCCAAACCCTGCATACAGATAATGATGTGTGGGAGTCCTTGTTACAGTTGTTGGCAAGGAGGCTATCCCTGAAGCAGTTCTCAACACTTTCCCATTGGAGTCAGCGGCTGACTTCTTCCTATTTCAATTTTGGAAATAATTCCAAAGCTCCCAAAACATGTACTTTTTAAAGATAAATGTAGCACAGGCTCTTTCTCGCGTTGTTCATCCTACGTTCCAGGTCCTAAAGGACATCTTTCAGCACAAACATTGCCCGTTATGCCTTTACACTTCTTAGTGTGCACCATTATACGAGAATGCGCCAGAGGCTTCTGCAGACGCTAACCTCTCTGCAAATGATGTGTAGTTCAGGAAGTCCAAGGGAACCGCCAGCCAATGTCACTGAAAATCAAACTAAAAGCAGCAGAAGGTAGAAATAAAAAAACATTTCAGTTGAAGACCTTTCATGGGAACTACGAAAGAGACAGTGTCAATGTCAGTGTCTCGTTTGTGGCCTGTTTGTGTCTGAGTATGTGCCTCTGTTGAGTTTGTGTTCTTTGCACGTCCGTATGTATGTGTGTGTCAATCTTTCTCTTGCTCTGAGCGTGTGTGTGTCTTTGAGTCTCTGCTTGTATGTGTGTCTGTCTCTCCTCGTCTTCCCCACTTCCATAAGGTTCTTGAACCCACCTGAAAAAGCCTAATTCTACTTCGCCCTATTTGTTATTTTTGTTAATAGTGTCGTGTAAGTTATGTATGATTTATATTAATTTAAGTTTTTCTAATTTATGTTCGTCATGTTTGTAATGTACTGTGCGACTGCTGTCAAAAGCTAATTTTCATGGCATACCCTGGGTGTGTATGCCATGAGAATAAACTTGAACTGTATCTTTAAGTCTGCCTGTCTCTCTCTAATTGTCTGTCTTTCTCTCAGCGTGTTTATCCCCATCTCGTTATATCCATACTGTGCTCCCCACCTGTCAGTCCTGATCTTGGTGCTGCCTCTTATGTTTCAGGTGAGAAGCCCTATCACTGCGACTGGGAAGGCTGTGGCTGGAAGTTCGCTCGCTCGGATGAACTGACGAGACACTATAGAAAACACACGGGACATCGTCCTTTCCAGTGTCACAAATGCGACCGAGCATTTTCCAGATCCGACCACTTGGCTCTGCACATGAAAAGACACCTGTAGTTAAACAGCAACACAGCATGGAACTGCTGTAAGGCTTCGACCTGTAAATATAAATATTCACTGCCTTATACACTGCATCCTTGGGCGCATACAAAGGACATTGACGTACTCCAGTGTGTCCTGCTGAATAATATTAGCCTGAAGTGGAATCTATCTGCTGAGGTAGCCGATGCAAAGCTTCAAGATTTGCTCTAAAGTGCTTTGTGCGGCCTGTGATCAACTGAAATCATCCGAGACTAGGAAACAGGGTAAGAAAATATCAGGGTCATTGCTATTCCATGTGCCTTACAACAGCCCTAAGCTCTCGAGAAACCAGCGGATTCACACTTGCGGTCCAAGCAACTCAATTCCTTTGTACAAAGGGAATTCAGGTACAGAACGCCTTTTCTATATATATATATATAAAAAAAACTTGATGTGACGGTGTTCACAGACTGTCGGCCAGATTTTACAAAATGGAAAACTATGCAACAAATTCTGCCACTGGATAAGAAGAGATGCAATTTCAGGTTTACGGTATTGTCAAAGGTCAGGTAACCGTCTCTCCTTCATATCGCTAAATATCACTCCGTGGTCTCTGTGCAATAATGATTATTAATTTTATAATATTCTATACTTTAAAGCAGAACAGATTGCATTTCTATATTTTACTCGACATATTTTATCTAATGTACATTTTATGTGATAATTTTGTACATTTGTAAATAAGGAGTAAACATTTTCATCATTTTGGATATTGCATAGTGTTTTTTTGGAAAAGGAAAATGTAATAAACTTAAAACTTCTGTATCTCTATTCATGACTGAAGATGCTTTTTTTTCTTGAAAAAAAATCTAATTTCCGTAAGATATGCAAACCAAAACCACTAGCATTAAAGAAACAACTTTTAGATAGTTGGGAATGCAATTATTTAGTAGGGTCAGCATAATTTTTAAATTGAGTTTTAATACTGAGAGCGGTGGTCTGTAACATACGAACTGTGCGTTTGCTGGGGCCTCTCGCTTATTGTTAAACTTAAGAAAGTATTAGCTTTAAATTGGCCCTGACGTGCTGAGAGAGCGGTGCAACTGTGATACGTGACAGTGATTTTTCTTAATGATGTACTCGGTAACATAATTTTTGATCCCAACCTGATCCAATTGTCTGTACTGCCATGTTAAATTGAAGAATGTGGGGAAGTTTGAAAACAATCTGGCTCTGTAGACTTGGGCAATAAATTCTAGGATGAAGCCTCAGTGCAGAACTAAAGAAGTGCTGCACTGTCCCAGGAGTTATTTTTACAATGAGATGTTAAACAGGGAGCATTTCTGTTCTTTGAGGTGTATGTAAGAGATCTAAAAAGCAGAACATGTTCTAAATGTCTCTGCTGAAAAATTCTTTGATTTGAAATATTGATTCTTTTCCTGCTTTCTGCCAATGTATCTGCTTGCTGACAATTTCCAGCATCTTTTTGTTTTTATTTCTGATTTCCAGCATCTGTAGTATTTAACTTTTACTTCCGGAGGTTATGGAATTATTTTTTAAGAAAAGCATGGGGGTGTTCCCTAGTGACCCAGGAAATAATTATATCTCAATAAAAATTACAAAATATAAATGATCTGCTCACTGTAGCACTGCTGATTGTGGAAGCTTGCTGTGTTTGAACTGGCTGCATGTCCTATATTACAGAAGTGACCACACAAGCATTTAATTGACTGTAAAGTGATTTAGAATGTTATGAAAGGGATGTGAAAGACAGTGGATAAATACAAGTCTTTCTCTTTTTTGTGTTGCCAATTCATATTTGCTAACGTGAAGTATAAGTCAGAGGATGCCTTGTGACTGATGCCTTTTTTAATGAACAGGGCATGGTTTGCTAACTAGTTTATGAAATTGCTTCATTTTGCTGTTCTCTTCCTACTGGGTCACATCATGCACTTGGAAAAGGGAAAACTTGTATTTGTACACAGAATGATCCACTGTGTTTTGCAACTAATGAAGTACTTTCTGAGGTGTAGAAACTATTGGAATGTTTGAAACATGGCAGCCAATATTACAAATGCCATTGAGATAATAATAATTGATGTGTGTTGAGAAATAGATATTGGTCTGGACATTGGAGAGGACTTTCCTGCTCTCCTTCAGAGTTGCACCCAGGGGATTTTCAACATGCACCTGAAAATACATTCAAGTACATGAAATACCTCACATTGTGTTTAATATTGTGGTTACGTTAACATCTGGCTCATGAACAGAGTAGTTCTGTGTGTAAAAATTGTAATATTTTATTCCCATGGGTCAGGTGGCTTACATGAATCTTCAGCCTCATGACTACATGTAAATGCAAAGGGACAAGTAGTATTCCTCAAATCAAGTTTTTTTAAAAATTTAAAATGTGAAGGTTGCTCCAGGCAGCTAGAAATTGACTGGCCTGATTGCCAGCATTTCCAACAGGGCTGGCAGCATCTGTGGAAGGAGAAGCAATTAGTATCATGGGTGAATGAGCTGGAAATATCATTAACCTGTGAATGCTGTCTCTGTGTCTCTGTCTCCAGTGTTTGGTATTGATTTATTATTGTCATTTGTACTGAGGTATAGTGAAAAACTTGTCTTGCATACCAATTGTACAGGTCAATTCATTTACACAGTGCAGTTACATTGAGTCAGTACAGAATGCATTGATGTAGTACAGGTAAAACAATAACAGTACAGAATAAAATGTCACAGCTTACAGAGAGTGCAGTGCAATAAGGTGCAAGGTCATAACAAAGTAGATCGTGAAGTCAAAGTCTATCTCATTGTATAAGGGAACAGTTCAATAGTCTTATCACAGTGGGGTAGAACCTGTCCTTAAGTCTGGTGGTATGTGCCCTCTGGAAGAGGAGAGAAGAGAGAATGTCCTGGGTGGGTGGGGTCTTTGATTATGCTGGCTGCTTTGCCAAGACAACGAGAGATAATGACTACCTAACTTTTTGAACATTTCCAGTATTTTCTAGGGGTGTTACATTTCCAGCACACACAATAATTTGCCTTGCTGGCTCAGGTGAGGTTCACACATACTGCTTCACCAAGGAGTATAATTTCAGAAGGGATATTTCATCTTCAGTGGTCACTGAGCTGCAGTGGGAACTTGCATCATCCAAAGTTTCAAATGAAGAGCACAGAAGATGAAAATTTACCCCAATTTCATTTGATCACCCAAATTGCCCCATGTTACATTGCTCTTTTGCAACAGGTAACTTGTAACCTCAGCTGTGTGGGGGGTATCATTCAGTGTTGTAAGCCCATCATTGATTAAACCTGTGCTGAAACAGGCCAATCACAGTTCACGTGACCATTGAACACACACCAGAAGGGACTTGCCTCCCAACTTCATGAGGTAGACTTGAACTCCAGTCACAAAGATTAAAGGTTCCACAATTTTCTTGAGCATCCATAATTCTTTTTGCTACACTGTTGGCCTTTGGCTACCTGGGCCATAAGCTTTAGAATTCTCTTCTTTTGTACCCCTTGCTTTCTTTAAAAGGCTGTAAAGGAATTACACCTTTGACCAAGCCTTTGGTCACCGGAACTAATAATTTTAAACATGGCTTGATATCAAATTTGTTTCAGGATATGCTTGAGATGCTTAATCATTAGAGATATAATATAAATACAAGGTGTGGTTGAAAGAAAAGTCTATGACCCATTACCATTCAGTCCAAAGAAACAGAAATATTGAAGTTTGCAGTCAGGTGCTATATCTTTTAAATACAGCGATTTGTGAATGTGATGCCACCACTGTAATTCACCTGACTTGCAGATTGTAATATGTTTAAAAGAATTTGGAGCACCAGAAATGTCATTGCATGTTGCCTAAATTTCTCAGACTGGGGATTCATAATATACAGAGAATTTGAATTAGTCTTTTGGATGCAGGTTACAAGCAATTAAGTATTCTTGTACTGGAATGTACTTTGAAATTGTTACTTGGAAATTATTCCACATTTTCATCAGTGACTGTATCATCCACAACAGAAGCCTCTCAAATATACTTTGTATTCTGTTGGTGTAGATCGGTTTACAATTCCTTAAAATGAATAAAAAATAGAATTAGAAAATATATTTATTGTATCGGTACATTGAATTGCTATTTTCTTTGGCAGTCCCTAAATGGCATGCATCCACTCTAGTTCTGAGAGTTCTGAGCTGGCTAGGAGTTGTATGCTGATCCATTGACTCTGCCACTGGAAGGACAGTTAGTGCTTGAAGGAATGGTAGGGCATGTTATTTGGGATGTTGTGCAGTCCTTTTGTTGTATGTGTATGGTTTCTCCCTGCTTCTACTGTGAAGACTTGAGATGCTCTCCTTCCTAGATGCTACTGCTCCATTCTGAACAGTCACATGCCATGGATTCCAACAAATTGGTGAAGATATCCCATTTTTTCAAGATTTTGGGAACATCCTTGGAGCATTTTTCTTTTCCTCTTGATAACCCACTGCTATGGGGGAGCTTGGGATAGAATGTTCCAGGAGTCTTGTGCCCGACGTGTTGCTTGCCCACCAGAGCTGACTGAGCAATATCAGAGCCTTGATACTAGGGATGGTGGCCTGGGAGAGGATGTTGACATTAGTACACCCTTCCTGACAATGCTTTAGAGGTCATTGCAGAGGTGGAATTGATGGTACTTCTCCAGTGCTCTGCTTGGCTTGTTGCAGGTTCCTCATGTCTCTGAAGCATAGAGGGTAAGAGTCAATGCTGCATGGTGAACTTGGAGCTGGCTTTGTGGTTTCAGTCATCAAAAGGGTGGTTGAAAGCTGTGCTGGGAGTTTGGAGATAGTGGTGAATTCTAGCAACAAAACTGCAGCATACAACCCAACTGGAAGCTGCTTTGTGCATCTTAGCTGTGTTGGCTCCTTGAATGAGTGAAGATGGTTATTGATGGAACTATTTTCATTCCACTGCCACCCTGCTCTCTACATCAGTGCTCTTTCCTTTTCCAAGTCTTTCCTTTGGTTTCAATCTCTGGAATTGCAATAGATTGGGAATGATTTGTTTCTGATCACTAGTCTTGTATTTTGGCCAAGCAAAGGTCATCCAAGTCAGCAAGATAGATGATGGTTTAGGTGAGAATTGAGAAGAAACAAAATTGCAATAAAGGTGGAAGTTGTCATGGCTCTCATGGAACATGTCAACTATTGAGATGAGTTTCACTTTTGAAACTGTTGCTGATGAAGTTAGTGGGTCAATTCATTTTTAGTGCCGACGCAGGGTTTCAACCTGAAATGTAGACAATTCCTGCCCCCCCCCCCAGCCCCACAGATACTGCTCAGCCACTGAGTTCCTCCAGCAATTTGTTTGTTGCTTATTTTTAGTTTTACAGGTTGTATCAATTGCCATTTTTCAGAAAGGAAGGAAGTAAATATTAGCTACAGGAATACTTTGTTCTGACAAGGCACAGTGCCTTTGAAGGTCTGTAAATATTGTGTTAGGAGAGTGAGTTGTCCTGTGTCACATCTGTTGGCTTCCTACACCTGTGGAAAGATCACATCAAGTTGAAATTATATTGTGGATTGGAGACTAGAATTGATGTGACATTTTGAACAAACTAGGAACAGACTGATGCTACAGGGAACAGAAACCCATTCCACAAGTTGTTTCTATCATGGACAATGTTGGGGGGGAAAAAGGGCAATTCTTTTATAGTTCACATTAATTGTGTCAAATTCACCAAGAGCTACAAAGAGCCTGATGGAAAGTTAGCCTTTATTCCTAAGAGGTTTGGTGTACAAGAGTGTTGAAATTATGCCACCGCTGCAGAGAATACTGGTTAAACAACACTGGAGTAACTGTGTTCAGTTCTAGGCACCATTCCCCTGGTGACATACCATGATAATAGAAGAAACAAATTTCTGAATATTACCAGGACCACAAACGTTAGATTACGAGGACAGGTTCTATAGATTAAACATGTATTCCTGCAGTATGGATCTAAAGCATGGTCTAATTGATATATTTCCGGCAATTAAAAGTAAGGGTTTGATGGGGAGATGTATTGCAATTGGAGCAGTCTAGAGAAAGAGAACATCACTTTAATTTGAGAATTGGGCTATTGAGTGATATCAGAAAGTGCTTCCTCACAAAACAGTTTGGAAATATGGAACCCCACCCACACTGGCAAGGGTTGTTGAGATTGTTGATCAACAAAAAATTTGAATCCTGAAACTGATAAAAATGTTATTTGTATTTGAGGTCATTAACCAGGGTGAGTAAATGAAGTTCAGATACAGATTATGCTTGATCTATTTATCACATTCTGTTCCTGAAAGTTTATATCCTTTTAATCTGCCTTCTTTTCTGTGCAATGCACCCACAAATTTCCAATAAATTTGTTCTTTCATGAGAAATAGAACATTAAAATTGGTTGCTGCTGCTACCATTGCTTCTCATTGCATCTTTCTGCCTCACTTGAATGATTAACTTTCCCCAACATTGTACTCAACACTTACCTAGCAGCAAAGCACAAAACACATGAAGTGTTGGCAATACCATACTACTTTAACCCTGCCTCAGGAGGCTTTCGGTTTGAAACCCACCTGGAAAATGTTAAACTGAAACCCTATCTGCCCTTTCAGCTGGGTTCAAAGAAATTTCAGATCCACTAATAGTAGTATAGCTGTAGAGCTGCTACCCCACAGCTCCAGTGGCCCAGGGTTCAATCCTGACCTCTGGTGCTGTTAATGAGCAGCTTGCACATTCTCCTTCTGACCCTATGGGTTTCCTCTGGGTGCTCTAGTTTTCCCCCCATGTCCTAAAAACATGCAGATTGGTGGATTAATTGATTAATTGGCCACTATAAATTGCATTCCATGTGTAGATAAGTGTTAGAATCTGGGGGGAGAAGTGTAGGTGGGAATGTGGGGAGAAGTGTAGGTGGGAATGTGGGGAGAATTAAGTGAGTTGGGGTAGGAGTAGTGTAACAATAGGAGCTTGAAGGTTAGCATGGAGTGGTTGAGCTAATGGGCCTCTTTCCATTCTGTATATCTCTCTATGACTAAGAAATACATAGGAGTTCTTCCCACTTACCTTACCCATATTAATGCCTCAACCAGCCACTATGCAGCTGATCACATTGCAGTTAAACAAATCTTGCTGCATGCGATTTGGCATTCTTGTTTCCTACGTTACAACAATGACTACATTTTGAAGATACTACTTTTGTTGTGAAATGCTTTTGGTTACTCTATGACAATGAAAGGGACTATGGAAATGCAAGATCTTTTTATGTGCTAAAAGAAAGCACAGGTGGTTTGGATGAATTAGAAGGGGGACTTCAATGGTTACATGCCAGACCCAAATCTATAAAGGTCAGTGTGAGGGGAACTGTTTGGCAGCGAAGAAAAGAAACTTCTGAATTTCAATCCATTTGTATTATCTTTTTTTTAAAACCATTCATTGCTTTGAACTTGTGGCAAGTTTTTCTGTGGAATTACAAGGGAAGGTTAGAGTAAACAAAATAGCTGATTCAATGAAGATCAAAGGGAATGAAGGATTGGGAATTACATAAGAAATAGAGGCACATATGCCTCTTGAAGCCTGCTCTGCCATACAATAAGGTCATGCTTATCCAATGCTTGGTCTCAACTTCACTTTTCTTCCTGATACACATAATCTTTCATTACCCCAAGGTACAAACATCCAGTCACCTAATTAAGATATAAATAAAGGAATATTACATGCAAATTGCAAGGTTGATTTTATTTTCAGTTCCCTACAGTAAGGAAATAAGTATATCTGACCATGTGGCAAATGGGCGTACTTACAGCTGAATCCAATTCACACCACTGATTCATCAAGCGAGAGCAAGATTTTACAAGTGCAAGAAGAAGAAACTTTGTTCAGGATAAATCTTAATCCACAGCATTCAAAATAACTAGATGTAATCACTCCTAGCTGATAGATGTTACCATAATGTTAGAGGAATCTTCAATGTCAGCATTCTCGGTTTGACGTTACATGACTCAGGGTGCTGGATTCTTGTAGTAAGAGTAGAGCACAAGCTTGGGAATGAGCTATGGAATATTATCAGAATTTTCTAGCCCAGAAGGATCTCAAACCAAGCCCCACATCAATGGAGAAATGCAGAATCCATTGTCCAAATAATGAAAAGGAGAAGATGGAAGAGGGCTGGATTTGTGCATCATTCCTCAGTTTCACTGATTAGAACAGCGTCATTCCGGACACCAGGCAGGAACCAGAAGAAGTTTTGCCCAAGGAGACACGGTGAAAAACATTAGAGAGAGAGAGATGAAGGCATGCAATCTGGTATGAGACCCCATCATCAGACAGGATGCATACATCAGCAGTGCTGCTCTCTTGTAGAGCCATATATGTTACTTAAAGCATAAGGATTGAATGAATAGATGGACAAAGACATAGAGAAGGGGAGAGTTTTGTGTGGAGCCTAAGTGATAGCAGGTACCTTCTAAACTGAATTGTAGACTTATGTACAGGAACTAGGTGGGGACTAAACTGTTGCTTCCTGGCTCTGTGTGTGTGTGTGTGTGTGTGTGTGTGTGTGTACATGTCATGTATATGTGTGTAGAGAGAAAGAGTGGGCTGGAAGAATTCATTGGGTCTTTTTTCCTTTTGAAAATACGTGGAAGAAAATGTTGAATTAACTTTTCAAGCCAATTACCAAAATTATGTTTGTCCTGATTGATCTCTCAAGTAACATCACTAAAACTGATTATCTGGTCATTATTAAATTGTTTTGGAACTTGCTATGCTCATATTAACTGCCACATTTCCTGTATTAAACCAAGGAAACACTTTTGAAGTATTTAATAGGCTGCACATGCATTGAATATGGTGAATGGTTTCATATAAATGGTATAACTTTGACCTAATAATCCATCCGATGTGACTGATTCTCCTCACCCTTCCCATAACTCTAGTGTCTAATCTTTTTTTTTTAAGTTTCCTTTCTGTTCTTTTAACTTTCTCTGTAAACAATTCAGTGATGCAACTTTGGCTGAGAAAAGGATGAGGTTGCCATACTTATTACAACACAGAAGGAGGCTATTCAGTCCATCATGTTCCTTTTAGGCAATCCCCCTGCCCCTCTCTTTATCCTTTTGTAGCCTTGCAACTTATTCTCTCCCACCTGACCATCAGCTTCCCTTTGGCTCTTTTGCCACTTGCCTACACTAAAGGGTAATTTACAATCGTCAATTCGCCAACTAGTGCAGATTTGGAATGTGGAGGGAATCTGGACCATCCAACAGAAACGAGCATGGCCACAGGAAGAAGTTGCAGGCTGCACACCGACAACATCTTGGTCATGATTGAACCAAGTGAACAAGAGCTATGAGGCAATAGTGCCAACTATGGTAGCACCATACCAACCCCTATGGCACTAACACAGTACCATCAACCATAAACACACAATATACATACAGTTTTCCTATTTTTGCATTTGTACCATCAGCTTGAAATTTTTGTGAAATGTGTGCCTTATTCATCAGTTTATCCCTTCCAAAACTCTCAATCAAAATGTATGATTGGAGCTACACCTGTTTAATAATCGGACTCCCGATCTTCTAAAGGATTGTCTTCTCTTGTATTACCTTTGGGTCAGAGGGAAAAGGCATTCCATGTTTCTTCAT
>JARFYF010000104.1:36820575-36830658 GCA_030265395.1 Rhina ancylostomus
CAGAGCTGGAGAGGTTTCAGAGATGGGGAGGAGTGAGACAATGGATTTGAGAACAAAGACAAGGATTTTATTGAACAGCATAAGGACTGGGTGCCAGTAGCACATGGGTGAAGAGTGAATGGTACTTGGTGTGAATTAGGATATGGAGAGCAGAGACTTTGATAGACATCGCTGATGGAGGGTGAAGATGGGAGGTCAGCAAGGAGAGCATTGAAATTCATAGCTGAATCAACTTCATACATCCCCTCTACCATCATAATTACTCAGCAAGTGTCTGACCTTTCTTCTAAATGAAGGAAAGCTTTTCTCAGCTTAAGTATTCTCTATGATGTAGGCCATGAAAGTAAATGAAACTAAGGACTGGTTTCATACTAGTCTGACACATTCTTTGCCAACCACTAAATTATGCAATTGTTGCTGTGGGAAATCTGATAATGGTCTTGGTTTTTCATCATTCTAAACAATCATGGTTTCTTCCACAAACCAATGTATTGCAACAAGTATAGTGCAAACCAATTTTGTCTGACCATTCCCCCTCCCTCCAATGCATATTATAGATGCATACTTAAACTTATCACAGCTCCATCCTCCTATAAGGATGCTTCATTTTGTTTCCAGAGAAAGACTAGTTTTCTTGAATTGTATTTACTCAGAATCTTTAGGAATGAACAACAAATTTGAGCCTATGCAATGCTTATTTCAAACAAACTGACAAAAAGCATGCACTGGCAAAGCAAGGGAGATGAAAAAGCAAAAAATTGCAGATGCTACGAATTTGAAAGTCGAATGCTCACTGGCCCGAAATGTTGACTCTGTTTCTCCCTCCAAAGATGCTCCCTGGCCTGCTCAGTATTTCTAACATTTTGTGCTTTGAGATGATTCAATTGTAAAACTTTCACAGTCCAGACAACAGATTGCTATTCAAAGAGCAGATTATACAACATATGCTCCAATCTCAGAGTGATTTACTGAGGAACGAGATCACAATTACTGACCTTCTACAAGTTTCAACATTTGCACAGGAGTAGCTCGCAAAATTCTGCTAAGTTTTCCCAATTATTGAACTCTCAATTTGCCAAGCTACTCAAAAGATTCATCAGCCCAGATGCTTGAATGCTTCATTTCTGGAAATCAGCTGCTGATAGAATTGTTGTGCATCTGTTATACGTTTGCTGTACTTGGTCCTAACAACTATGTCACCTTCCAACTCTGGAAGGACATTCAGCTTGCTGATGCCCTGTTTTCAAGTGCTCAATTGTCAGGTCTTACTCATACTTTCCAGAAGTTCCTGGCTCCCAGTTATCAAGAAACAATACGAATGCTGTCTGAAAGGCATCTACAAGTGTATTAGAAATATCCCAAGAAATTTCACACAAACATAATCCAATAAAATAAAAATGACACCCAACAACATCAGAAGGCACAAGAGACTGCAGATGCTGGAATCTGTAACAACAAACAATCTGATGAAGGAAGTCAGTGGGTCGAGCAGCAGCTGTGGGAGGGAAAGGAACTGGCGATGTTTCAGGTCGAAACCCTGCATCAGGTGTTAGGCCAAGTGACTGAAAGCTTGCATCTCAGAGGGGTGACAGAGAGATGTGGGGAAAGAATTCCAGTGCCCAAGACCCTAGCAGCTGAAGACATGGCTGGTGGAATTCAGGGATGTTCCAGGAAGCCAGAATTGGTGGAGTGTGGAGAACTTGAAAGGTTGTAGGGCTGGATGAGATTATGGAAATAGGAAAGGGTGAGGCCATGGAGAGATCTGAATTTTAAAAACAAGGCATTACTTCACCAGAAACCAGCATAGGTAAGCAGGCACAATTTTGCTTTTTAAAGCAGTTCTTCAGTAACACTGTACTGCTCAGCTTAAAGAACAAGTGAGGCAAACAAAGAAATCTCAACATATAGCACAGAGTCTTGGAAATAAAAGGCCCATCATGTTAGCACAGGCCTGACAGCTTCACACTAAATACCATGACTGGCAGTATTAATCTAGCATGTGCAGGAAAACGGAACACTAGTTTGTTATACTGAGCTTCATACTCCAAGAGACATGGTGACTGCCAGAGGGAGATCATGCAAAGATCCCTTCCCACAGGAACTGATGGTACACAGCATCAGTGCTGTGTGCAAGGTCTGGAGTCAGCTGGTACAGGACAACAATGGACCTTCACAAGCATTTGAGGGCTAGAGAGCTTCAAATGGCACAAAGAGATGGAGCTTTGTCTGTGCTCACAAGCTCGAGATGCAGTACGACAGGAGCAGCATACAGATGAGTGGCAGTGAGACACTGCACTATGTGGAATGCAAATAACTACCATTACTCTGGAGCCCTCCAGGAAACAAAGACATGGTATTGCGGCGCACTTCTTTACCCAAATACTGTCATTCCTATCACATACAATCCGTCTCTCAAAAGCAGCACAGCATGTCGTGTTACTCTGCCTCTGCTCATCTGCTGCCGAAACCCTCATCCAAGCCTTTGTTAAGCTCCAGACCTTGACTACTCCAGCACATTCCTGACTAGCCTCTCTCCGTCAACTTGAGGTCATCCAAAATTCTATCCCAATATACCCCATAATCACGTCAGCCACCAGCCTCTTCTCAGCAATGTACACTAGCATCAGGACCGTTCCCCCCCCCCCCCATGAGTTCGCACTGAGCATCAACCACCCATTTACACTAATCCTGCATTAATTCACTTTCTTTATTCTCTCCACACTCTCATCAACTCCCCCTAGATTCTACCACTCACACCTACATTACAAGCAATTTACAGTGGCCAATTAACCTACCAACCCACACATCTTTGGGATGTGGGAGGAAATCAGAGCACCCAGAGGAAACCCACACGTTCACAGGGAGGATGTGCAAACTCCACACTTCATCTCCCGAGATCAGGGTAGACTTTTATTTTTAAAAGTCAAAATTCCTTCTCTTGTTCAAGTCCCTTTTATCATCCCGCACCTCCCTATCACTGCAACCTCCTCCAACACTGCCTCCCTGCTAGACAGCTGCTGTCTTCCAATCTGCTTTCTTCCTCATCATTAATTTTAAACCATTCTATCAGTGATGGCTGTGCCTTCACTTGTCAAAGCCCTAAGCACTGGAATTCCCCCCCTTAAATTCTCCACCTCCCTTTTCCTTCAAAGTACCCTTTTTCTTTAAAAAGCTCTCTTTTATTAAGCTTTTAGTCACCTGTCGTTGATGCAGGCTTCTCTATCCCATGTTTTCCAGAGGATAAAGGAAAAGTGAATTAGCTAGAGGCAGTTGGAAGCCCAGTGCCATTATCTCCTCAGGTGCTGTGAGAAGATAAACATTTGCAATACAAAAAAAGTCTTACTTTGGGATTATTCCTGCCAAGCCATAAAAATAAAAATTAAGTTTACCTTGCCTCTAGAGAAAAAGAAAGGGAAGAACATAGGTCAAAAAGTTTGCATTATTTTCACTGCAAAAAGTGCAAAATCTAAAGCACTTATATTTCTATAGCACCTTTCATGGATATCTCGAAGGTCCTTATGGCCAATGAAGTGCTTCTGAAGTGCACTCATTCTTTCTATGCTGGCAACTATGCAACATAGAGCAAGATCCTACAAACTGGAGTAATAGTGATACAGCACGAAATCAGGACCTCTCCCCCATTAAGTCCGCACCAAACATCAACTGCCTATTTGCACTAATCATTCATTAATCCATTTCTTTTTTTTCCATTCTCCCCACATTCTCATCAACTCCCCCTAGACTCTATCACTGACATTCACATAACAAGCAATATATAGTGGCCAATTAACCCACAAACCTACACATCTTTAGGTTGCGGGAGAAAACCAGAGCACCCAGAGGAAACCCATGCAGTCACAGGGAGAACATGAAAACTCCACACATCAGCACCCGAGGTCAGGATTAACCCCATGTCTCGGGTGCTATGAGGCAGCAACCCTACTAGCTGCACCAATGGGACTCAGTGACATCAGTTGAGAGACAAATGCTGACCAGAACACCATCTTTTCTAGGAAAAAGTCCCACCTAAGAGAGCAGAGAGGAACTTAATTTAATGTTTCATCCAAAAGAC
The DNA here is from genome assembly GCA_030265395.1 of Rhina ancylostomus. Lineage (NCBI taxonomy): Eukaryota > Metazoa > Chordata > Chondrichthyes > Rhinopristiformes > Rhinidae > Rhina > Rhina ancylostomus. The sequence goes on from JARFYF010000104.1 coordinate 36,824,648, forward strand.
AGTGCAGCATACACTCTGTATTGTGCCCAAGTGCCCTCCTAGATTTGTGCTCAAGTCTCTGGTGTTTGGCATAAATTCATCACCTTCTGACTCAGAAGCAAGACAGCAATTCAGGTTGACACAGTAAAATCACGTAATCCATCCTTCATAAACTACACAGATAAAGTTAGAGGTGAAGGGAAGACATTAGTACACAGAACAAAAACTACTCCTTCCTCAGAAGCACTGCCATTTGGCCGCATTATTAGCACTCTCACCTCAGTCAAGGTAGTAGATTAAAGGCACAGTCTGGAAATTGAAGCATACCATTCCAGGAAGATATTCCCACTATAGTACTGAAGGAGTGCTGCAAATTCAATGATGGATCTTTCAAATGAGATGAAAATTAAAGAGATTATCTTGACATTATCACATTGCGGTTCATGGGAACTTGCCATGTGAAAACAGAGTGTTGCGCTTCCTACATAACACTTCAGGGGGGTGAAGTGACTTGGGATGCCCATGATGTCAAGAAAGGAGCTTTGTCCTTTATTATTGGGTCAGCTCACGGCTGGCTATTTTCACTTAGTGCTCCTCATCACAAAACTGTGAGAGATCATGCAAAGAACCTTCAATATGCCAACCCAGATAATGGACGTGGCAAATGGTCATCATTATACATGCTCCCAACCTACAGAACCTCGGAGCATAAAACCATTTGGCCCATCGTGCTTACATTAGCACTTTGAAAGAGCTCTCTAATTAGTGTCACATCCCTGCTCTTTCCTCACAGCTCAGTATTTATTTTTCCTTTCAATTATTTCTCCAATTTCATAAGAAATGGAGCAAGATTAGACTATTTGGTCGCTTATGTCTGTAGCACCATTGAAAAAGATCATGGCTGATCTCCCTCAAGTACCCTCCCCCAGATCTATTCCCATATCAACATACAAAGTGCTGGAGGAACTCAGGTCAGGCAGCATCTATGGAGGGAAATGGATACTCGACGTTTCCAGTCAAGACCCTTCATCTGGACCTAAACTGTTGACTGTCCATTTCCCTCCACAGATGCTGCCTGACCCAGAGTTTCTCCAGCACTTTGTGTGTTGCTCCAGATTCCAGCATCTGCAGCCTCTTGTGTCTCTACTCCCATATCCTTTAATTGTCTAATATAAAGAAATCCACCAACCTCTGTTTTGAATGAAATCAGTGACTGGCCCTCCAGAGCCCCCCCCCCAGGGATATAGAGTTCCAAAAATTGACCATGTTCTGAATGAAGAAATATATCATTTCAATCCTAAATTGTTCACCTCTTATTTTGGACTCAGCAATGGCAACATCCTCCCTGCACCTATCCTGTGAAGCCCTCTAAGAATTTTGCATATTTCAATGAGGTCACCACTCGTTCTTCTAAACTCAAGAGAATAGAGCCCTAGCTTTCTCAATTTCACTTCACATGCCTGTACCTCCATCCTAGGACCAGTCTGGTGGATCTTCGCTACAACTCCTCTTTAGCTGGAAAGGAGACCAAAATAGATGGCGTTTCCAAGGCCCTATATAACTGTAGTAAGATATGTTTACTCTTGTACATAAACCTTCTTGCAATGAAGGCCAAAATACCATCTCACCAATTTCCTTCTGAAAGATCCCATTGAATCTGTCTCCATCAACTTATCAGTGTATTCCAAATCACAACTCCCTGCTGAAAATAAAATTCTCCCACCATTTAAAACAAAAATTTATTTTGATCCATTTAAGAACAAGATAAGTCTCCTGAAACCATTTATATACCCCCTTGTTACCAAATCTGTTGAAAACTTACATGAAACTACATACTTTGCAAGGGAAGCATCCATTTATCAAGCTCAATATTACCTGCAGGCAGAGGAGGAGGCAGGTCCTGACACAATATAATTCAGAAATAGTGCCAGATTTCATGTAAGAAATATACTAGTAGCACTTAGATTGTCTTCTAATAACTCAGTTTAAAAAGCAGAGAAAGCCTAACACTTTTCCCCTCCCCTATAAGAAAATGTACAGAAAAGTGGCTCCTTCATGAACATCAAGCTGCTCATCCTTAAAGCATGAGCAGATTATGAAGCAGAAATTTCAATCCATCAACAATATCTACTCGTGTTCTTCCTTCATCTCACGATTGCACCTACTCAAAGTATTCCTAAACCCCTACAACTTCTCACTATCTCCCTCATCTGCAATTGCCTCAAAACTATTTTATCCTTTTGTCTGACTTAGCCAATTCTCTGTAACGACTGCCTTTTGAGTGCAGGACTTCCACTTGACTTCCCTTTTCAGTATTACCATGTGGCAGCTTATGCAACAGCTTTAGTCTTTCACTAAAACCATGTACCCCTAATACTGGAACCCTTCCACAAAGGGAATTATTCACTGTCTGACAATTTTTAATAAAATGTTAGTATTTGGCCACAGTCTCCCTGGATCTTCCACTGGAGACAGAATTGGTTGCTTTGCCACACAACTAACTGCAATGGTATTAGTCCTGCAAACGTCACACTGACCAGTTAATAATTGATACACTGAGAACCCTATTGTGCACCACAGTGGAAGAAAACATAATGATTGTGCTGTTACTGGAAATTCAGGTTTTCCAACCAAGGTACAATAGCCAAGAAATTTATAACAACACAAGGAATAAGAGTAGGCCTTCTGACCCTTTGGGCCTGTTTCACCATTCAATAACATCATGGTTGATCTAATTTTAGACTCAATTCCACTTTTATACATGTTCCCCATAACTCTCAACTCACCTGTTGTTCAATAACCTGTTTCAGCTCTGAGCATATTCAATGACCCAACCACTACAGCTCTCTGGGGTGGAAAATTCAAAAAGATTCACAACCCTCCAGAGAAATTCTTCCCCAGCTCAGTCTCAAGTGCATGACCCAGTATTCTGACACCATGCCAGTAGTTCTAGAAACCCCACAAGGGAGAAAAAAAGTATCTTCTCAACATGCACCTTGTCAAGCCTGCTCAGAATCCAATGAGTACGTGCCCAACTTGTTTAAACTTCCCACATGAAACAACTCATTCATCCCAGGAATCGACCTGGTGAAAATCAAAAAAAAAAGCTGTAGATGCTGCAAACTTAAAATAAAAACAGAAAAGGCTGGAAATGCTCAGCAGGTCTGACAAAGGGTCTTCAACCTGAAACGCGAACAGTTTCTCTTCCCACAGATGTGGCCTGACCTGCTATTTCCAACATTTTCTGTTTTTATTATCAACCCAGTGAACTTTCTCTGAACCGTCTCCAATGCAAGTCTATCCCTCTTTAAATAAGACCCAAATAGTATACAATAGTCTAGGTGTGATCTCACCAATGTTCTGTATTGTTGTAGGAATACTTCCTGACTGTTATATTACATCTCTATTGCAAGAAAGGCCATTATCTTCCCAGTTATTTTCAGGTGTCATGTTCTGAGGATATTCTGATCTGTACATTCTATAGCCTCTCTGAACTTACACAAAATTCTGCTTTCTTTTTCTGCCAACCTTTGTGGATACCCTCACATTCCCTTTCAATAGCCAACGTCAAACTTTCCCCGACTATCTGTACACCTTGCTAACATTTTGTCCCATCCTCGCAACTTCCCATCCTCATTGTATCGTCAGCAAATTTAGATTCCACATATGCATCAATCCCTTTATCCAAGTCAGTAATATAAATAGTGGAGGCCCCAGCACTCATTACAGTGGCACCCATGAGTCACTAACTACCAAAATATAAAAAGACTCATTTATCCCAACTGGAGACACAAGGGACCGCAGATGCTGGAACCACTAGTTCCCTTCCCCACCTCCATCTTGTTATTCCATGCTCCACCTTCCATCATCTTCAGCCCTTAGTCACTTCTGCCTATCACCTCCCAACTTGACGCCATTCACACTCTCCCTCTCCCCCATCTGCCCTTCAGCCCCTCCCTTCACCTGGATCTACCTATCACCTGCCCTTGCTCCACCCCTTCCCTCCACCTTTTTGTACTGGCTACCTCCCACCTATCTTTCAGTCCACATGAAGGGGTTCGACCTGAAACATCGACTGTCCATTTTGCTCCACAGATTCTGCCTGATCCAGGGTTCCTCCAGCATTTTGTGTGTTGCTCCTTTATCACAGCTTTTTTTTTTGTTGGTTAGTTAATCCTAACTGTATATTATCCCAACACCATGCCACTTATTTTGTGCAGTAACACCTTCCTGTGACACCTTACCAAATACCCACTGGAAATCCAAATGCACTAAATCTATGGATTTTTCTTCACCGACCCTGTCCTCTGCATCTTCAAGAACCTGAATGCACTTCCAAAAGACTGTTTCCTTTTAAAATAACAACACAATTGAACATGGTTATTTGAAAATGTCCTGTTACTGCTTCCTTTACAATGGATTCCAGCAAATTTCTAATGATAGATAATTGGCCAATGGTTTCTTGCTTTCTATATCCTTTTCTTGAAAAGGGGTATGCATTTATGGTTTTCCAATCTGTTTGTATCCTCTAGAATGTGGGGAATTTTGAAGGATAACAATCCAGGCATCCACCATGCCAGCAGCCACTTCTTTTAAGACCCTAGGAAGTAGGCCATCACGTCAACCTTCAGTCCTATTAGTTCACCCAATATATTCCCTCTGGTGATATGATTGTTTTAAGTTCCTATCTCCTTTTTGATCATTTGCTTTACTATTCCAATAAAAGCTTTACTATCTGACACCGGAGGGGAATGGAAGGTGCTAGTCAGTCAAGAATGAATTGTGTGTTCACAAAATCAATAGTACAAGAGGCAGCACAATGCCACAACTCACAGAATTGGCAACCCGGTTCTGACCTTGGGTACTGTCTGCATAGAGTTTGCACATTCCCCTTGTGATCACATGGGTTTCCTCCAGGTGCTCCAGTTTCCTCCCACATCCCAAAGACATGCAGGTTGGTGGGTTAGTTGGTCACAATAAATTGCCTCCAGTGTGTAGGTGAGTGGTAGAATCTGTAGGGAGTAGAATCTTCTTCTGTCTCCTTCCCCGTTCAGACAAAGGTTTCTTGACCTGTAACATTAACTCTGTCTTTTCCCACAGGTGTGGCCTGATCTGCTGGTATTTCCATCATTTTCTGTCTTTAATTTATGTTAACCTAGGAATTGGCTTGCATGAGACTTCCAGCATAAACTGGATATGGAAAAATCTATTGCAAAGCATTATGATTTCATTATCTTTTAATCCATTCAATGTACAGCATAAAAATATACTTGTTATAACCTTAAAGTATGTGGTGAATACGAAATTATCCTGTATTTGTGAATGATTGCTTCAGGGACCAGTGATATATCACTTTATTGTAGCAGTTCAATTAAAAGAAATTATAATGCATTTAAATTGAAAATGCATTACCCTTTGACTGAATAGTCTGTTTGAACTATTGTGCTTGAAGTGACTTTTCCTATGTGTTATAAGAGGGAAAACTTGTAAAATTATTGAAATTCAACAGCTGATCCATTCAGAAAATAGACTCAATTTGCATTTAATAAATGAGGACACAAGAGGACATAGGTCTAAGGTGCTGGGGAGTAGATATAGAGGAGATGTCAGGAGTAAGTGTTTTACTCGGAGAGTGGTGAATGTGTGGAATGGGCTGCCGGCAATGGTAGTGGAGGCGGATACGATTGGGTCTTTTAAGAGACTGTTGGATAGGTACATGGAGCTTAGAAAAATAGAGGTTCTATGGGTAAGAGGGCTAGTAATTTCTAAGGTAGGGACAAGTTCTGCACAACTTTATGGGCCGAAGGTTTTCTATTTGCTGTAGGTTTTCTATGTTTCTATGTTTTACACTTAGATAGGCAGGGTTATGAATTAAGTTGGGGAAATGTGTGCTTTCATAATAAAGGTTTTAATTCAAGTTATTCCTTTGCCTGTATTTTTTTTAAATCAGACTGGTTCATTCTATGGATCAAAGTACTTTTTATTTCACCGAGAGAAACTAAAGACTGCAGATGCTGGAATCTAGATGAAAA
>JARFYF010000104.1:36852481-36862549 GCA_030265395.1 Rhina ancylostomus
TCTCCTCATAATCCAGACTCTCTAATCCAGGCAGCATCCTAGTAAATCTCCTCTGCACCCTTTCCAACACCTCGACATCCTTCCTATAATGAGATGACCAGAACTGGACACAGTACTCGAAGTGTGGCTGAACCAGAGTTTTGTAAAGCTGCGTCATTACTTCGCGGCTCTTAAACTTGATCTCACGACTTTATAGGTCACTGGTGCTGTGATAGTGTTATGCTAACTGCTACTCTACCGTGCCTGCCCAAGTTATAATGCAATTCTGTTGCTGCTGCTGCTGATGGAGCATAGCACAAAGATGTCCAGATATGAGGTGCTTGGCTGGTTTAGTACATTGATAATGTCACAAAACACACTGAAGATTTCCAGAAGTACAATGCATCAATAATTGCTGCCACAGAGTCACGAGGTTAAGCATATGAGACAAGTAGATTGCTCAGGATGAGGTCAGGTTCATTCATTCTCGCCCCTTGCCTTAGACCCAATCAAGTCTTAATTAGCTTTGTTAATGCTAAGCTATTCTTGGTAATTCACAGTGAAGCCTGTGCCATTCCATCCCTCCAGAGTACATGCTTCTTCCATGTGCCATTCAACAAGGAGAAATACTGATTTTTTTTTCAGCTGAGTGTGGGAACAGAAAATAAAATCCATCTGTGTTTGAGAAACTTCATGGGGACCAAAGTTAAAGGTGAAAGCTCCCAGCACCGCACTACCTTCACTGCAAAACACAGTGTCACATTGAGACATCATTGATGTTGTTTTAAATCTGATGTCCAGTTGATGCTGGGTGGGCAGAGTTCCATGGTGAATTGCATCCCTGCACTTGCACAGTCACGTTCTATGGGCAAGCTGAGATAATGGAAGACAGCTGGCTTTTCAGTCAGTGCACATCCTGGCTGATCTCAATCCTGTCTTTGGCCAACTTCAGAATAACTTGCACTAGTTATAGATCAGGGGGTTAGAATCTCTCATTATTTGTCTCCTTACATTTGTTTCTAATACCTATTCTGCTACTGTCAGCAAGATTACTTCAGAAGGCACAAACCAGAAACTTTACATATGAAATTAGTTGGTGCTGAGCCAAATGGCCCAAATTTATATTATGGTAAATGGAAATCAAAAAAACTGCAGATGCTTCTGAAATAAAAACAAACTGCTGGAAACATTCAGAAGGTCAGGCAGTATCTGCGGAAAGAGTTAACTCTGCATCAGACCTGGGAAGACGAGAAAACAAGTAAGTTGTAAGTTGCACGTAAAGTAGGTAAAGATGGACAAGACAAAGGGAATAGGGTGAGACCAGGGTTGCCGTGGGGGGTTGGTTGCTGAGGCTATCTGGTCGTAGGCTGTGGCACGGGGGGGGCGGGGGTGGGAAAGAAGACGGTGGGGCAGTGGATAATAGGAGGACAATTCAAGAGAGTGAGAGTACAAACAAAAGAACATGAAAAAAAAGGTGCAAAATGCAAAGTTGTAGGACATGCTCAGCAAGTCAGGTTGTACTAATGGAGGGGGAAAATAACTAATACCATAATTGGATGGCATACAGCAGAAAAGGAGATTCTGCAGATGCTGGAATCTAGAGCAATACACACAAAATGCTGGAGGAACTCAGCAGGTCGGGCAGCATCCATGGAGGGAAATAAACAGTCAACATGTTGGGTCAAGACCCTTCATCATAGATGCTGCCTGACCTGCCAAGTTCCTCCAGCATGTTGTGTGTGTTGGCATACAGCAGAAATGGCCAGTTCCTATACAAAAAGAAAGTTACCTGGAGGCTGCAATATTCCCAGACAAGTGCTGTTCCTTAAGCTTAAGCTGGGTATCCTTATAATAGTCTATCGGGTTAAAACAGATAGGCAGAACTGTACGGTATTGTGCCCAGTTCTGGTTGCCACACTACAGGAAGGATATAATAGCAATAGAGAGAAAGCAAGAGCAAATAGGACTCACCAGGATTTCGCCTGGAATGGAGGGTTACATTTATAAGGAGGGATTGGATAGGCTGGAATTATTCTCAGTGGAATATAGGAGGCTGAAGGCTGACCTTAGAGAAGTTTACAAAATTAGGAGGCCACAGATAGGATAGTTAAAATCTTTTTCACAAGGCAGGAGAGTCTAGAAAGGGCACAGATTTAAGGTGAGAGGGGAAAAATTTGAAGGAGATCTGAGGGGTAAGTCTGTCACACAGGGTGGTGGTTATCTGGAACAGTTTCCTAAAGGAGGTGGTACAGACGGATACAATGAAACATTTAAAAGGCAGTTGAACATACAAACTCCACACAGGCAGCAGGATCAAAGCTGAGTCTTCAACTACTGTGCCAACTGTACTGAAATACATTTTACATCTGGTTTTTGATCCTGATTTTGTCAAACATCAAGAGAGCATCCAGAAAGGATGGACAGAAACCCCTGTGCTCTCAGTACTGGTGGTTCAGGGGTAGCATCTTCACCTGTCACATGGGCAGACAGGGTGCAATTACCAGCTGGTGCTGTACTGAGGTTGGAGTGGTGTCCAGTGACCTGTCTCTGCACAGTCCTTCCTTAGCTTGTGTCACCAGACCTCTGGTCAGGTTCCTTTCACACACTGAACCAGTCATTAAAAGCAAATTAGGCCCAGCATCTGGTGCCAGCAACTGTTGTGAATACCTCAAACGTATTTAAACGATTGCTTATTTGACCCTTTGGCCTGCAGACACGGTAGCGTAGCAGTTAGCGTAACACGATTAGATTGCCAGCGACCTGGGTTCAATTCTGCCACTGTAAGGAGTTTGTATGTGCTCCCCGTGTCTGCGTGGGTTTCCTCCGAGTGCTCCGATTTCCTCCCACATTCCAAAGACGTATGGGTTTGGAGCTGTGGGCATGTTATGTTGGCACCAGAGTGGCGACACTCGTGGGCTGCCCCCAGCACATTCTCAGTAATGCAAAAAGATGCATTTCACTGTGTTTCAATGTACATGTGACTAATAAATAAATATCTTAGTTATAATATCCCAAAAATACCAAATTCTTTGTCGTTCATGGACTTAATCACCCCACTATTCATGACCATGCCTTCACCTGTCATGGTCGTCAGCTCTTCTTTGGGAGAGAACTAGCAAAATTCACTCAGTAAGCTTCACCAGCTCTTCCTCCTCTAAGATGCTCCTTACAGTAACATCTGCCTATTACGGATGTGTTAACAATACACCTAGAGAATAGTAATAGCATTGGAAAATGTCAATATGGATTTAAGAAAGGGAAATTGTGTTTGCCAAATCTGTTGTAATGTTTTGATGTTGATACAAGAAGAATAAATAAGAGGAAACTAATGGATGTGGTGTATTTGAACTACCAAAAAGTATTCGATAAGGTGCCACAGAAGATGTTATTAAACAAATTTGATGACTTGAAGATTGGTTAGTGGACAGTAGACTGAAATTAGGAATAAAAGGGTAATTTTCAGGTGAGGGCTGTGACAAGGGGGTTTCCATAGGGAACACACTAGGGACCCTAGGTATTCACAATTTACATCAATGATTTGGATGATGCAGCCAGTGTTCCATATCCAAGTTTCCTGATTCAAAGCTGAGTGGCAGCATGAGCCTTCAAGGGAACATAGATGGGCTGAGTGAATTTGCTGATGGAATATAATGTGGAAAAATATGAAGTAATCCGCTTAGGTAGAAAAAATAGAAAAGTAGAGCATTTTTTTTTAAATGGTGAGAGATTGAAAAGTGTTGGTGATAAAACAGACTGCAGATGCTGGAATCTGGAGCAACAATCTGCTGGAGGAACTCGGTGGGTCGAGCAGCATCTATGGGAGGAAAGGAATTATCAACATTTCAGGTCGAAACCCTGCATCAGGACAGCAACAATTCCTTTCCTCCTACAGATGATGCTTAACCCACTGAGTTCCTCCAGCAGACTGTTTATTGAAAAGTGTTGGTGTTCAAAGGGACCTGGGTGTCCTTGTACATGAATCACTGTGAGAGAACATGCAGGTAAAGTGAGCAGTCATGAAGGCAAACTGTATGCTGGGCTTTATTGCAAGAGGCTTTGAATACTACAGTGACATCACACCTGAAATGCTGTGTATAGGTCTGGTCTCCCTGCCAAAGGAAGAAGAGAATTATAAAGTTATACAGCATGGAACCAAGCCCTTTGGCTCAACTTGTCCATTCTGACCAAGGTGCCTACCTGAACTAATCCCATTTCCCTGCATTTGGCCCATTTCTCTCTAAACCTTTCCTATCCATGTCCCTTTCTGTATGTCTTTTAAATGTTGTAATTACACCTACCTATACCACTTCCTCTGGCAGCTTGTTCCATATACCCACCACCCTTTGCGTGGAAAACTTGCCTTTCAGATTGCTTTAAATCTTTCCCCTCTCAGCTTCAACCTGTGCCCTCTAGTTTTAGACTGGACTTGAGTTAAGTGAAATGCAATGAAGGTTCAGCAGAATAAATCCTGAAATGAGTGTGGGAATTGTTTTAAGGAGAGAGATCAAGCAGACTGGACTTATGCTGCCTTGAGCTTAGAAGAATGAGAGGCATAAAAAATTATTATGGGACTTGACATGCAGCATGATGTTTCTTCTGGCGAGGAAGCCTAGAAACAGGAATCCCTGCCTCAAAATAAGAGGTCTCCCATTCAGGACTGTAAGTCCTGAGGGCAGTGAATATTTAAAATCTTCTACCCAAGAGATCAATGCATGCTTAGTCGTTAAGTATATTCAAGACTGAGATTGATAGATTTTTGAATATTAAAGGAACCCAGTGACATAGGGTTACTACAGGAAAAAGACCCGGAGGTTAAAGATCAGCCATGATGATCTTATTGAAAGATGCAGCAGGAGTGAGGGACAAATGGCCTACTCCCAGTTCTGTTGCTATGTTAATCAAACCTACCTCATTAACCAGGGTCGTAGTCATGAGCTTTAATATCTCCTTATGGGGTTGGGTTTCAGTATTGTTTGATGATACCCCTTTCGTGCACCTTGGATTATTATGGTACCTTCATATAGGTGCTGTAACTAGATGGCATTATGGTTATTTTGCAGCCATCTATGAATTGCAACAAATGATCTCTATTCAGCATCACAGCATCTGCAATATTCACTTGCTGAAGCCACTAGTGCAGGGACAGCTGGCTAATGATAAGAACAGGAGCATTCATCCATTTGATTGGACCATGGGTGATCTTGGGACTAATCAGGCATAATGGGCTGAATGGCTTCTTATGTTCTGTGTGATTCCAAGGAGCCACATAAAAACACACACAGTAGCAGGTCCTCCAAGCCTGTTCTGCCAATCAATAGGATTGTGACTGACCTGGTTGTAACCTCAACTCCACATTCCTGTCTATTTCTGGTAACCTTTTGCCCTCTTGCTTATCAAGAATCCATCTGCAAAATATTCAAAGCCTCTGCTTCCATTACTTCAAACAGTTCCAAAGACTCACGACCTTGTGAGAGAAATATCTTCCTTTCATCTCTGTCTTAAATGGATAACCTCTCATTTTTAAACAGCGTTCCAAGTTCTTGCATAAAAGGAAACATCTTTTCCCCATCCACCTGTCAAGAATGTATATATATATCCTCCTCACTCTTCCAAACTCCAATGGATACCAAATGGAGATACAAGAGGCTATAGATGCTGGAATCTGGAGCGACACACAAGATGCTGAAGGAACTCAGCGGCTCAGGCAGCATCAATGGAGGTAAATGGATGGTCAACATTTCAGGTCGAGATCAGGTGAAGAGTCTCAACCTGCAACATTGATTGTCCATTTCTCTCTATTGATGCTGGTTTCTCCAGCATCTTCTGTGTTTCGCCAGTAGATACAAGTTTAGTCTGTCCAACCTGTCCTTATAAGACAACTTGTCCATTCCAGCTATAGATCCAGCAAACCCTCTCTGACCTGCTTCCAATACATTTATATCCTTGCTGAAATAAGATTAATACTACATACAGTACTCAAGATGTGATCTCACCTTTGTCCTGTATAACTGAAGAATAAACTTCCTATTGCTATATTCAATTCTCCTCATAATAAATGCTAACATTGTTAGCTTCACTAGTTACTCGCTGTATCTGCATACCAGTCTTCTGTGCATCATGTATGAGGACATCCCTCTGCATCACAGAACTGCAATCTCTCATCATTTAGATAATAAACTCTTTAAATTTTACCTCCGAAATAAAGAATGTCCCATTTTCCCACATTAGACTCCATTTGCCAAATTTTGACCTACTCACTTACCCTGTCTATATACCCTTGGTGGCTCCTTTATATCCTCTTTACAATTTACTTTCCTTCCTATCTCTGTGTCATCAGCAAATTTAGCTCCCATAACTTAGATGAAAGTACTGAAGATATTTACATAAATTGTAAAAAGTCAAGGCCCAGCAACTGATTTTTATGGCACACTGTTCATTACATCTTGCTAACCAGAATAAGACACACAGGCCACCCCTGTGTTACAGCTGTTTGGATAACAGAAGTTCACCCTTACAGAATTCACAAATCACCTCCAAAAAATCTGAGATCCAGATAAGATAAGATATCTTTATTAGTCACATGTACATCAAAACACATAGTGAAATGTATCTTTTGCATAGAGTGTTCTGGGGGCAGCGCACAAGTGTCGCCACGCTTCTGGCGCCAATCTAGCATGCCACAGCTTCCTAACCAGTACGTCTTTGGAATGTGGGAGGAAACAGGAGCACCCAGAGGAAACCTACGCAGTCACAGGAAGAACCTTACAGACAGTGATGGGAATTGAACCCGGGTCACTGGTGCTATAATAGTGTTACGCTAACCGCTACACTACCGTGTATGTGGAGAATAGTAAATAAATAAACATAAAATAATTTTTTAAACTCTGATGTCTTCACGCACACATAGATGGTGTGGCTGTGCGATGTGGAAAATCATAATACAGATGGTTTTCTGGGAACGTAACCCCCCCATAACATAACAGTTGCCTCTCTCTGCTTGTCAACCAACTTTCTATCCATGCCAACACCACCAGCTTTTCCACAATATCCTTTCAAACATATAAGGGTTCTTGACATGGTGGACATGGAGATAATGCTTTCCTCTTGTGGGAGAATCTCGAAATAAGCACCACTATTTAAAAAACAGGTCTCACACTTCAGATAGGGTGAATATTTGAAGCTCTCTTGCTCAAAGGGTAGTGGAAGCAGATCTGAGATCTGCTTTGAGGCAGAGATAGATCCCTGATAAGCAAGGGGATGAAAGGTTACTGTGGCCAGTCATGAATGTGGCCTGAGCAGGTAAGAGTGGGCTGCAGTCAGGATGGGGAGGGTTAATGAATAGCTCAGGTTCCAGCTCCTGAGAGGACAAAGTCACACATCAGCTCTGCCGTGGAAAACTTAGTTGAGGACTTTGATGATATTGCCTTCAGACAAAGGTAGATAAGCATGCACATGGAGGGGATGGGAACTCCCTCCAACCTGCCCATGAGGTATCAAGGATAACAGGAAAAATCAGCTCCAAACCTGGGTACAGCTTTGAGCTGAGCCTGGAGCCCATCCATTCCCGCTTTGAAATGGCAGCTGACTCCAAGGCAACACTCGGGAACGCCAACACAGTGTGGTGTGTGATGGAATGGTCACATCTTCCATTGCTGCACAGGCAGAAGTCATTGACCTCTGCTGCCATGGCACTGGGTACCCATGTTCAAAGGCTTATGAGGTGTCTCAGCGCTCTGGCAACGTGTCCTCCCAACAGGTTCTGAAATAGCTGTGATCTACTTCAGGACTCCATTGGTGGGTTTCCAATGTGTTGAATATAGCTCCAGGCTCCCATTGCAAAGGAACGTGTTATGGGTGAAGACTGACTGCAGTGAAGAGCCAAGGGTTCAGGTGATAGCCCTTTATCCAAGGGGCCACTTGTTGGTCTGGCAGTGGTGGCTTGAATATGGTGAATTCAGGTATCTCAGAGTTACTCAGGTGAGATGTCTGGTTGCATAGTTGTGACCACCAGTCTGTCACCATAGGCTGTTTGAAGGCGAGGAAATGATAATCATTAGTAATTGGTTTATTTTTGTCACATGTACCAAAATAACGTGAAAAGCTTTTGCATGCATGCCATCCAGACGATCATTCCATACACAAGTACATCCAGGTCGTAAAAAAAAACAGAATGCAGAATATAGAATTACAATTACAGAGAAAGTGCAGTGCAGGTAGACAATAAGGTACAAGGGCCAGAAGGAGGAAGATTGAGAGATCAAGAGTTCATTTATATCATATGATGTCTGTTCAAGCCTCTTATGACAATGAGGTAGAAGCTGTCCTTGAGCCTGGTGGTATGTGTTCTCAGGCTTTTGTATCTTCTACCCAATGGGAGGGGGGACAAAGAGAGAATGACCGGGGTGGGATGGGTCCTTCATTACATTGGCTGCTTTCCCAGGGCAGTGAGAAGTATAGACAGAATTAAATGAGGAAAGGCTGGTTTTCATGATAAACTGGGCTGTGTTCACAGCTCCCTGCAATTCCTTGTGGTCTTGAGCAGAGCAGTTGCCATACCAAGCTGTGATGCAACTGGAGAGGATACTTTCTATGGTGCATCTGTAAAACGTTCATGAGGGCTATTGGGGACAGGACAAATTTCCTTAGCCTTCTGAGGAAGTAGAGGGACTGATGTGTTTTCCGCTCTTGTTCCAGATAGGGTAGGATCTTGGTTTAAAGTGCTTAACTGATCTCCCCATGGCACAGTCAGCCTCAGACCCTGGGGAGATCAGTTTATCAGCAACATTATGTGCCCTTGCCACTAGCTATTCTTTACTTAAAGTAAAAGAGATGAATTCCTCTTACTGTAGTGACCCTTTGTCGTGGAGTCATCGAGAGATAAAGCATGGATGTAGGGCCTCTGACCCACTGAGTCAGCACCAACCGTCAACCATCTATACTAATCCTGTATTAATCCTATTCTTCCTACATTCTATCAACTCCCCCCAGATTCTACCATTCACCTACACACTAGGGGCAATTTGCATTGACCAATTAACCCACTGAAATGTGCAGCAATGTGCAAAAAAAAGTTAAGAATGGTGCTTGCAGTAACATCATGACATAATCCTGAGCAAAGGAATTAAGGGTCCCTGTAACCTTTAATACCACAGCTGATGGCTGGAGCAGGTTAGAGGTCTCAGAGCTAACCCTTTGGAGCACCTTAGCTTCCAAACACACTGCTTTTCTGCCAGATGCACTTATGTTCCCTGAGTGTTGTTGGAGTGTAGGTCAGTCTGCTAAAGGCCCACCTCCTTCTTCCAATCGGACCTTATCTTCAGGTCCTCTCCTCCCCCTCCCTGTCTTCTTGGACTGTCAACAAGCACAGGCCATTTTTGGCACTCGAAGGACTCCCTCACAGCCCAGCGTCAGATGTAGCAAAAGGTTTTACCTTTCATAAAAGTGTGGACTGATCACTGTTCTTGAGTCTCCCAATCAAGTAATCAATCCCCACCAAACATGAAAGTCCTTGAGGACCCCTTTCAACAGCACAGATTGGTGTTCTTCCTGCTGCAGAGATCAGGTTTCCCATCAAGGTTCACATAGTGCTCTGTTTGGACCAACACAAGGCAGGCCAGGGCAGGTTGTCAAAGCAGCACTGAACAAGAATTGACATCACTAACTACTTCCCCTACAGACTTCTAGTGTGCTCACTCAATGTGCCTAGTATCCCGCAATTCAACTTGACAAGTCAGACTCAAAATGGGTCGCACCAATCAGCACCTAAGAGAAACCAAGCTATGTAACCCAGTGTTGCAATGAAGGATTTAATCCTGTATTCCACTTCAGAACACCAAGAGGAAAGTTGTTCAGGCCGGATCAACGTGGGGGCTTGAATTTAGCCACCTCAACATTCACAATTACTTGATAATCAGTAACCAATAAGGCAAAGAAAACATTTTTACCCTCTGAGCATTGAGACAATGATAACTGAAAAGAATTGCCATTCACGAGCAAAAATTATATGTTGATAAACAATCCATACATCGGATATTTACTAGACTTAGAAAAATAACAGCTATCAACAGAATAGTGCATGGACCATTGTTA
>JARFYF010000104.1:36871127-36883823 GCA_030265395.1 Rhina ancylostomus
TCATAGTGATTAAAATACCTTCATTGTATGGCAGTTTTGAAAGTCTATCTGGTATATCCCTGCCTGGAACATTGTATATTTGATTTTACTTGTTACATGGGAACAGACATTTAATAGAGCTGCTTAAAATCATGAAGAATTTTGATAGAATAAATAAGGAGAAACTCAATGGCAGAAGGGTCAGTAACCATAGGGCACAGATTTGAGATGATAGGCAAAAGAACCAAGTGAAAGATGAGGATTTTTTTAAAAAATAGCCCAAAAGGGCAGAGGCAACAGATTCAATGGGAACTCTTACAAGGGAACTGGATAATCACCTGCAAGGAAAAATGCAGGGCTGCAGGGAATGAGGAGAGGGAGGGAGAAAAATCAAAGAGCTCTTTCAAAGGGCTGACACTTGCTCAATGGGCCAATTGGCCTTCTGTCCTGCATCACTTTGTAACGTTGCATAATATGAATGAAAGGAATGCTACCATTTCAGTCAATGTCGTCAGGTTCGGACACAAGAGGGTGAGGCTGTCTACAAGAACAATCCTGGTTATCTGATCTAGTAACCGATCAGGTTGGGAGTTCTCTGCAGTAGTTTTGTGTGGCTTTGTTCCAGCAAGGAATCTCACCCGATGAAGCACAGACTTGAAGGCAAGGCTATTATGTGAATTTGGCTGAGTCACATCTTACTAAGTCATTGCCACACTTGTGATCATTGGCTGCCAGGTGTGTGAAGGTTATGAGTAGATGGGCAGGCTTGAGGACCTTCTCATGGGTGTGCCTCTGGGCCTAGCCAAGGATGTCATCACAGTTTACGCTTGTCTTGCTTGAAATGGAATAAGGAGGAGAATCACTCTAAGACGTCTCTCTCTGCTCATTGTTCTACCTGTATCTCTGAGGTTGAGCACCTGATATGCTTGAAACCTTCCACAACATGCACCACAGAGATAGCTAGTTGTATAACACAGCCACATCAACAACTTGCATTTGTATAATGCATTTAGCACAGTAAACTGACCTGAGTAGCTTCAGAGGAGCAATATTGGACAGAATTTTACACTGAATCACATAAGGAAATATTAGAAAGGCTTAGTTTTAAGGATTTATTGCAGCAGGATTCCAGAATTAGGGCCCAAAAATAAGGCAATTATTTAATGATCTACAATTTTAATGACATTGTTCCCTGTGGGTTGTGGCCAACTAAAAAGGCAAAGCTGCTCTTTTAGCAAGATGACATCCTAGTTTGAGATTGTGGGAAAATAAAATGGCAAAAAGAGGCTGGGTAGTTTCTGCAGTCTGGCAGGTGAACACTCTGACTTGTTTAACAGCCCTTGTTGGCATAGCTCATTACTTGTATTCTGCCACTGTGTCTCTTGTTCTGCTTTTAACTGAGGCTGCCTCACCCCAGAAGTAAATAGAAAAGCTCTCAGTTGCTACTTTAGTTTTATTTGGAAAGTATCTGTCTGATTGGATGCAAAGGGAATGGAGGTCTTTGTCTCTAGTCTTTGGTACCTGTTTTGATTCATCAAAACTCAGTGTAAGGAATGGTTAAGAGGAATAAGAATTAGAATGTAAGATCACTCATTAATCTCAGCTAGTTTATCCATGTAAATTGAACTAGTGGGTGTTAGTGTAGGATGTCCATAATTAATTCAGCATTAACTAGCATTAAATTGACACTCACTCAGAAAGGTCCATGGATAGTGGGAAAGTAACGGTGGTACTCAGATTGTAATGGCAATCCTTAGCATAATTTTGGAAGTTACTAACACCAGCTGAAGCAAATTATCCACGGAGTGCGGTCTTGCTTTCATCTCTTAAAGGGACAACTATTCTTAAAAATCACTGCACAGCTTTGGGAAGGATATGTCAATTCATGATTGATCAGGGATGGGAATGGGCCCCCTGATTTTCTGAGTTTGAAGGTGACTGGAGAAATGCCTGAGCTGGGGAAAGCTCCCAAGAAGGATGCCAAGAAAGCCATGTCCAAACCACAAGCCAAGGTCAACAAGAAGCATAAGAGGCTGAGGAAGGAGACTTATGTTGTCTACATATACAAAGTGATAAAGCAGGTTCACTCCAACATTGGCATCTTCTCCAAGGCCACAAGCACCATGAACTCGTTCATGAATGATATCTTTGAGTGCATTGCGAGCAAGGATTCCCACTTGGCCAATTACAACAACTGGTTGACCATCACCTCCAGGTAGATCCAGACTGCGGTGCATCTGCTGCTGCCCAGGGAGCTGGCCAAGCATGCCCTGTGCCAAGAGACAAAGGCAGTGACTGTCTTCAGTGAAGCTCCACAGAGTGCTGACAAAGGAAAATCCCTGATTTTCAGCATTGTTCTCAATGCCTTGGTCAAAGTGGCAGAAGGGAAAACTGACCCAGGAAGTCCTCAGCATCCATAAATGGTACCTGTGGCAGGAGACTGCTGACGAGGTCAGCCAGGGTCTGATGCAACACCAAAATAGTTAATGAACACATAGTTCAACACCATCCCCCAAGCATGTGTGAGAAAGGAAAGGGAAAATAGGAAAGGTGTTATTAAACTGGAAAGAGTGCAAACAAGACTGATAAGGATGTTGCCAGGACTTAAAGGACTGAGTTATAAGGAAAGGTTGAACAGGCTAGGACTTGATTCCTTGAAGCATAGGAAATTGAGCGACGATCTTATAGAGGTGCATAAAATCATGAGGGACATAGATAGGATGAAAGGACTCTGTCTTTTTTCCAGGGTTAGGGAATCAAGAACTATAGGGCATAGGTTTAAGGTGAGAGGGGAAAGATTTAATAGGAACTTGAGGGGCAACTTTCCTACGGAAAGGGTGGTGTGTATGTGGAATGAGTTGCCAGAGGAAGTGGTTGAGACAATTTTTAAATGGATAGGAAAGGTTTAAAAGGTTACAGGCCAAACACTGGCAATGGGACTAGCTTTGATGGGCATCTTGGTTGGCATGGACCAGTTGGGCCAATAGGCCTGTTTCTATGTGGTATGACTCTATGACTCTAAGTGCAGCACCAAACTTACACACTGCTCAATGCTCTATACTCCCATTACTCACAAACACTAGCTAACGATCATCACATCAGTTAACTCATACTTATATGGTACTTGGCACCCTTATACACTTACCACTATTACAATGCTCACACATAACTCCCATAGCTTACATATATTCCCATCTATTCAATCACATAGGGCATGACATCCAATCACATTGCAGCACACTTCTGGCTCTCTTGCAGGAGAAGTTGGAACACAAGGCCTACCAACAGCAGCAGCAGTCATTGTTGGCATGGCTGCCATAGACCCACTTGGAGGGTAGCACTGACTGAAGGTAGCAGTATGCTCATACCTAATATGTCTTCATGCATTTCCTGTCATCCTCCACCAAGTATCCCTTCTGATTTGGAGGATGCAGGTGGTTTTAGCCTGGGTCTCTAACGTGTGTGGAAGCAGCATGGCCCCAAAGGGCCTTGTTAGTGTTGTAGTAAGTCACCTGGTAACTCCTCACTAACACCTTGCCCTTGGTCCCTTCTGCTTTCAATCTTGCAAGATTTCTCAGTTGGTTGGGCTCCAGCTGCTGAGCCAGAAGAAGATAAGGCAAATGATGCCCTCCTCACCTAATCTGTCACCAGCTCAGAAAATGGCATGCCATGGAGCATACAGGCTGGGTTGAGGGGCGGGACTAACATATGAATGGACTTTTACCAGACTAGGGGGAAAACAAAGCTCACCCAAGAGAGAAGTCTCACAATAGTCCTGCCCTGCAGGAGCAGATGAGAAATATGGTAGGGAAGCCTCCAAGTATGGCAGATAAGTAAGTATATAGATTTGTTCAGGTCAAGGTCCAGGAAGCCTGTGTACTCTGTCAAGGATTAGAGAGAATCCAGCTCAGGTTAGCATGAAGCTCGAAGCCCATCCATTCCTTCAAGGAAATGGTGGCCAGGTCCAAGTCAACAGTTGTAAACCTGACCACTGGGCAGAGCGTGATGGCAGAGGTCACCACTTCTATTACTGCTCAGGCAGAAGCCACTCAGTGTATGACTTCTGCAGAGGAAACTCGGACCTTCCAAGCAAGCTCAGGCCACTGGCTGTCCAAATCAGTTTTCAAAGGAGCTTATGGGTACGTTACTGCATTCCAACAACTTGTCCCCCAAGAAGGATTGATGAGGTGATGCCCAGGTGTTGCCAATAGGACATAGAACAGCACAGCGCTGGAACAGGCCCTTCAGCCCACAATGTCTGTACCAACAATGATGCCAATCTAAACTAATCCCATTTGCCTAGACATGGTCTGTCTCCCTCCATTCCCTGCACATTCATGGGTCTATCTGAATACATTTTAAAAATTGCTGTCATACCTGCTCCCACAACCTCCCCTGGCAGTACGTTCCAAGCACCTACCACTCTCTGTGTAAAAAAAACTTGCCTTGTAAATCTTCTTTGAACTTCCCCTCACCTTAAACTTATGCCCTCAAGTATTTGACATTTCTACCCTGGCAAAAAGACACTGACTACCTATGCTATCTATGCTTCTCGTAGTTTTATATACTTCTATCAGGTCGCTCCTCAGCCTTCAATATCCCAGGGAAAACAATCCAAGTTTGTTCAACTTCTCCTTATAGCTAATACACTCCAATCCAGGCAGCATCCTGGTGAACCTCTTCTGCACCCTCTCCAAAGCCTCCACATCCTTCCTCTAATGTGGCAACCAGAATTGCACACAGTACTCTAAATGTGGTCTAATCAAATTTTTATAGACAACACCTCACACTTATTCAGATTAAACTGCATTTGCCATTTCTCTGCCCATATCTCCAAATGAGTTTCTCCAGTAGATTGTTTATTGCTCCTTAAGAATCTTATTTGTTTCAGAGATCACCTTTTAGTCTAAATTGCACAGAGCTTAGGGCCAGTCTGCTTAACCTCTTCTCGTAGGATAAATCTGCCATCCCAGGAATCAATCTGATAAACCTTCACTCTGCTCCCTCTAACACACATATATCCTTCCAGGTGCAAGTATTTTCCCGATGCAGTCTCACCAGGGCCCTATATAATTGCATAAAATGCCTTCAGTCTTGTACTCAAACCCTCATACAATAAAGTGCAACATACTGTGTGACTTCCTAATGGCTTGCTGTAGCTGTAAAATCACTTACAGTAACTTGTGCACAAGGACAACCAGGTCCTTCTGAACGTCTTTCAATCATTCATAATTTTAAAAATATTCTGCTTTTCTATTTTTGGGTGACCTCACATTTTTTCACATTATATTCTGCCCATCATGTCCTTGCCATTTATTTGGTCTGCCTATATTCCACCTGAAGCCTCTCTGCATCCTCCTCACTACAAACAATTCCACCCAGCTTTGTATCTTCCAGAAAACTTTGTTACATTAACTTGTCCCTGCATCCAAAGCATTGATATAGATAGTGAGCAACAAACAATCTGTTGTGGGATGAAATGAATTGCCAACATTTCAGGTCACAACCCTGTGTGCTGGAGCCCCAGCAACAATCCCGAAACCACCCAGTTGTTATATCCTCTCAATAAAAAATAACCCATTTATTTACTCTACTCTCTGTTTTCTGTCAATGAACCAATCCTCAACCATGTCAAGAAATGACCTATAATCCAAAATCTTCGAATTTCATTTACTAACCTCCTGTGTTGCACCTTATTCAAGTCCTTCTGAATGTCCAAATTCACCACATCCACTCATTCCCCCTTAGCATTTCTGCTAATTACATCCTCAAAAACTGATTTTCCTTTTCTATGTGCATGTCAACTCTGCACAATCCTATGACTATTTTCTCAGCATCCCATTACCACTTGCATAGTAATATATTGCAACATTTCCCCCCCACCCCTCCCCCATTGATTTCAATCCAACTGGTCTGTTGTTTCTGCCTTCCAATCTGTGGGAGCAATTCTGGAATCCATGGTAATTTGGAAGATGACAACCAGTACATCCATTATCTCCACAGCCACCTCTTTCAATGGAGGGTCCAGATGAAGGGTCTCAACCTGAAACATTGACTCTCCATTTCTCTCCACAGATGCTGCCTGACCCGCTGAGTTCCTTTGTGTGTTCCTCCAGATTCCAACGTCTGCAGTCTCTTGCGTCTCCACCTCTTTCAATACCTTGGGATGCAGGTCATCAGATCCTGGGGATTCATCAGATTTCAGTCCCCTTAATATCTCCAATACTTTTTTAATGACTAATACTAATTTCTTTCAGCTCCTCCCACACTCCTCACCATTGTTCTTCACTGTTTCTGGAATGTTTTCTGCATCTTCTGCCATGAAGACAAATACAAAATATTTATTAAGTTCTGTACTATTTCTTTGTTTCTCAATATAATTTCTCATATTTCAGTCCAACTTGTGCTATTCTTTTCCTTTTTACATGTACACAGAAGATTTTACCATCTGTTTCACAGGATTGTGTTTCGTTACCTTGACTTGGTCCTCTGCTGAATTCTCAATCCTCAGTCCTTTTCCTTTGATCTAATGCTATCCTTAGCTTCTCTTGTTAGATGTGACTTACTAGTTTCCTGTAGAGTTTCTGTGTCTTCAACTACATATTGTAAACTACATAATAATAATAGTTACCATCATATCTTTTAATGTAGTTTCCCAATCTGCCATAACCAAACCACACTAAATAACTTTGTAGTTTGCGTTGGTTACATTTCATATTATATTCAAATCTTCATCTTTCTTTACAATATAGGAGGCCATTTGACCCATTGGTTTATACTAACTCTCAGAGTAATTCCATCAATACCATTCTTGCACTTACCTTCCTGTAATCCGCTCTCACACATGTTCATTAACTCACCCTGACTTTCCTACCTCCAATTTACATTAGGGGTAATTTACAGCAACCAATTAACCTGACATCTTTGAGGTGCACGTGTTAACCAGAACACCTGAGAAAAACCCACAGGTAATAGGGAGAACATGCAAACTCTGCACAGACAGCACCAGAGATCAGAGTTGAAGCTGGGTTGCTGGAGCTGTGAGACAGATCACTACCTGCAATGTCACTGTGCCACCCAGAACAGTGGTTTCAGATTCAATTAGGTCACTTTTAATTTTGCACAAAATTCTATCTTTTATGATCGTTCTTCCCTAAAACCCTTTAACTACCAGATTACGAATTAACCTTCACTCATTGCACAATATTTGATTGAAGATATCCTGCTGCCTTGGTTACTCATCTAGAAATCCATCTGATATACACTTCATGACTTCATCCTCCACACTATTACTACTAGTTTGGTTTAGCCTGTTTGTATATAGATTACAGTTCTCCATGATTATTGTTTTACCTTTGTGACAAGCACCTCTAAATTCCTGATACATTCAATGCCCTACATCACTATTGAATTATTGAAGTTTATTTTTGGTGGCCTTAACTTTCAATCAGAAAACTAGGCAAGAAAGATCCACGTTTCTACTTATATTATATCCCAAAGCACATTAAGCCAGCAGACTGCTTATAAAGTGTGGTCACTGTTCAGTAGAAAACAATTTGAGAGAGGCAAGCTCCCATAAAATGGAATGTGATAATGACCAGATAATCTGTTTTCGTGATGTCTGTTGGAGAAATAGATATTAGCCAGAACACCAGGGAGAACGACTTTGTTCTTTGACAAAGCTCTGAGAGATGTTTTAAGTCCTGAGACAGCAGATCAGCTGGACGTCAAAGATCCCATGATACTTTTCAATAATACTGCAGTCCCTCAGTGGTGCACTGGAGTGTCAAAGTCAAATTTGAGTTTATTGTCATATACACAAGTATGTATGCACAGGCACAACGAAAAACCCACTTACAGCAGCATCACAAACACATAGCATTATATAAGCAGCATTCACAAGAAAAACATGCATTAAACACAAATTATACACAATGTTTACAAGAAAGAACACAAGTAGAACTAAAAAAAAGTCCATTTTAGTGCAAAGTGATTAAAGTGGTCATGGTGTTGCTAAACTGTAGTGATTAGGATTTTGCCATTTGGTTCAAAAACCAAATTGTTGAAGGGAAACAGCTGTTCTTGAACCCAGTGGTGTGGGACATCAGGATTCTGTACCTCCTGCCCAATGGTAGCTGTGAAAAGGTGGCATGGTCAGGATGGTGGAGACCTTTGATGATAGATGCTGCCTTCTTGAGGCAGCGCCTCCTGTAGATACTACCACTGGTGGGGAGGGATGTGCCTGTGATGTATTGGGCAGAGTCCACTACTCTCTGCAGTTTATTACATTCCTGTGCATTCGAATTGCCGTACCAGACCATAATGCAGTCAGGATATTTTCAACAGTACATCTGTAGAAGTTTGTTAGAGTGTTTGGTGACAAGGCTGAATTTTGATGTGCATGCTTTATTGCCATAATCTTCTGATTTAGAGATGAGAAATCAACCCATTTGGCTACTGATGACAAAAGAGAGCACAAACTAAAGTAAATTGCACCCAGTTTGTGCCAAGCAATGTGTACATTCAGGCAAATGACTTATTTTCTGATTTGCATTCATCCAACACGTTAATAGTTCACTTTTTAAAAATTTTCTGTGGAGCCATAAGCTGTATCATTATACAAAACAGCACTTGACTGTACATGGCCTGGATGCAAATCTTTTCTTCTGGATCTCCATTCCAATGCTAATTGTGGTTGTATTAAAATTCCATGACAATGGATTTTCTGGGAATTAGCTATTGGCTCACTGGTATTCTTGCCCAAATCAGAAGGTAAAAGGTCTTAGTGCCCAATATCTCTAAATCATAGAATGGGATGGTACAGAAAGAGGCCATTCAGCCCATTGAGTCTATTTACAAGAGCAATAAAATTAGTCCCACTCCCTTGACCTTTCCTCACACTCCTGCACTTTTTCTCCTTCAAGAATTCATCTTATTCCCTTTTGCAGGCACCAACTCAGCCTGCATCCACTACCCTGTCACAGGGAGAACGTGCCATCTCTTCACAGACAGTACCCGAGGTCAGGATTGAACCTAGGTCTCTGGCGCCGTGAGGCTGCAGCTCTACAGGCCACACCACTGTGCCAACCTTGACACTGCTATTTACACTTCAGCTGGACCCCTCTTTTATTTCTTTATTTGTTCAAAAGCACTGTCGTTCACCTTGCATGACCATCTCTTTCCTGTCATTTAATCTATGCTGTCTTCCACTGTATGGCACACATCTCTTTTATTCTACCTTTCCACCGCCACCACCCCCCCCCCCCCCACCTTTCCTCTCTGTTGTACTTGCTTGAAATCAATCACAGCTACTACGGGTCAACCTGAAATCGTTAACTCTCTTTCTCTCTCCACAGATCCTGCCTGACTTGCTTAGGGTTTTGCTCATTGAGAAAAGGTCAATGTTAGTTTCATTGGTTATTGCTATCTGGGCTTCATTGTGCAACTGTCCTCTGAAGTATTGCATTGACTAATTTCTCCATTCTGCATTTGACCTCAATGTGAATTATGGTCCACACTCAAACACTCATGAACCACTACTTAAAGCAATCTCCTGGAATCCCTACTGAAAGGACACCATCACTTTCTGTTGGCCCACTTTCACTTGCCCACATATCTCCTTATGTGTCTGGGTGTAAAGTTTCATTTAGTAATACTTTTGTGCAATGCCTTAGGACATTTTAAGACTTTAAGGGCACATTTTAAATGGAAGTTTTATTTTTAGGAAGTTCTAGTTTTATATTTAAGGAGGGGGAACTTAACTGAGGGAGTCATCTGAGTGGAGTTTATCGACTTCTGTGGCTTTGGCAGTGTTATTTCAAGCCACTAATCAGATAAATAAGATGTTGGAACTCTCAGATTTTCTCGGAATAGATCAGAGTTGTGGTCTTAAGTATTCAGTGGTCGGCAAAGGCGATCATTTTCAAAGGCAACGGATGTAGGCTGGGGATTGGTCACTACAATAACATCTTGCACTTATATTATTCATTTAGTGTAATTAAGTGACACAGGACCCTTCACTGGGACATTATCAAACAAAGTTTAATGCTAAGGAAGATGAAGGGATAGTAGAGTGCACCACTCTGTATTAGGAAAAGCAATCCCAGCTGCCATTTGTCTCTGCATTCCTTCAACTCTGGAAAACGACCTTCAATCCTCTTTGCTCTTTTGCTGAGGATGAGGATTTTAAAGTTGAGAGATTGTCAGACTGGGAACCAATATAGACCAGCAAACAGAAGTATAAAACAGAATAACAAAGGCCTACTCTATATCAAATCCACCCTGTATATTGTGTCCTGAGAAACCTAAAAGTCAGCTCTTTCACCCAACATTCAATTAGATCATGGCTGATCTATATCTGATCTATTTTTCTTCCACATGAGTGTATTCCCCTACTTCTATGATCTGTCTCTATTTTCATAGAGTCATACAGCTTAGAAACAGTGCTTCAGCCCATGCCAACCATTAAGTTCCTTCTACACTAATCCCAGCACTTGGCCTGTAACCTTCTATGCATTGGTGATTCAAGTGTTCATCTAGATACTTATTAATTGTTGCGAGAGTCTTTGCCTCAGGCAGTAAGTTCCAGATTCCAACCACTTTTTGGGTGAAAAACTTTGTCCTCAAATCCCTTCTAAACAGCTTACCTTACCCTATGATATCTCTTAATAGTGTAGTTTGGGACATTGCAAGAATTTAAAGACTAACTTGAACTGAATGCTGTGCCAGAGGATGTATGGCCTTATGTGAAACAAGGGAATACAGGATTTTTTTCCCCTTTTTTCCCTACAGGATTGTGAATATGTGGATTAAGTTCTGATAACACAATTAATGGTAAGATGGTTATAACCTTCCAAGACAAACATATAAATTATATTAGGAATGAGATCCATTATGAGACCAAATAGAGAAGTTGGGGTTGTTCACATTGAAATCTGGTAATTCCCTGGCACCTTTCCATTGAATCTCCCAGTAACCTTCTCACCACCCTTCCAGGCAGTGCAAATCCAAACCACCAGTCATGTGAAAACATTTCAAATAGTTTTTGAAACCCTTGTGCTATTTTAAAGTCCCTCCATGGCCATGCCTCCTCTCTCTTCCACCCCAACAAGCCTGTCCTACAAGCCTTCCTGTCCTACAAGCCTTCGGTATCTCTGTGGGTCTTTGTGCATTCTGGGGATTAATCACTCCACCAAATGGTGACCGTGCCTTCAGCTGCTAAAGCCTTAAACACTGGAATTCCTTCCCAAAACCTTTCTGTCTCTCCACCTCACTTTCCTCTTTTATAGTGCTCCTTCTACTTCTTTGATAAAGCTCTTGGTCATCTGTCCTAATACAGGCCATCTCCAGGTTACGAACGCCTGACTTATAGACACCTCTATATACGAACAAGCTCCCAATACATTATAAAATTTAAAAGTCTGACATATGATCATACATTCATTCCTATGAGCAGCAGAACCTGTCTCCTCTCTCTCTCTCTCTCTCTCTCTCTCTCTCTCTCCTCTTTTAGTAACTGTACTTTCTTATCAGCCTTATGTGCTTTTGATGCTATTCATTACAGTACTGTAGGGGTGTGGTTACCATATTGAGTGATTTTTGTGTATTTTCTGACTGATGGACAAAATTGACTTATTTATGTATACAAAAACAAAACCCGTTTGTTACCCAAGGATGATCCGTATCTCCTTTGCTGGTTTGGTATCAGCTTTCTGTTGTTCCCACTCCTGCTAGGCATCTAGGGATGTTTCATCACATTCGAGGAGTAATATAAATGTGTATTGCTATTGTCACTGCACTGGGGTCTTAATGTTGTCACAGATTCAATTTACAAATTCTCTCAGTTGTTCTCCTTCTCCATGTGGCACCTTGCTTGGCAATGACATGGTCAGTTACATATAGACAAGGGCCAGGCAGGAACAAGGTTACTTTAATGGAGTTCTTACTCCTTTCCTTCTGGGACAGAGGATGCCAGAGTTAAAATTCTCCCTTGGTCAATCATCCATGGAATTTGATTAAACTAATGAGATTGTTTGTGACTTTTAAAATTAAAAATGATGAAGCAATTTTAAAAATCAGAACATGCAAAGGGACAAAAACAACACAGTCACATTAGGGGATTATTTTAAGCGAAAAATCAAAAGAAAAACTACAGATGCTGGAAACCTAAATAAAAACAGAAGATGCTGAAAAACACCAGCAGGTCAGGCAGCATCTGCGGAAAGAGAAAAAGTTAACATTTCAGGTCGAAGACCCTGCATCAGAGATGGGAAAGAGAGAAGCAAATTAGTCTCGGTAAGGGTTCAAACACCCTGAGAGTCTTTTGTTTGCACCTGTGTCTGAAACAATGGAGACATTCAAGACTGGGATGAAAGATAAGGCAGATATTCACATGCAAATCCTCTGGTCTCATTTATTGTGTCTGGTGCTCCCAGTGTGGTCACCTCTACGTCAGTGAGACCAGGCGCAAAATGGGTGACTGCTTCACCGAGCACCTGTGTTCCGTCCGTCATGGCTATCTGGAGCTCCTGGGTGCTAGCCATTTTAATACCCCTCCCCATTCCCATACCGACCTGTCGGTCCTTGGCTTCCCCCACTGCCAGGGTGAGGCTAAACACAAACTAGAGGAACAGCCCCTCATATTCCACCTGTGTAGTCTACAAACCGATGGCATGAACATTGAATTCTTCAAATTCCGATAAACTACTCCCCCTGTCC
>JARFYF010000104.1:37101828-37113104 GCA_030265395.1 Rhina ancylostomus
GGGAACTACAAAAACAGGCTGTGAGGTGAAGGAAATGAACTGTTTCCTTCAAAACACAAACTACAGGAGGAACTCAGCAGGTCAGGCAGAATCTGAGGGATTGCCTCCATCTATCACCTCCCAGCCTCTGTCACTATTTCCACTCTTCCGTCCTCCATCTATCACCCTTCTCACCTGGATCTACCTATTGTTTGTCAGCTCTGGCCTCAACCCTTTCCCTCACCTCTTTGTAGTGGCTTATCTCCCCTCTGTCTTTCAGTCCAGATGAAGGGTCTCGACCTGAAACGTTGACTGTTCATTTCCCTCCACAGATGCTGTCTGACCTGCTGAGTCCTTCCAGCAGTTTGTATTTTGCTCCCGATTCCAGCAACTGCATTCCCTTGTGTTTGTTTCTTTCTCTTGACCCCTGTTCTCCAGACATACACAAGACCTAAATACACATAAATGTAGCAACTAATATTATTAGTTGTTATATTATATATACTTATTTATATATTTATATGTATATAATAATATAACAAATAATATATAAAAAATAAATTCTACCAAGTTTTGGGATTCATCCCCAAAGCTGACCACCAGGCTCAAGGACAGCTTCTATCCCACTGACTATTGATCAGTTCCCTAGTACATTAAGATAGACTCTTGACCTCACAGTCAACCTCGTTATGACCTTGCACTTTATGTCTACCTGCATTGCACTTTCTCTGTAGCTTTTACACTTTATTCTGCATTCCGTATTGTTTTACCCTGTACTACCTTAATGCACTGTGTAATGAATTGATCAGTATAAACAGTATGCAAGATAAGTTTTTCACTGTACCTCAGTACAAGTGACAATACTATTCCAATTCCAAATCATTACTGGGGTGAAACGCATTCATCAGCTTTTCAAAATAGTTGGTAACCCTCCTGTCACTTTCCTGTTAATACTACAATTGGCAAGATCTGTGCAGGAGAAAATCATGCAAGTCCCTTGCTAAGTTTTGGCCGTCTCTTTGTCCCCAGCATGGCCAGTTTCTGAGGATGAGGTGTGGGAATGGGGAAGTGGGAAATGGGAATGGAATGACAAGGTGCATGGAAATTTCACTCAGATTCTGGAGCAACCGCAGGGTCAGAATCCCAGTGAGTGGTGGTCTCAGCTTTTGATCTACTGCCTCAGGCAGCTTCAAGTCCAATGGAGGTACAAGAGACTGCAGATGATGGACTCTGGAGCATCAAACAGTCTGCTGGAGGAACTCAGTGGGTCAAGCAACATTTGTGGGGAGAAAGGAATTGCCAATGTTTTGGGTCAAAACCCTGCATCATTGAGTTTCAGGTCCAACTTACACTAAGGATCACCTGAAGTCTCAAGTAAAATTAGTTATGTTTCAAGGGTTATTATGATTTTTTTCATGCACAGTTCTCTCTTGTTTTCTCTTTCTCTCTCTTACACACAAGTGAACAGTTGTGAGAATTTGACTGAAGACTATGCCACATAAAGGAGGTACAGACTGAATAAAACCCATTCTGTTACTACTGGTCTCACACCCAAAAGTCATTGAAAATGCAAGTTACACCTCTCATTGCTTTGAAATACCAGGACATCTATGAAGGAGTATCAGAAAACACACAGGCATATAGCACAGCACAGACACAGGTCTTTGGCCCACTATGTCCATGCTGACTATCAGTTTCCCATTGTCAATAATCCCTTCTACCAGCACTTTGTTCATAGCCTTCTATGCCTTGACAAATCAAGAGCTCATCTAGATACTTCTTAAATGTTATCAGACTAACACTTCCATCACCCAATCAGGCAGTGTGTTTCAGATACCAACTACCTCTGGATGGAAAAATTTTTCATCAGGTTGTCTCTAAACCTTTCCTTCCTTACCCTAAACCTATGTCCTCTAGTTGTCGACACCCCTGCAATGGGGAAACTTGGGGCGGCACAGAGGCGTAGCGGTTAACGCAACACTATTACAGCGCCAGAGACTGGGGTTCAATTCCTGTCGCTGTCTGTGAGGAGTTTGTACGTTCTCCCATATCTGCGTGGGTTTCCTCCAGGTGCTCCAGTTTCCTCCCACATTCGAAAGACGTACGGGTAGGTTAATCTGGGGTTTAAAATGGGCTGTGTGGACTCGTTGAGCCAGAAGGACCTGTTACCACACTGTAAATAAAAAAAAATTTCCCTATCGACTCTGTCTTCACACAAAGGGCACTGGAAACCTGGAATTCATAACCCGAAAAAGCTGTTGAAACCATGGGTCAATTGACAATGATAGAAATTAGACTGATGGAGTGTTGTTAAGTAAGTAACCGAGGTAATGAAACAGAATTAAGGTACTCGTCACACCAGAACCACACACTGGCAGAAAAGACTCAAGAATCCTACCGGTCTTCTTCCTTTCTAATATTCAGCATTATGGTCCTTTAAAGGGGTTTAATTACCAAATCTTATTTTGATAAGCAACGAGTTGCAAAAACCTCACTCACCAGCACTTCACTGCAATTTCCTCAAAATCTTCTATGGTGCTTTGAATGGGACACCTCCCCAGCACCTGCACTGTATATGTACACTGAGTATAGAAAGGACTCCTAAGGCAATGATCTGAGCAATAAGAAGTTGACTCTTAGTTGACCTTTGCCGAACTGACCATGAGTTACACCATCGTTCTCAGTGTTTCCTTCAATGTGTCCCTATGGAAGGAATTTCACCAGTGTATTTTGGTGCAAATAAATCCTCTTCTATTTATGAGGCTATCTATTATATCAAAAAGATTAATGAATTAATGGGCATGTTTGCTGACAGTGCTGGTTCGTTTGATTTATTGTATTGTTGTTTACTTTGATTTATTATCATTTAACATGCCATTGTGTTCATTTCTCTCAGACTAATGGCAGTTCACAATGGAACCTGTTCAAAGTAAGCTGCAAAGTGATTAGAGGTGACAATGAGAAATATGGAGGAAGAAGATAAGGTTGTTTGTCTTTCCAGTTTGGATTAAATAATATCAATTAAGAAATCCATTATTCAATTGAGTTCTATGATTTACTCATCTAATTTCCATTCATGTGAGCACAGCAGTCATTACTGTTTACAAGATCAGGCAATTGGTCTCCAATTTAAAGGCAAGCTGATCTTTTGTTTAACCACAGTTGCCAATAGATCTTGTATAAGACCCCAGCCATTCTAAAGTCTGCTTTACTTTCTGTTTTGGAACTGATGATGGGTCTTGGATGTCCTTCATGTGGAGAACAAATATGCAGTCATGTGCCATAGAGTATTCACACACTTATCGCAAATTTAAAGTACTACAAACATACTGAACTAGTCACAATGTTGCAGTAGGTAGCACTCTTGTCTTAGTTAGGAGACTGCAATCAAATCCCACTCCAGTGACTAGAACACAAGAAACAACACCATATTCCCAGTACAGTGTTGAAGCACAATACACTATCAGAGCCTCCTGTGTTTTGAATGCAATGTTAAACCACAGCCCCAGTTGCCCTCTTGGGTGGATGTAAAAGAGGCCATCATCTCAAAGAAACTCAGCATTGCCCACAGTGTGCTGGTCTAAATTTACTCTTCAAATAACATCACTAGAACAGATTATCTGGTCATTATCACATTCCTGATTGTGGGAGCTTTCTATGGACATATTGATCCAGATTTTCAAAATTAAAAGCAATTTTTCTTTGGCTGAAGAGTGCTTTAGTACTTGACAAGGTTGCTATAGTTGCTATCGAAATACAAGTCTTTATTTTCCTGTAAAACAATGACAGTTCTGGAATGACTATCACCCTGCTAGTATAAGTCTTTTCCACTCTTCCCTCATAGAAGGAAGCAATACTGTGCTATGGATCTGTGAAGGACAACTTCTGTCAACTCCTGTGCAAAGAAAGTTGTTATTGTGCCTCATGGAAGCAAATATTATTCATTCACTCTCCCAATCAAAAGTCCCCACCTTGGATAGTTAGAAAGAACCATCAGGACAAGTAGCATCTGTAAAGAGAGATAAATGAGTTTGTTTTTCAGGTTGATAACAGTAAAGAATTCATTAACCTGAAGTGTTATCTCAGTTTCTCTCTTCACTGATGCTGTCTGACACGTTGAGTATTTCAAAATTGTTTTGGTTTTATCTCATATTTCCACAATCTACATTATTTTGCTGTTGTCCTGGTGTAGATATATGGGGTACCCAGAGCATCACTAACCAGCAACAAGTGACTGAGGCACATGAAAATAGGAAGTTTAGCTGCGGGATGAGTGCAATACTGACCTCATTAATGGAGCTGCTGTAGAGATGGTTGATAGCTTCAAGTTCCCAGACATCCATATAAGCAGCAACGTCTCCTGCTACCTCCATTCTGATGCAGTGATCAAGAAAGCACGTCAGTGCATGTAC
Organism: Rhina ancylostomus; assembly: GCA_030265395.1. NCBI lineage: Eukaryota > Metazoa > Chordata > Chondrichthyes > Rhinopristiformes > Rhinidae > Rhina > Rhina ancylostomus. Next base: position 37,106,220 of record JARFYF010000104.1, read on the forward strand.
TTAGCAGTTTGAGAAGATTTGGCTTGTCCATGAGGATTCTCTCAAATTTCTACAGATGCGCTATAGCAAGTATCCTGATGGGTTGCATCTCAGCCTGGTACAACGACTGCACTGCTCTGGACCGTCAGAACCTGCAGAGAGTGGTAAACGCTGCCCAGTCTGTCACAGACTCCTTCCTTCCTTCCATCCTGTCCATCTTCATGTTGCTTTGGGACGGCTAACAGTGTCATCAAGGAGGCCTGCCTGGCACACTGGCCGTTGCCTTTTCCCTCTTCTACCTTCCAAGAAAAGACACAGGAGCTTGAAAGCCAGGATGACCAGACAAGATCAGCTTCTTCCTCACTGCTATCGGACTTCTGAATCAATCACCTCTTTCACATCCCCTTCCAAATGGTGCTGCCCCCTTCTCAACCCCTTAATTCTACCTCTTCCCTTATTGCCACTTTTGCATTTCTTTTTGCACTACCTCAGTTTGCACTACTATACATTGCACCATTCCATTCTTTTGGGTTCATTGCTGTATTGATTGTATTTATTATTACTGTTTGTAGACTGTTTACCCTATGAACCTCACGTCAACAAGGAGTTTCATTGCACCCTGCTGTATATAACAATAAAACTAACCTTAATTTGCCCTCCAGCTGGATTACAAAGAATGCCAAAGTATGTCAATCCATTACCTATATTGTCTACAGCAATGCCACAGGCTATATGCTCCATGCAAAGCTCCTCTCACTCTGTTTCATCTCACCCTATCATTATATTCCCCTATTCCTTTCTGCTTCAACTGCCCTTTAATCCATTGAAATTATTTGGTCCCTCCCTGTAGGAGAAAGTTCCATATTCTCACTGATCCCTGAGTAAAGAAGTTCCATAGGAATTGCCTATTAGGGATTATCTTATATTTCTGTCCCCCTAGATTTGTTTCTCCCCCAACATTCTTACAGGTTTCCTATCAAATAGTTTGAATCAGATTTTAGGAGAGTGTACCAGATGACCAAGACTGCCTCACAACTCTGACCTTAAGTTCTAATTCCATAAGAAGCCATGTCTCTCCCCACTGGTTATTTGAAACCCTCTTAAGTCAACCTTCATACCAACTAATGAGTCTTCCCCTAATCCCCTTGCCTTGTCTCTTCTGTAGCCAGCTTTCACCAGACTTAGCTTTGGTGGTATTGTCCTGGTTATTACTTGCTTAACATTATAGATTTAGGTCCTGTTTTCATACTTCTTTCATCTGACACTACAGAACCATCAGCCATTAGATTTGAAAGTCTAAAAGAGCTGCAGATGCTGGAAATCTGAAATAAAAACAAAAAATTCATTGGGGGAAGCAGCTTCTGTGGAAAGAAAAGCAGTTCAAGTTTCAGGGCAAAGACCCTTTGTCAGAGCTGGGAACCTGAGAACACAAGTTGGTTTTCAGTGGCAGAGAAAGTATTGGAGGGACGGGTAGAACAAAGAGAATATCTATCTCTGATCGGGTGAGACCAAATGACTTAAAGTGACAGGCAGAGACCTGTATGCTTCATTGTTTACAGTATTGCTAACAACAAGGCTTTGAAGCACGCCCAGCAGGCCAGATGATACTAACACAAAGAGAAAAATTGAGCCAAAATGATATCAGGCAGAAATGGCCAGTTCTGATGCAGGCAGAAAGAAATAATGAATTACTTAAAGTCAGAGAATTCAGTATTAACTCCTGCAATGTGCTCAGAGAGATGAGGTGTTTTTCCTCAAGTTTACATTGAGCCTCATTGTAACAAAGCAATTGGATTTGTTTTACCTATTATGCCACAGTGCTGCATCCCCAACATGAGTCCTTGGTTTTATATGGATCATTACAGCCTGTGTTACTGGAAACAAGCAATCTAAAATGTTCACAAGACACCAAAACCAAGCCATTGCCACAAGAGAAGTCAACTCAGGTAATTAAAAGACCTGCCTGAACAAACTGCCATTAGAATCACCTTCTTACTGGGTCTAGCTTGAAGAACAACATTGGCTCCTTTAACGTGGTTAAACATTAAAATGTTTTACAGGACCCAGAGATTAAAGTGGATTATAAAATGTGCCTTAGATGGTTTAAAGAGAGAATTCCGGAGTATAAAGCATGGGTAAGTGGAGGTTATGTTCAAATGAAGGTAGGAGTTCAATGTCCAATAAGATAGATCTCAATTATATAAAAAAAGACACTGTCTGTCCTCAACATTTTGCATCAATTCTAACGGTCTTTCTTTCAATGTGTAGGGTAATTGTGCAATGTGAATGAGATTTATCAGGACTTTGCAACCACATCTCAATCTGTAAAATGTTTCAATAAATCACAAACTGGTGAAATTGTAGCCAATCAGAGCCTTGATTATTGTGAGTTTATTTAAATGAATACAAGAAAGCTCCACAAGGACAAAAGGAGAAATAGTTTAGTTTATAAGATTTTAAAACTCATTAGTTAACACTACTGTAAGCTGAATTTCTATTTAATTAAAGTGAAGGATACACATTTATTTCATTCCTCAATATTTGCAAAATATGTGCTGGTCCTGTAATCCAGTGACGCTAGAGAGTGGGAATGGGTTTAGGAGCTCAAGCTCCTGGCCAATGGCAAATGCACAGTGGGTGATGTTCTGCTGTCATTTACACAATTATAGCCATCAGGCTCAAAGATGTCACTGTTCTTACTCAAGAATCAGGCAGGCATGGCTTCCTGAGGTAACTGCACTTCGAAGCAAGGACTCTGGCTGATTTTCATTCCTCTGAGTTGCTAATGCTGATTGTCACATCTTCTACTGCAACCCAACATAGACCGAGGACAAAAACTAGGGTCCTCGTGGCTTATACGTCCCTGCACCATAATAGAAAGCCCACTGACCTACCAGGGAAGAGTTTAGACAAAATTGAAAGTATTGAACATCTTTGAGAAATAAAACTCAATAGCTCCTATCCAGACCCTATCTGTTCATTTTATTCACTCAGACCATGTAAACAGCCTGGCAAAACCAACATTCAATAGTCATCTCTAATTGAGGCAATTTGCAGTCAACCACACTGCTTATCTGGAGTCACGTATAACCAGGCTTGGTAAGGATGAAGGACGTGAGTGAACTAGGTGGGTTTTTACAACAATCCAGTAGATTTAGGGTCATCACTCCTGACACCAGCTTTGGCTTTTCCACATTTGGTTAACCACTTGAGTTAAAGATCTCCAAATGACATGGTAAGATTCCAACTCCTTTTTCAGTGGACCAGTCCTCTAGATACTATGCAAGTTACTTACCCACAGTGCTGTTTACCCCAAATCTCAACCCACAAAGAGGAGCCAAATGAACAACGACCAATCTCACTTAGAAGTGCAAGGAATTGTGAATCTGATCTGTGATATTGGCTCATCTTGTTTATTCTTTCCCCTCTTTTTTGCTTTGTTTCCCCTCTGGGAGTGGTGGCCATGTCCAAGCCTGACCTGCCAGGCATGACTTCCTGCTCCACATTTCACAACTCCTATATTATTCTGTCTATGTTCTTTTGTCTATGTTCTCACGCTCTAACTGCTCCCATTCACTCATTGACCAGATAACCTTGTTTACAACTTATCCCCAGGGTCACTCCTCTTCTACCCAATCAGAGACATCGCCCCTCCCCTACTCTCCCTGCAGGTTAACAAGCTTCTTTTGTCTCCTTCCCAGTTCTGACAATGAGTCTTTGACCTGAAACATTGATGCTGTTTCTCTTCCTACAGGTGCAGCCTGACCTGCTGAGTATTTCCAGCATTATCTGTTTCTTCATTAGTGCAGCCTGGATCAAGACCAACATTAGTTCATCGTTCAGAGTGAGGCTCTCTACTCAATTGGTTAGGAAATGACAAACAACCCAGAAAACCCTGAAAGAGGACAACAGTAAAAAGCTGGTCAATAATAAAGATAGAGAAACTTAATTCCCTTTTCTTTATTTCCACATGCATTTACAACATCCAGTATAAATAGTAACAGATGATCAAATATCATTTAGCATATTACACAAAATACATACTTAGTTGAAAGTACCACTGATCACAAGGCTGTAGAATTATTGTTTTAAAATTATTTAACAATAAATACATTTAATTTAGAGCTGTCAGTTTGCAATGCATGTATATCATTTTATATTCATCTTTACTTGAGCATTCCCAAAGTGAAATTCAGGCATTTTGTACATTGGTAGACTCTTTGGCTAGTTCAACCAAAAGCTTTCACTTTATCGTAACATTGAATGAAATCATTGAATGGTTACAGTATAGGAGGAGCCTATTCTACCCCCTGCTAATTTTGAATGCTATAATTGAATCAGCTTCCACCACACTTCAGGCAGTGAATTCCAGAACAAAACTACTAGTTGTGAGTAAACATTTATCCTCATCTCTCCTTTGGTTCTGTTGCCAGTCACTTTAAATTACCTCTGGTCCGTAATCATTTTCCCAATAAAAAACACTTCCTCTTTATTCACTTCATCCAGAATATTCCAGATTTTGAACACTTCAGCAAACTTCTCAATTCTATACACATAACTGAAGTCCCTCAGTCCTGGGACCTATACAGTAAATATTGTCTATATCCTCTCTTAAGTAAGAACATACATTTTAAATTAAATAACATCAATAATAACTTAATTCTGAATTTAAAATAAGTAAGGTTATTGTCTATCTTAAGAACTGGGAGACCTTTTGACTGCCAGTACCGCTCTCAACTGTAACAGAGGAAGCTAACACCATTGTGCCCACCAATGGAAAGGCTTTGCTAGTTGCATACAAGATGGGAAGGTATATTGTAAATCATTAATTCAGGTCTGAAGGTCCTGCAATGGAAGAAGCTGTGCCTCTGCAAAGGCTTTGTACATTAACATGATCTGACCCTTACCTTGGATGCCCACAACCGCCCACTTCAGTACAGTGCTTCACAAACTTACAGGAGCATAATTAACAGAAAAATAAATTCAGTCACTATTTGCATTGTGCATTCAAAACACAACATTGCAAAATATTATTAAGCAGCTTCCAAACCACAGGAATAAAATTAATTTAATAATAATTAAAACTAAAATGTATCAAATGCACAGTGAGATATCACATTCTGTTTTACAAAGCTTCCATGTTATTCTAAACAGTTCTCCATTTCCCTTGGGGACTGCTATTATTTCATTTGGATTGACTATCCCTCCAGTGATTGAGGGCAGGTATCAAGCGCCAAACTGAACTGTTAAACACGAAGGGCTGCACAATTGTAGAAGATGAGAGGTATTCTTGCAGTTTATTGCACACTAATTGCACAGTCTGTTGCCAGTGCATGTCACAAAGCACAGAATATAGCTTGTGGAAAGCAAGTGAAAGCGAGTTCCTCTTTTAATTATCCCTTGGTAAATCGTCTGATTTTAATTTTCCTTGAATCCAACAACATTGCTCATGCACAGAGCTTGCTTTGCCCCCTGCCAATCTCAGTTTATGGGAGGAAGCACGTTGAAGACAGACAGGGTCCAGTGATACAACAAAATCATTAATACTTCATATATCAGATGTGAAAGGAAATTAACCTTCACTTTAATGCATCAGCAAATCAACCCTCAAATGTAAATCTATACATTGTGTTAACTACAGGAATATCACATCAGAATTAAGATTTTCAGTTTATTTGATTTTTCATCTATTTTTAAATGTTTTTTTTGTGGCAAAGTGTTTCACCTAGGTCAATAAATGGAAAATCAGTGAGAGCAAACAGACCCAAAGACACACGAATAAACACATTTGGTCACACCAGTATCTAATGGGTCAAAACCTGCAGGTTTTTTAACAAGGCAAATTGATTAAAGTACAAAATTGCAGTGCTGGGGGTCATTGTGTGATCATTTGATTGGGAATGTCCCTCAGGTGGACTGACAGATCTCTCCATCCAACTGCTGCAACACCCCAATGATGGTGATGGGACATTACTCACACCCTCTGGGCTCCCTTCTCCCTGGGACCCCTGCTGCCAAGTTTCGGGGAAGGATTCAGCTTTGCTCGACCCTGTGCTCTCTTCACTAATTCCTTGATCCTTTAGCAACTTGACCAGAAAATCGATGTACTTCATTGCCAGGCGAAGAATTTCATTCTTGCTGAGTTTCTTATCTGGAGGGTGTGTCGGGACGAGTTTCCGCAGTTCAGCGAAGGCGCTATTCACGTTCTGTTGCCTCCATCTCTCCTTGGTGTTGCTAAAAACCTTTCTGGTCATCCTGTCCAGGAGCTCTGCAATGATAAGAGTGACTAAAGCATTTCAATATGATATCATTTAAGTAGGGTCACTCTTGTAATGGAAGAAATACAGAGCCAAATTGCACAAAGTAAGCTCCCATAATTAGCAGGTGCAATAACAACCGGATCATGTGATATTGAGTGAGGAATAGTAATCTACCCCAGGATAATGAGGAGGATCCTTCTGTTCTTCTCCAAGGTGGGATATTTTATGTCAACCTGAGAGGGCACATGGGCCCTGATTAAACATCATAGTCTAAAAATGACACCTCCCCCTGTGCAGGATTCCCTTAGCACTGGACTAGAAGCATCAATATGGCTATCGGGCTCATGCTTACTAAGTGAGAGCTGAACCTATGAACTTGGTACCAACTCACAATCTGTGTTCAGTCGACCTTGCAACCCTTCCCCTGCTAAATAAATCAATGCTTAATGAATAGCATCAATGGTAGAATGCACATCTTTACAGCTTTGAAGATAAACTGGTAAATTGGTTGAGAAACAAAGGACTGCAGGTGCTGGAATCTGGATGAAAAACACTGTGATGCTGGAGGAACTCAGCAGGCCAGGCAGCATCCATGGAGAAAAGCAGGCGGTCAATGTTTTAGGTCAGGACCCTTCTTCAGGACTGA